>CM033717.1:73995676-74595676 GCA_019671005.1 Hibiscus mutabilis
TATCATATTCCTAATCCATGAATTATTCTACGCTTTGCAGCCATCAAATTGGCGGCATCGGCAATGAAGCATCTTTTTGTTTTGTAAATACCGATCAACAGGTGGCTGGCAGATTTCCAGCACCAGCTACCCCACAGCCTTTCCCTGCTGTTGGGGGCAACCCATTTGGCTGAACATAAAAGAACACGAAAAGCATCCGGACCCTGAAGCCGGGTTAAGCATCCTCTTGCTGCCTGTTAAAATTGATGGATGGGGAAAGTTGTGGTTTTAGTTCAAATCATCCAAGCTGTTGTAAATTCTTTCAAAATTGTTCGTTTTCGGGGTTCAAGGATGCTGTGTCCATATTTGGCCATAGATAATTAGTTTGATGCTCGTAACTGAGAAGAGAGCAACGGTAACTGAGGCCACCGAGCTCAGTCGAGCTCATATTAAGCAAAATGGTACAGCAGTTAAAGCTTGTGGGATCCTTTTTTTTAGTGCGGATATGATGTTTTTCTTTTAATTTCGATAGAGTGATCTGTGTGTGTTGACTACAAAATTTTATCATTTTTCTTTCTCCAGTGTTGTATGGTTTTGCAGTCACAATTTCCAACTTTTCTATGTAATATATTATTGAATATTGAGATTATTTTGAATATTTTGGAATCGGATTCTTATGTTTTGTTTAATCATGCAACTTCCTTTGTGGCAAACGGTTGTTGGGGCAAACGCCCGTTGTAAACATCCGCCACCAAATGCCTGTTTGAGCGCTAAAAATGATAAGTAAACGCTATTAAAGATCAAATCGATAATCGTTTGATGAAAAAATGAGGGGTAAATGAGCGGTGGCGTCGCTAACTGCAACTAAAAAACGGGCCTAAGTCTATTATCTCAGAGCATGGCCAAGATTCCCAACATCCATAAACGGCTGTTTTTATTGGTTTAAACATCCGTTTAATTTTACTATATTAACTGTTATCTGACAGTTATAAAAATAATTATTGTTCAAATGGACTCGGAACATGCCATTTGTGGAACTAAATAACAGCTCCCTTGAAAATGACGATAATTTTCATTTTAGAAATTTCGAGTTTAAATAATTTTATTTATTGTATCTTATCAAAGAATTAAAATATATATATATATATATAAACATATACCGTATCATTTGTGTAGATTTCGGTCCCTTAGACTTGTTTTGTTTTCGTTTGGGTAGTACCATAAATGGCTGAACCATTGAACCAATAGAACATGTCATATTAGTGGTTTGAGCTGTTTGTAGTAATGAAGATGACGACTAACACACGCTGCTAATTTGACTCTCTGGTTTCTTTCAGTGAGTTGGTGACCCCATCACTATTTACAATTCAATACTCGAGGGACTGGGTCTTTGTAAAATAATAAGACTTTGTGGGTTAGAAAAATCCATAGTTATTATTTGTTTGCATGCAATTTTTTTTAGTAAACTACAAATTTCGGGGGAAATAACGTCAGAATTTGAATCTTAATACCGTGATCCTTTAATCTATTTAGTTTGAAATCTGACTAAATCATAAATTTATGCACAAGCGCTTGTGAAAACTTTTTTACACAAACACCTTAATTTTAGAGTTTAGGGATTTTATTTAGGGTTTAGGAGTTCAAGTTAGGGTTTGTTAATAGAATTTCGAGTTTATGATTAAAATTTAGGCTTTATAGGTTAAAACCCAAATCATTAACTATATTATCTTAAATCATAGACCTTAAATTCTTACCTTAAACCTTAAATTTTAAATCCGTACATTAAAACCATAAATTCTAAACCTTAAAATTAAGACGCTTATAAAAATAAAAAATACTCTTGGTTTGTGTAGTGGGATAATAGTCCTAAATTTAGTAGGTGTTATTTTTTAGAAAGGTTAACTAAATGATCCTATTCATTCTCTATCCTCTTTTCAATCCCCAAATTCCATTTTTCATGTGCTGATGGCCATGGGATTGATTTTTCAGAACTGAGTTTCTTTTATAATGTGATGTGACATTAATATATGTGACCTAATTACAGCCTGGCCAGACACCCCACTCCCAATTAAAATGTAGTTATGTCCCATAGTTTAGGTGAAGAAAATAAAAACATAATTCATTTTTGGCATTAAAGTTTCTTACATTATGGGTTCTGATGTGCAAAGGTCTAACAAGGCCATGTGATCTACCCTCTTTCTTTTTGGTGGGATATACTTAGAATCAAATTCATCCAAATGCAATTGGAAAATGTTACTTTATTTTATTGTTTTGAGATTACAACCCAAGCTTCAAATTTGGCAAAAACTTTTCAAATTTTGATTTTTTTTAGTCTTTAATTGTTAAGTCAAATTACTCTATTAATCCTTATTCTAATCGGATAAAAGTCGATCTAAATTAATTAAGACTCATTCCAAGTTTCAGGACCCACTCAAAGATCTCAATGCTGTATGAAATCACTTGGGAGTCTAAAAAAGAGAATCTTAAAATTGTAAAAAAAATTCTTCCGATCAGTTTTTTCCCAAAATGTTTCATCATTGAGCTCCATTCCATCACAATTGTTCTGAGAAATGAAGAAGCAAATTCAAAACTCAAACAACTAGAATCCTGGGAAATCATCAAAATACAATCAAAATTATGATACTAAACAAAGGAAATTACCCCCCCCCCCCCCCCAACAAAACAACAGCAGCAGCTGCTGTTGCTGCCATTGTCAGCCTGGAGATAATGCGTGGTGTTCTGAAATTCAACCCTATACATACAACTTCCTCTGCAGCCTGATCTCTCTTTTTCTCTGCCATTTTCTTTTATTTCGCAAACACTAAATAAGTAAATATCCATAACAATTCTAAATTACATATAGGAGAGAAGAAATTCTCCTCTAATCTCTGCTTTTTTAGCTTCTTCAATGGCATTCAAATGATAAGTTTGATCCCGTAGTTGATATGAAGTGATAGACTTCTCTTTTTGTGAATACCTTCCGAGGAGAAAAATGAGTACATTTCTTTTGTTATAATGAAGTGCGGAGGGAATTTCTCAAAAGAATCAATAGAAAGGTGGTGGCGGAGGTGAAGCGTATGGCACCCCAATTACCGGTGGCAATGGCCCCTCGTATACAGGAGCTGGTGGCGGAGGAGAATGGTAATGGACTGGTGGTGGTGGAGGTGAAGGTGATGGGGGTGGCTTGTAATAAATTGGGGGAGGTGGTGAGGGTGGTGGTGGTGAGGGTGGTGGTGGTGGTGGTGGAGGAGGTGGGAAATAAACGGGAGGTGGTGGCGGCGGAGGGGATAAGTATGGATAAATTGGTGGTGGAGGTGAATGTGGTGGCGGTGGTGGAGAATGTGGTGGTGGTGGGGAGCTATAGTGGTAAGGAACTGGAGGTGGCGGGGAAAACAATGGAGGTGGTGAATTGGGCGGCGGAGGTGGTGGTGACCTCACACAATATGTAGGTGCTGGAGTTGGTGAAGGTGGAGGAGGTGATGGTGATGGATAAATAGGTGGTGGAGAGTAAACTGGAGCAGGAGATGGTGATGGTGGAGGTGGTGGTGGGGGAGGTAAATAAACTGGTGGTGGGGATGATGGTGGAGGGGGCGGTGGGGGGGGAGGTAAATAAACCGGTGGTGGAGGTGGAGAGTATACAGGTGGCGGTGGCGGGGGTGAGTAAACTGGTGGTGGAGGCGAAGGAGGCGGGGGAGGTTGGGAGTAAACAGGTGATGGAGGCGGTGGTGGGGAATAAACCGGCGATGGTGGTGGGGATTGTGGAGGGTAAACGGGTGAAGGAGGAGATTGTGGAGGGTAAATGAGTGGAGGGGGCGGGGATGGTGGAATGTAAATGGGTGGAGATGGTGGCGGTGATGTTACAACCACCGGCGGAGAAGGCGGTGACGGCGGAGAAGGAAAAAAAGGAGCACATCCAAACGAACTACAATCCACTGACCTAGACAATAAAGACTTACATTGCGCCGCACTTCTCTGCAAAGGTCTCGCTGGCAAGCAATTCCTCCGGTCATCAAAGCCCCGTAACGTCAAACAAACCGGCGGCTCTCCGGTGAAGAAATTATAAGAAAACGTAAAGTTCTCCAGCTTCGGCAACCGACAAATACTCGCCGGAATCTTACCAGACAACATATTACGCCCCACATTAAGCTGCTCTAGGCTCACCATTCCCCCAATTTCCTCCGGCAAAGGCCCCATCAACTCATTATAACTAACATCAAACACCGTCAAATTTTTAAGCCTACCAATTTCTCTCGGCAAACAAGATCTCAACCCATTGTTCATCAAAATAGTTTCTTCAAGCCCGGTCATGTTACCGATACTCGCCGGCAGGCAACCGTGGAACTTGTTGTTAGCCAACACAATGACAGAAACCGGAGAGTTGCCGAAATTGTCCGGCAAGCTAAATCTGAACCGATTGTGGTTGATAAAAATGGCATCCAAATCCTTGTCGAAAAGCTCTCTGGGTACGGTCCCTTCAAACTCATTGAACCGCAGATCCAAGAACTTGAGCGTCGGCAACCGGAGAACCACCGCAGGGAACTTCCCGGCGAACCGGTTGTTACTAAGATCCAGTTCGTACAGTACCCTCAACTTACTGAACTTGCGCGGCACAGTACCGCAGAACCGATTTGAGTTGATATGGAACAATGCAAGATCAGTAAGCAAGCCAAGCTCTTCCGGCAAGAACCCAGCGATATCCCCATGGTTCAAGTCAATTCCGGCGACGGTTTTGATCGTGCCGTTATCAAGCGCCGGAGCACAGAAAACGCCGGTGTAGTTACAGACATTGGATCCAACCCAATTTCCGGTGAGATTAAAGGGGTCGGAGATTATAGCTTGCTTCCAAGCTTGTAAAGCTATGTAAGCATTTCTAAGCCTTGGGTTTTCGAAAACGAGTGATGGGTCGACGGTGAAGGCTTCCCCTCTGTCGCCGAACTCGTCTCTGTAATAGAGAAGCTGGCGGTGCTTGATGTACATAACATCTTGTTCCGTGAGGCCGCCATGGCCGGTAATGTGAAGCTGCTCACATGAAGAGAAGTTAATGAGGAGAGAAAGGGAACAGAAGAAGAGTGGTAGAGGTGAAGAATGGGGCTTGCTCTGAGCTTTCTTCTTCATCTCAAATGAGATGCATTTGAAATTGGAGTTTTTCCCAGAAATTTTTCAGCTTTTGTTTCAAAATGGGGTTTTTTCGGCTTAAGATCTGGGGGGGGGGGGGGAATGGGATTTTGGGGTTTGAGGAAAAGAGAGAGAAAATGGCTATGGCGGAGAGGGTTTTTGTTTTTGAAATGGAGATTTTGGAGCCGTCCGTGTGAGAGAGAAAAGGAAGATACTAATAATAATGGTAATAATAATTCATAAAAAGACAGCTAAATCACAGCTCCAAGCCCACCAGATTCTCCCTCATTATATCACACCTTTTTTTATATCAAATAGAGAACAAATTGCATCAAAAGAAAATGAAATTTTAAAAAAATTAAGTAATATAAACGTCCTTAATCAATTTCTAATTCGATAATTTTCAATACAACTTTATTTCTAAAATTTTGCGTTAAACTATAATGAATTCGTTCTAATTGATTTAAGCATTTGGTAGTACTAACTTCAAAAAAAATTTAACGCATCTGAATTTTATTAATTACTATAAAAAATAATATAATACAATGCATCAAAAAAGAAAAATAAATGACAAGTCCATTAAAAGTCTATAGTGCAAAGAAAAACAAATATTTCTATCGAGATTAGCATACTAAAATCTATAAAAACTTCTTGAATCTCTTTATTTCTATCCAAACGAAACGCTTTACAGAGTGAAAATGAGTGGCGAGCGAACCAAGCTACCAGTGCTCCGCTATTCAGGTCTAATTACATCGATAACCAACCATCAGCTGAGTGAGGATTCATCTTTCTAAGACCACCAACAGAACCGTAATCAGAAATTAACATTGTGAAGATCTATGTACGAGCATCAACTGAGTATGCTAAAAATCATGTCACAAGGACAGATGAATCGAACAAAAAAAATCAAAGAAAATGTGTCACAAAGACAGAGGTTCTTAGTAAAATATGAAAAAATAAAAAAATAAACATGGTGGTCGATAACAAATATTAAAATTAATTGTCGACCACCAAGAAAAAAATAAGATTACAACGACAGAGATTTGAAAGAACACAACTAGGCTAAAAAACCCTAAAGAGAGAGTGGCTTGCTAACTTCAAATATATATATTTTTTTGAATGGAACTTTAAATATTTGATATTGAATAGTATGCTAGGATTCAAATTTTATTAATAGTTATGAATTAAAGTAGGTTGTACATTTAGTTTGAAAATATTATTGTAACATTGCTTAATTATAAAAATAACTCATAATTTTTAAATTATTTGAACTCACAAATTTGATTAAAAAACTAAGTTCATTTTTATCAACAAATTATATGGGTGTTATTTTCTAAATTCAAATTAAATATTATTGTTCTTCAAATATATAAATTCATAGAATATTTAAATTTAAAATTTTAATCATGTGTGGAAAATTAAATCCGTAAAAATCCAAGTCCATTAACAGATGAATGATCAACGATCAAATCCCCTAAAAAAATAAACATATTCATTATTGTATCTATCCAAATCTACATCGGATATTAATTTTAGGAAAATTTTGCAACGTTGAACGAGCACCATTAATGAAGAGTACCAATGAGTACAATTAATTTAATTTATAAAGATTAAAAATTTAAAGAACTTGTCGTATCATTATAAATTATTTAAAAATTAAAAAGTAAATTAATTAATTATTTTATTTTATTTTTTTAACATAGATCAAAATATCTATTTATTCTTAAATTACAAAACTCAATTTTTGTTCATTTGAAATTCAAGCGGCCGCCGCCGCCGCCACCACTCTAACCGGTAACTGTAAATCACCCGTATAATTATAAATTTATATTTATCGATTCGATTTCTTGTTTCTTTACTAAGCGAGAAATATAACTTCTCCCATTTCTTTTTTAATTTTCAAATAAAATTCTTCCATGGCTCCCATTGTAGAAGAAACTACGCAATGATCGAATTACTGGGTTTTCGTTTCAATTGATTTAGAAAAAATTTAATTTTAAAATGGTGTAATTAAAAGAAATTAATTAAAATTTAGTATTCCTAATTATATAACAGTTTAATAATGCGTACATGTCGAAGAAGATCTGGAGGCGAGAATCAAAGCTTTGATCGGTGATTTGAGACCAATATTCATAGAGTTATTCTCGCCAATTTCTTAGGGTTAAAGGGGCCGCGGGTTGAATTTTAAATGAACAAAAAATAAGGCTTTATAATTCAGAGTAGATAGGTATTTTGATCTATATTTAAAATAAAAATAAAATAATATATTTTAATTATTTTACCTTTTAATTTTAAAATAATTTATAATTATACGATGAGTCTTTTAGATTTTTAATCTTTATAAATTGAATTAATGGTGTTCATAGGTGCTCATCATTAGTGGTGATCATCGGTGCTCGTCGAGCGTGGCAAATTCATCCTTAATTTTAATATCTAAATTTACAAATTATCTAAGGTAAATATTTATAAATTTTTTTGACAAATCTTAGTCATGATCCTACATTGAGGGGGAGGGAAAGGAGATTATAGGGAAATGAAAGAGCGCTCTTAGTGAGTCAAGAACTTATTAACTAAAAGAATATGAAGAAATAAAGATAAGTAGCTTGACCAACCGATTAAAATTAACAATTGAAATTGTCATTCCTATCTATAATTTTTTTTTTTGTTGATAAATGCTTTATAATCATATGAAATTTCAAATTGCAACAATCCCATGTAACGGGTGCTGGAAAATGTCGTTTTTGATCTAATGGGTACTAAGTAAAATAACTATTTATCTCATTATTTTTTTTAGGGAAAACTACCTAAATAGTACCCTAACTATTGCCGAAATATCGTTTTAGTACTCCAGCTATTTTTTTGACAAAATGGTACCTAACGTTATGTTTCGTTTTTACAATAGTACACCGCCGTTAAAAATTAACAGTATGCTAACTAGGAGAGAGAAAAATAACACGTGGAAGCTTGCCACGTCATTTTCTCTCTCATAGTCAGCATGCCACATGTGCTTTTTATGATTTTAGACGGCGTGGCATGCTGATTATGAGAGAGAAAATGACATGGCATGCTGTCACATGTGATTTTCTCTCTCCTAGTCAGCATAAAGTTAGTTTTTAACGGCGGGGTACCAAAATGAAAACGAAACGCAACGTTAGGTGCCATTTTGCCAAAAAATAATTGGGGTACTAAAACGATATTTCAGCAATAGATGGGGTACTATTTAAGTAGTTTTCCCTTTTTTATAACTTAGAGCGAGTACAAAATAGTATTTATTCATATTTTTTAAAATCTTGTATACAATACGCATTTTACGTATAAAACTATTCGAATTCGAATATTCTAAAATGAACATCTTTTTCTTTTTTACTGAAATCTCTCATTAAACTTTTCTCTCACATGAAGTTTTAAATTAAAATGACATACCATATCTCCCACTCAGAATTATACTAAATAATAGGGGTAGGGGTGATAATGAGCCAAGCCCGAGCCTGTCCAAGCTCGAGGCTTGTCGAGCTCGAAATTTTAGGCTCAAGCTCTAATTTGACAGTTTGAGCTCGGCTCAGGCTCGAGTTTGACTTGTTGCTTTCCTCAAATTGCTTTTAATTTTTTTTTTGAAGTTTTGAAAAATAACATGTGAAAACTTATTTCGGAGATTGTAATATTTTTGAAGTCCGTAAGTAACCATAATACATTTTATAAATTATACAAGTCCACAATGAGAAAGGATTTAAAGTGTTTAACCATAGTAACAAGTTAAAAACATTGAAAACATACAAGCATGTGTCGGATCAGCTCAGAATGTCTCAAGTCGAACATGAACTCGAGTCGAGTTCACTCAAACTGAACTTTGACTAAGCTGAACCCGGGTAACTTGCGAGCCGGTCGAGCTCATTATCACCCCTAGGGTAGAGTGTGGACGTTACCCTAAAATTCTATTTATGTTTCAACTATGAACTATGGTAAACCTTTATTAAATATAAAGTTCAAATAATGATAGTAATATATTTCACCCATTCCTTTATTGTCCCTCTTTTGAATCCAGAGACAACTAAAAAATTTAAAGAATTTATTTATAAAATAATTATTAAAAATAATTTAAGTTCACATATTATTATTATTATTGATTAAAAGTTCACATATTATTGAATTAACATCTTGATTTTATAAAATATAGATCAATTCTAACACATTAAAGTATATTAATTAAAATTTTAATTGTACTACGATAAAGGATGCCATCGTCGTAGAAAAATGATTATTTTAAGGGTAAACTACAACACAGGCTATTCAATTATAGTTAATGTTACATTTGAGTCACCCAATTATTAAAAGTTACATTTTGGTCACTCTATTATGGGTAAGGTTACATTTGTGTCACCCAATTATTAAAAGTTACACTTGGGTCACTTTATTATGGGTAAGGGTATATTTGAGTCCCCCTTCATATTTAAAAAAAACACATCATTTTCTTTATTTCCCCTTCCAAATCGCTTGTATACCATTGTTAATACTAGAGTACTTCATTTGAAATCATTAGTTAATCTAATACACAAATTGATATATTTTTTAAATATAAAGGGTGAGTAACTCAAGTATAATATTTAATAATTAGGTGACTTGAATGTAATCTCATCCATAATTGAATGACCAAAATATAGTTTTTAATAATTGATTGACCACCATTATAAATTAGAGTATTAAAATTCAAACTAAATCTCCTGTTTTTATCTTCAAAGTATCGAGAGGAAGGACGAGGACATGAATTAAGGGTAATCAAGGAATTAACACATGCGTTGCATTCATAGAATATAACATGATGATGGATGGATGCAAGGATTTTCTTTTAAATAATCCCATTTATAATTGTCAAACTTACGAAACTACCCTTTTTGGATTTGAGAAACATGAAAATTTGGTTGGTGGGTCCCCACTAGTTTTCAGACAAATCAAAAAGTGTCTCAAAACGCAGGGAAAACGACATCAACCAAAGAAAGTGTTTGGGTCCCTTTTCGGGTCCTACGTGTCACATCTTTAACGGCTGGGCAGTTGGCGTGTGCTCGAAAGAGAGAGATGGATTCCGCTCACCACATCATTCGTGGTCATTGTCAATAAAGTTCATAAATTTTATTTTTTTCAAAGTGAATTATCACCTCTTTCCTACATGTTGATAGAGAGTAAATAGTTATTAGTTAATTATTTTAAAGTGGATGAACCTTATTAGTTGAGACCACATATAATATGGTGAGTCGAGTCCATCTAATAATTTCTCGATATAGGGAGCCTCCTTTTTACTTTTGTTGATTTTAGGTTTAATATTGGATCGACTCAATTCAAATTTATAAAATTCGAGACGAGTTTAATTGAATCGAGTTATTAGAGTTTTATGTTTAAATTTAATTGTAAGTATTTATAATAGGCTTAATAGGTAAATAAGTGTCTAAAACTATGACTTTTTTCCAGTTAGGTGTCTAAACTATTTTTCGGGTCAAATAGGTGTCTAATGTTTTATTTTGTGACTCATTTAAAGTTCTTCGTTAATTCTCACCGTTAAATAGCACATGTCATCTCATGAAAATTCTAAAATTATATTAAAAATAAATAAAATTAATAAACAAAATAAAAATAAAATATATCCTAAAATTTTCAAATATTCTCAAAATAGTCCCCAAATTCGACCACTCCCGCCGGCGTTGGCCGCGTTGCCGACGACGAATTAAAGCGTCGTCCCTTTGCCAAACAACCCACGCGTCGTTCGTCGCCCCTCATACTGCCGTTCATCGCGAATCGTTCAAAAAAACCATTTGATAATTTCGGCGATTCGCACGACGTCAGTTGATTTCCGGCGATGGGGTGGTGGGAAAATGTTCGTGATAGTCCGACAATCAATGTGGTGGGCGGCGGCGTGGCAACCGATGGCGGAATCGGCCCAAATCGAGATTTAGGTCGTGGGGAGTTAAGGATTTTAGAATTTGGGGGATGTTTTGTGAAATATGAAAAACTTAGAGAATTTATGAAAAATAAGTAATTTATTTATTTTTAATATAATTTTAGAATTTTCAGGTGATGGCACGTGTTATATAACGGCGTGAATTAAAGGAGAACCTTATATTGGTCACGAAAAGAAACTTTAGGCACCTATTTAGCCTGAAAAATAGTTTGGGCACTTAACTGAAAAAATGACATAGTTTAAGCATCTGTTTGACGGTTAAGCCTTTATATATTTATTACTTTCTATAACGAGATAATTTATTTGTACCAATTTTCAGTATTAATTTGTATGATTGTATCAATCTCCAATGTTTGTTTAGTGACCGTACTTCTAAATAATTATATGATAATTTAGGGTTTTATGTATTTTATTTGTCACTTGAGGAAATTTATTAGCGGTGAGTAAATTTTGATTTAACTTGACAATTTGATTTTTTTACTCGATTTAATACGGAAAAAAATGATTTGATTTGTCTCAAATCTTAATTTTATAGATTCGACTCGAAAAGAATTCAAATATAGTTTGTATTAAAAATGAGACTTGAATAAGTAGAACTTTTTTGTAATTTGTGAATCAGTTTTAAAATTTGAGACAAGTCTCTCAACTTTGCATAATTTATGTATATTTCATATGAAAAATATATGAATATATATTGTATATTATTGTATAAAGCCGTTTAAATTAAAACAATTAGTACCATAAACATTATAAATATTTACAAATAAGTTTGAACAGAAACTCAAACAACTCGACTAAAAATATTTTCAAATAAAGTTTGAGTTATAAAATAACTCTTCAACTTGACTAACTCATAAATTTTCGTCTTGACTCAATCAATTACTCGCATCTAAATTGCATACAAAATGCGCATGTGAAGTGTTTCCTTAGAAAAAAAAATGTTAATACCAATAATAACTTTATTTTTAGAAAGAAAATACTTTTAATTTACTACTATATTAATTTTTATCGATGGTGTAAAGAATAAATTTAGTTCTCAAACATTTTCGAGTGAGTTTGGATAAATATTTTTAAAATTTTAAAACATTTTGAAAGAATCCTTTTAAAATGTCGCCATTTATGATTATTTTATTAGAGGAAAAATAAATGCAAACACAAACATAAATGCATACACAAACAATCTCTAAGGAAGAAGAGAACAATTTTTTTACTAGAAAATACGTTATTTTAATTATTTATTGAAATAGTGTCTAAAAATCATTTATGAAAATTATATTTTTAATTATTTATGACTGACTGGACATGCCTTTACTTTATGCGGCATGCATAATTTGATGATTTTTTAATAGTTTAAAGTTGATTATAATATAGTATATGTTAATATATATTTTTAATTATTTGACAATGCGCATACACCTTGTAGACAACGATTTGAACCCGTGTTTCATAGGATGAACACCATTTGTTTTTTTACTGAGACCCTTGTTGAGTTCAATTTGATGATCCTTTTCATTACCATATTAAAAAAACATAGAAAATTTAGGGAAAATGAATATTTAAGAGAGAGAGATGGTGTAATCTCAAGTTTATTTAGGGGATTATCAAAATTAATCTTAAACGCAACCGGAATAGGCACTCAAGATAGTGAAATTTTAAATTACCAAGATTAATCTTAAATTGTAAAATTTTAAATTTTTAAAGAAAAGCAATCATAATAGAAAGACAAATTTAACCAATAATGGCTAAAAAAATAGGACTAAAATGAAAATTTCCATAAAACTACTCATTTAATTGAAACGGTGAATATAAGGAAATTAAATCATTTCAGTGTTGAAACTATAAGTTCACTCCAAATGTTTCGTTAATTAGAGAAACGATACATTTCTTAGGACAAATGTTAAGATTTAAATTAAAATTGTTTATTGAGTCAAGCAGTTCTCAAATAACTCGAGCTTGACTCGGTTAAAACTCGTTTAACGTTCGACTCGAGATCTTAATAAGTTGAATCGAACAAGACCCAACTCGACTCGAGACGTTCGCGAGCAGCTCCTTATTTTTTATATAAATTTTTAATATTTTTTGGTGATTACCTTAAAAAATTATGTTCTAAGAAATTTAAATGATAGTTAAAAATTCTAGAACAATTATGTGATTTGCTTGGTAATTTACCAATAAATTTTTTTGTTTCAAATTTCTAAAACGTTTTGTATTTCTAGAGAATTCAAAAAGTTAATTTGTATTAATAAAATATTAAATTATAATAATTAGCATTTTTTATTATTTTTTCTTTTATTATTACTTCATGTATAAAAGTAGAACGTGAGAAAAGTGTTCAGTTTTCATATAAAAATATGATTGAAAGTCATACACCGAAATCTCTAAGGCTTTCTCTCCTTTGTTGTTCATCGAAGATAGTTGAAAATTAAAAAAAAAATCTCACACTCAAATATCGACTTCATCTCTAATTAGGTCATGACAGGTTCATGTATTTATTTCACCAGTCCTTACATTTTTTCTTTCTGAACTTGTACGTTATATTAAGCTTTAGTAGTACCACTATATTTTATATAAAAAAATAAGGTAAAAGTTTTGACGAGTTTAACGAGCACGAGTCGAGCAAAATTTTATCGAGCTTAACAAGCAATGATTCAAGACGAGCAACGAGATTTTTTAACGAGAACGAGTCGAGCATTACTTAACTCGCAATCAACTTGCTTGATAAGTACCCCTAATTCAAACTCATACAAAATTAGACAACATACTAACCAATAACGGATTTTTTGGCCCAAAATTTTAAAATGACATAACTTTATTCTCGGACGTCCGCTTGAGGCTATTTCCTCAACAATTTGTTTATTATATTAAAAATAAATCGTAAATTGTTTATTGATGAATAACAAATTCTTTATTGTTTCACATGTTTAAAAACTATATGTTTTAAGTGAAATTATGTTATTAGTTTTGCATGTAAGTTATAGGTTCAGTCAACTTTAGTTTATTTACTTTTCGAATTATACAATTTCATTATTAACCTAAAGAATAGTAATTGTTAGATCCGTCGGATCAAATTACGTAATTAGATTCCCTATTGTGATTAAATTGTGGATTTTCTATAATTTGACATTTTAATTCCGGAATTTAATGGTTACCGTTTGAACTAAAATTAAAATTTCAAAAATCTGAAAAAATATATGACCTAGATTTACAATCTATACATAATACATGAACTGATATCGTAATTTAATTTATATTCCATTACATTTAAAAGTATTCATCTAAAGCATATAATCTAAAAAAATATTTAAATGATTTCCCAATCATAAGAAAAGACCAGACCAGACCAGACCATCCAACTCCAACTTCAACTGGTTCTCAATGAACAACTTTGTCCCCTAAAATCTCATGACCGTTTCCTGCTTTGCTCATCTTATCATAAAAACTTAGTCCCACTGGAGATTAAATATGCCCCTCCTTTTAGGTAACCCATTTTGTTTTTTTCCCAAAAAAATCCATATATATATATATATATGCTTTAAAACTCTTGGCTTTACCGATCAATTTCAATATTTTTTTTATCAATGTAAGTATGATTATATTCGTAAATAAATCATACAATATATTATGGAGGGTCTCGTTAAAAATCTCCTTAAACCTAATTGGAGGAAAAAAAGTACCCGCGATAATAAAGAAAAGGTCATAACACGAATAAAGAACGAAAGCTACACCCAACACGCGAATCACCAAACAAAGAAAATAAACACACATGAACCTACTCAGACCCCAACACATCTCATTAAACGCATTACCCAAAACATGCTAAGCAACAAACCATTATGTTTCCATGCAACTCTAATACCAATCTCACCTCTCCACAACACCAGCTGCCCAACTATCACGCACGGAGAACACACGCACACCAAACCACCACGCCATGCCTCCTTGACCCAATTACCCCAAATCACCATTCAATTAACATCAACAATTAAAGATTCCACTTGAAATCAAGCTTTCTCCCAAACCACCAGCACACTCATTGATCAACTAAAAGCCGGTGCAAACAACGAATCTAAGCCATCCGAATGCTATAACTTGCAAGCAATCATCTTCGAAATATCCTCCAATTTATTTCTTGAAAAAAGTCACCTTACTCTGATGTCGCAACAATTTACAAGCCACTCTCTTTATAGCCAACAATCCCAAACCTATCACGCTCCTCCACATCACCTTCATATCCCCAAACAATTCTTCACGATCCCCTTTACCCAATATCCTTGCAATATCCTTGACTATAGCCTCTTCATTACCAATTGTCGACGTCCCCAATAACTTACCCAGTTCAACCGTCCATCGGGCCTTCCTTAGTAATGCTTAATATCGATCAACACACTCAGACTCACTACTAAACTCTTTCACGGGTTTATTCCCTAATTTTTTCCTACCAATGCCAAATTGTTTCTTTTGAACTCATGATCTGTTGGCAATACTGAATCCAATGATTTTTTATCGTTGCCAAAATTAGGATGAGATACCTCAACTATAGGCTCTACAGACACCACATATCTCACGTCTTTCGACCCAATTTCACCGGCCTCTAACGGCATATATTCAAAGTCCACTAGACAGTCCACCAAACCCACATCTTCACCTATCATCCAATCACCTGAACTCGTCAACATCCCAATTCTGCTCCATTGGATCCCCTTTAATATCTCCAGACTTAGAATCACCATCCTCACAATCATCCTCAAACCAACAAGACGATTCACAATTGGAACAAAGTTGAGACTCCACCAACGGCTCAAATTTTACCACACAAACCTGAAACGATAATCCCTCTGATTCTAACTGAAGTACCTCTACAATACGCTCTATTTGATCCGTTTCAATCAGAATATGTCCCCTTTCAAAGGAATTTGGTTCTAAATTTGAAGCTTCACATCTAATGAACATCCCCTTGAAGATATATTAACAAATATCCCATGCGACCATACATGCATTGGCAAATTGCTAATCGATCAGAGATGTTGTAACATCTCCCACCTGGCTTAGTCGAGAACCGGGTCAGAGAATGTTACTGGTGAACAAAACGATGATCGGTGTGATAAAATTTTCATCAATGTTTATCACTTAGTCCATGCTGTGCTTTTTGAACCTTATTTAACATCAACATTAACTCAATTCATCCAATATGAATCTATAATTAATAAATTAAGACTAGTTCGTAACTTTCACAAGTTTTAGGGACTAAACTACAAATCTAATAATTTTGGGGTCCTTTTCTGTAATTAAAAAGTCCATATTGAAATTCAATGCAATAACAATTTAATCTTAAATTTTCATGTCCTTCCGATAATATTTACCTATCCAATTAAACTGTACAATATTTAGTGACCATTCTGTAAACTATTTAAAATTGTGTTCAATGCTTTTTTAACAGAATTAACTAACCCCATCGATATAGATAGACCTGTACCGATACGCGTTGACCAAGTTTGACCCATTTTGATACACCTCAAGGTCGTATCGATACAATTTATTTCCCAGACCTTACTGCCCAAGTCCATATCGATACACCCCATTTTGTGTTTCGATACGCTCTGTTTTACAAAGTCCAAATATGTAAGGCCGTATCGATACATCTTGACCTGTATCGATACACATGTACTATAATGACAGACTTTATCTGATTTTTAGTCGAATTAACCTGTTGAACAATGTCCAAATGCAATGAAATTTTACCAGCAAATTTATATCCATTTAATCTACTAGCATGTCAAATCTCATGTCAATATGAATCCATTTACTATGATTTCATCTTTTAAGGCTGAATATGCATGCTAGGTCAATTTAAGCCAACACTAACATACTATTTAGACCCTCTAAGGTCAATATACAACGTAGGCAATACACACATATCAAAATGGCCATAATTAACTACTTTGACTACTTAGCTACCATTTTAGGAGTTCATAAGGACAAAACACATTACTCTAAGCTTGTGGTGACTTGCCGAACTTCCAACTAGCTCCGATATCGATTCGATATACTTCTTAACCTGAAATGTGAAAGATGAATGCATTAGACTTATATAGTCTAAGTGAGGTAGCCATAAACAATGAATGAGCATGGTATGCATTCCTACATGCTTCAATAACAAGTCTAACCATGCTAACCAAAAAATATTTATTCAACATGGCATAGTTATCATGCTCAACATGTAACATGCCATCAATAATCATCATAACAACAATAATCAATAGCATATCAATAATTTCATATAAGTGATCGATAGCAATACTCGATGGTTCCCTTGGATCGATTCCACAGTATATGGATACACGAATTCCACCTCCAGACCAATATCAATAATGGTCTAGTCATATTTCCTCCGCCACACCAATTTGACCAGTACACATCAACATCCCTCCGTTGCACCACAATAAAGGTCATAGCCTATACCCGTACCAATGAGCTCATGAATTCTATGGCATGCCAATTGTATCCAATACTTTTGATCCCAAGGTTCGATAATCAATGATTCAATATCAATGTATCAATAACAATGATAGCATCTACACGGTCAATGAATCTTAGTCCCATAATAAAATCAAAGTTGTCCAGATAAATTACCTTGAAATCTTCCTTGCCCTTCCATTCACCAACTTGCAGCTCAACTTTTCTTACTACCCCAACAATCATAACTTTTTCGGTATTCGTAGTCTTGATCTTACTGATTGATCCTTCAACTTTGAGACCAAGCTTATCAGCAACCTTCTTGGACATGAACAGATCAGTTGCCCCGGTGTCCACTAGAGCACTCATCGATTGTCCCGCAACGTTGATGTCGACAAACATCAACCCTTTCTGCTTTTGGCCTTTCCTCGCCTTGGCAGAATTCAGAATCACAGAACCAAGTCTCGCAGCCTCATTACCCTCGGGCTTGTCCACCTCTTTTGACGGCTTGACTTGATCTGGGCAATCTCGCAACTTCTGTGGCCCCTTGCCTTGGTAGCCCCTTTGTTGCGCCTCTTCAACCCTCGACTTGACTACTCTAACACTGGCAATCGTACCAAGCCTCATCACCTCATTCTCTGGCTCGTCTTTTACTTGAACGATGGCAGAGAGCTTCTCCTTCATCGGACAGTCCCACATTATGTGTGGACCTTTGCAAAAGTAGCACTTGAGTAAGCCTCTTTCACCTTTTTTGGCAGTTATACCGAGGCTTGCCATTCTCACGTGATGGCTTCTCCATACCACTCAAAGTTTCATCATTGCTACTCGATCATCCCTCATTTTCATCTCCCCCACTTTTGCTCTTGTACTTTGGCTTTGTCTTGGATGAGTCAGAATTCTTTCAGCCTATTCAATCAGGAACTCGACGATGGTTAGGGCTTTGGAAAGTTTCGTCACTCCACTTCAACTCAATTTTAGCCCATCATTGTAACCCATCCATAAAGTTGAGAAGCGCATCATTCTCACTCAGGTTCAGAATCTCAAGCATGAGTTCCGTGAACTCTCGTACATACTCACAGACAGTACCTTCCTTCTTGATGTGCCTCATCTTGATTCGAGCATCCCTTTCAGCATGCTTTAGATAGAACTGCTGCTTGAACTCGATTTGAAACTGCTCCCAGGTTTTAACCTTTGTGCTTCCACGTTTCTTATCCGAGCACCTATGCCGCCATCAAAGTAAAGTTACTTCAGTTAACTAAATTGAAGCAGTGGTTACCTTTACGACATCATCCTCAATGCTCACAGCTCTGAAGTTTTGCTCCATGCCCCAAAGAAAGTTCTTCACGTCCTGGGTAAACCTCGTCCCAATGAACTACTTTGGCTTCAGGACATCTACTCGCCTCCTGGGTTTCGTAGTCCCACCACCGTTGTTTATGATGGTCATGCACAAGTTTAACTTCACCTTGAGCTGATCGATCTTGCCTTGCATCTTTGCCCTCAAAGCTGCAAGCTCCACTTGAAAGGTATCTTTTTTCTAATCCACCATTTTCGCAGTCTCATTGAGTGCAGTCTGCACATCCTCCTTCATCTCTTCAACCTTTTTCTCTAACTCCTCGAAGCGATTATTGACAACATCAAGAGACTGTACCGTCTCCTTCGTAGCGGTCTCAAGTCGCTCCATCTTGTCCTTGAGTGATGTCATCTGATCCTTCGAACTGGCCATTTTGGCCTTGTTAGAATGGGTTTCCACACCCTTCTTTCCAGCAACATTCTCTCCATCTTGTGACATCTCACTTAGTTCCTTCACTCGAACTACTTGCTCGAACCACCTCGCTCTGATACCACTTGTCACGGGGCCAGAGTTCTGTCTAGCGAACTGTTCGACCTTAGTCGATGTTCCTGTCAACAAACGACTAAGTCAGCCTGAAATCCCTATTCAGAAGATCAAACTCTTCTGAGACACTTGAACAAAAGATCGTTCTAAGTGGAAGCCAACAAACGAAAAAAGCAACCAAGAACTCAAGAAAGAATGCGAATGGCGTGAAGAATAAAAGAGACCGTTTAGAGTAAATACCTTGTATTACTCAATGCATGGCTGAATACAAATGAGGTGGGGAGGCCTCTATTTATACTTGAATCCTCTTACAATGAACGTACGAGATTGTTTTACAACAACGGTTTAGATCGAAAGCCACATACTCAATCTATGCTAACTAAGGAAACTATATCACCTTGGTCTTCTTTCCTTAAGTTTGCATTCACATTGATGGATATTCTCACCCCCTAAAATATTCTCTAGTAAGATGTCATCTATTACCAGGCTCAATGAGTTCGGGCTTTCTATCATCTTCCAACGATCGGGCCAAGTCAGGTGGTCTTTTGGGCAGACCCAAGATCTTGCAAAGAACCTCTTGGGCACTCTCTCGCACACATGTCTTGGTTGCAAACTCACGGACCGTGATATTCTTCCCCACCCAATCCAGCGATGCCCTCATCGCTGACTCAAAATGAGCTCGGCTTAGTTGGATCTCCCTTATTGCTTTAGCTTACTCCCAACTTTGAATCGGGCAGTAATTTCCCCCCATAAAAACTCTTCGCCTAGGACAACGCTATCTCGTAAGAACATCTCACTCAGCGTCATTGCGTACATCTCGACCGTAAGAGCCCACTCTTACCATTTGTGATTCGCCTAGGCTTGGACCTCCTCGATCCTGAGACAAAGGCTTGGGCACCAATACATTAAACACTCGATGATCTCACAGAACTCTGAAAGGCCTCTTGTGTCCTTGTCAAGTCTTTGAACTTCTGATGGATTAGGTTTTCTGCACCTTACTGGGACAAATGTGGTAAATTAAACTGAAAAACACTATCAGCGTGTTTGAGATATACCTTTCTCGTAACACTTCCAGCGGCATTCACTCTAAAATACATCAGCCAATCTTTCTCCACAATGTTTGATGCCCCTTTCACCTCGCCCAAAGGTGACTCCTCAACGGGCTCCATGTCAAGTACCAAATAATAAATTAAATATTGTAAGAGAAATTTAAAAATCTAATAAAATATTTATTTTGTTTTATTTTTTTCTTATGTGTTGAATAATCACATGGCTTGGTACTGATTGGAATGCAACCAAGGTGTTTGTCAAAATGTCTAAGTGGATCAGTTTCAAATTAATAATAAATTAAATATTGATAGTTAAACAAAAAAAAAACTTTTAAATTTTGATATGTTAAAATAAATTAAAAGAAACCATTCAGTACCAAATATGCTAGTTTTGATAGTTGTTTATTTTGCGCAAGCGCCGCATTTTGTTGAATCATTCCTTCTGTTGGATGGTTCTAGTATTTAACTTCGTTTTTTCAGTTTGTTGAACTTCTCTTGGTGTTTGTAAGTGTACTATTCTCTTCCATTTATGTTTAGGGGTTTTAATGAGGCACCAATTAACACCCTTTATGTATGATTTCGTGTTGAATACAATCACACCATTTCAAAAAAAATATATTAAATCAGGATTTTGAATATGGTATTGTTGGGACTTGGGAGTAGGACGAAAATTGAAATATATTTTTGGAGGTCCAATGTACTATTTAATTATTGTACTAATTTATACTTTTAAGCTTTTCAAAAAAATTGAAAGAGTTTAATTTACATTTTTTTAAATTGAGATATAATTAAAATTTTTAATAATTTGAGAGCCTTCGCGAGAACTTTCAAAAATAATATGGGAGAAGATTTAATTTAAAATATTCAAAATTTTAAAATTTAATATGAGTTTTTAAAAAACTTGAAGAGACCGTTTTAAAAATATTAAGGGTCAAATTCTAATTTTTCAAAATTTTAAGGGTCATGCCCCCTAATCTTACTGCCTTCCCCCCACTGCACTAAAGTGTCATATACTCATTTTAGAGGTATCAAGGCCTGTTCTCTAAGCTTCTTTCCCGGTTGGAAAGTACAACCACAAATTCTGAATGATTCGTTTTTGTAAATCATAAAACAGATAAGAAGGATATATTGATTGCACCAAAAAGATAAAATTAAAAATTAAAAGGATGTCGAAAAAAATAAGAGGGTATTGACTAAACTATCCTAAAACACCATAAGAAGTCATAATTGTGAGACAACAACTTCTATACCCTACGATAATTACAAGAAAATAAACATGTTCTAAATCTTGTTTGGTAAAGACCCATCTATTGTCGAGTCTTAATCGAATAGTATCATCAGTTGATGTGCTGGTCCTAAATGCCACGAATTATCCGAGTCTTAAGCCCCTACACCAAAAACATCATCGTCTCACCAAGAACTTGTTGTACGTAAGGTAAAAAAAATATGGAGCTTAAATCTCCGTTACATGAATATATGTATACATATAGATGATTTCGATACATAATTTATGTAAATTTGTTTACACAATTATTCTTTAAAATATGGAGCTCAAATCGCAGTGTTTACATGCAATAGAACTAAATGCTTAATGAGAGGGGTCACGGTTATTGTCGTGCCATCTTCGTCAATCCTTCCGCAAACTTATTTCATTCGCAAGGAATATGCACCACCCGAATCTCTCATTTTAGTTCCAACACTGCCCAAATGTGAAGCTTTATATTTTTAGCCATAAAGAAGTATCTCAATCTCATCGATTAAATCTTAGTTATAAAATCAATCCGCCAAAGACGCTTAAAATCAAGGATGGACATAAAGGGCAGTCGCCCCTTAAAAATTTTAAAATTTTATATGATTTATAAATTTTTGAGAATTTTCTATGTATTTCCTATTGAAAAAATATTTTTGTCCTCCTAAACTTTTATGAGTTTGTTCTTATAAAATTTTATAAGTTCGCCCCTTAATATAAAATTCTGTGTTCGCCGTGCTTAAAATTGAAGATGCCAACTCCTACTCGACATTATTTTAACTACATCAAAAGAATGGCAAAGAATTCCTATGACTGAAAAAGAAAGAAAGAAATAAAGTTTCTTTATTTCTTTACTTTCCTTTCGGTCGCAAGTGATTGGGACACTCTTTTTTCTTTTTTTGTTTTTTTCATAGATTAATGCCAAATTATAAAATGTTTATTACTACACGACATGGTAAGAAAAAGGGAATGAACATGTTCTGTAGGAAAAAGACAGCAGTGGAATTAGTATCCCATTTATAATTATATTCTGGCTGATGGAGGTTATCTCTGTGTTACGTTATTGATCTTATAGAAATTTGAAAGGGATACATACGAACATGAAAATTCTTATAGGGGATCAAAATTTTAACAAAGTAATTTTTGGGGTGTCAAATTGCAATTTTACCATTTAGTAATTTATAACTTTACTCTTTCTTACGGGTTTAACTACATGTTTTTCTGCTTTAAGGGCTAAGGCTTACCCCATCCTCACCCACAAATAAAACTATTAATAATTCAGAAATAATAAATAAAACTATTAATAAGATTCGTACTTAAGTAATTATTTTTACTTATTAAATTTTGAAAAAGTAATGTTTTGGGCTTTTACATTACTATTTTATAATGTTTTAGTCACCGAAACGCTAAATGTTATTAGTTTGATGATGCGATATATTAGTAAAATAAGTTTATCTTTAATTTAAATTTAAACTTTAAATAAACTATTAATTTAAACCATTAATAAAACTAAAAACCCCTACTATACGTCGTCGCTCACTACAGCCTTCGGTCCTTCTTTGACCACAGCCGGTCACCACCATTAAATGTCAAATGTACATTTTTCGATATATATTACAAGCCACTAAATGTCAACTGTTAAATATATCACACCAAAATACATATTAAACATAATTAAAAATAGATATTGAAAATCATGAAAGTTGGTAAAAAAACGTAATGTATGTGTGGTGTAGCTCTCGAAAATTATATGTTTTTGGATGCACATTTTATCAAACAAGACAAAATAAAAACATTAAAAGTGAGAGTTTGGAACAGTTTTAGGTTAAATGAATATTAAATTTTTGTTCACTAGGTCAAAAAGAAGTGAATTGAAAATTGTTGTGCAGCAGTCGTCGTTGACGGCAACCAATGACGGTTATTGGTGACTGAAGGTGGTGGTGGAGGGCGATCGATGATGGTGACTTTGGACAGATTCAGATGCTAAATTAATATTTTATCTAAAATTTAGAAATCAGATTAATAGGTTATCTAAAGTCCAATAGTTAGATTAAAAATTAACCCAATATACTAAGCTACCAACATCTTTTGATGTCTCAGTGACCAAAATATTATAAAGCAATAACATAATGACCAAAACATTATGCTTTCACGTATAAAACTAAAGTAAACATTATGATAGTATATTTATTTATTTTCATCTAACGATTCAAAAAACATAAAACTTGCCGAGTTTAGAATTTATTATGCAATTGCATATGTAAAAGTGGTAAAGCATCAAAGGAATAACTAGCTAGCTGCTAGCCTTGTAAGCTTGGAATGACCAAATCAATAATAAAAGAGAAACCTTTTTAACTTTCTTTTTTATACATGCATGAAAAAGATGAGTGGAGAGGCAACACGGGAGAAAGTTGTGTTAGGTCAATTCCTATGATCGAAATGGAAAGCTACAAGATTTTATCAGCTCCGTATGCATTGGCGTCGGCAGAGGTCCCACCACCAGGCTCTGTGGCTCGTGAGATTAAACAGTTTTGAAGTTTCAACTGTCGAGCCATGGAACCCACTTCTGCAATTGCCTGCTCAGCTGTTGTTTTAAATTGCTATGAATCACAAGCTCAACCATATCTTACCAACCCAAATATATACAGATGGACATGAAAATGTAATAGTATGGTAATACATTTAACCAACACAATCACTTTGGCTGACCAAAATAAAATATATTTTAGTGTTCATTTTACAAACTCTTTATTGATTAAAATAAAAATATAATTGGATTATCAACAACAATATGATTTACTTAGAGCGATTTAAAAATGAATTTCTTAAAATGAATAAAAATAATATCAGTTTTTTTATTAAGATTATTTGTTGAGATCATATATCGTTGTTATAATAAAATATTAACATCAATAAATAAATATAGTAATAAAATATGGGTAAAACTTTGATACGTGTAAAATTAATTTTACACAAGCCACCCAAATCCTAAATCCCTAATCCTAAAAACTAAACTTCACACTTTAAACTTTAAATTCTAAACACTAATCTTAAATTCTAAATCCTACAACTTAAACCCCTAAAACTAAAAGGCACGTGTAAACAAAAGTTTACACAACATGTGTATCAAGGTTTTTTCCATAAAATATATCACTTATCATAATAATGGAACACTTTTATATTGGACACGATATTGTTGAAGCGGAATATTAGGAATACTAACGACATATGCTAAAAAATAAAAGCAAT
The DNA here is from genome assembly GCA_019671005.1 of Hibiscus mutabilis. Taxonomy (NCBI): domain Eukaryota; kingdom Viridiplantae; phylum Streptophyta; class Magnoliopsida; order Malvales; family Malvaceae; genus Hibiscus; species Hibiscus mutabilis. The sequence goes on from CM033717.1 coordinate 74,020,552, forward strand.
AGAAGCCTTGATTCGTTTGACTTTATGTTTTTTTCTTTTCAACACGGGCTTTCTGGCTCACGCCTCCAATTCCTGATCCACCACCTCCACCGCCGCCAAAACCTCCTCCTCCACCACCGCCTCCACCGAAACCTCCTCCTATTCCCTTGCCAAACCCTCCGCCTATCCCGCCTCCACCACCAATTCCTCCACCTTCATCTATACTACCACTTCCACCACCAACACCACCTCCTCCGCCTCCGCCTCCACCGCCACCGATACCACCTCTATAGAGGTGCCAGTTATTATGCCTTCCAATTCCACCACCTCCAGCAGGACGTCCGAAACCAAAGCTGAAGCCCAGTCCCTTGCCGAAGCTAAACGAATGTCCAAAACCCCACCTGTTTCCGCCATTAAAACCACCTCCAACTCCCCAGGTGGGGTTACCATCAAAAAACCATTCGGGCTTCTTCTTCTCCTCAACGGCAACGCAGTCGTATCCCACCGCCAAACAAATCCACAAAGCAATCCACCACGTCAACTTATTCCCACCCATTATTTCAACTTGTTTCCTCCGATGAGGGACTCTCTCCTCTTTCAAGTTTCATGCCATATATATAAAGCAAAATATGAAAGAGTGGAATTAGTTGAGATATATTAATTGCTTCACCGCTTTAGAAACAATGTTCCAGCTCGATGGCATGCATACCTACGTGACTGGTTCGTGTTTGCATTCAAAGCTCCCCATTTCTCGAGGATCACGTTCACATCCTTCTTGTTTTGAATGCAAACCTTCTAGTAAAGATAACCCTATCATTACCCACAACCACTTGGTCTAACGAGACGAGTCACTAGTAGGGACGAATATAAAATTTTATGAGAGCGAAAATAAATTTTCAATAGAAAGAATCGGGAGGGGAACGACTGCCCCTTCTAGGTCCATCCCTAGACTCACTAGGTCCCTTAAACAAGAAATAATTATATTGTGAATGAAAAAAATTAGATCCAGATGGTCTCCCCATATTAAACCTATGTAAAACTGATTTGAATTTATCGATCAATGATATCCAAGGCAGGCTCAGGAAGGATAGGCATAGGAATAATGGACTGTATGGACTGAGATTCTTTAGGTCTCTCCCCCTGAATGTCAGGCCCTGCAAAGTAAGGCTGATTTTCAAAAAATGTAACATCAATAGAAATATAGGTTTTTCTATTAGTGGGGCAGTAACATTTGTAACCCTTCTGACTTGAGGAGTAGCCTATAAACACACACTTTAATGACTTAGGATCCAGTTTACTACGATTGTTGCTGTGCACATGAAGAAAAGATGTGCATCCAAAGACTCGAAGAGGAAGAGCTGAGGACAATGGTTTAAAGTGTGGAAAAAGTTGAAACAGAATTTCAGTGGGTATTTTGAATCCTAGGGTCTTGCTAGGCATCCTATTGATAAGATAAGTTGCAGTAAGAAGAGCTTCCCCCAAAGATATTTAGGTGCACTAGCTAAAAACAAAAGGGACCTAGTTACTTCCATTAGATGTCTATTCTTCCTCTCAGCCACTCCATTTTGTTGAGGAGTGTTGACACGTGAGGTGAGATGAACAATTCCCTTTTCTTGAAAGAAACACCTAAGAGATTTGCTAAGATATTCACTCTCATTATCACTCCTGACCACTTTGATATTTATATCAAACTGTGTTTTTATCATTTGATAAAAAGTTTTAAAAATTACTTCAACCTCAGACTTTTCTCTCATTAAATATGTCCAAGTGGTCCTAGAGAAATCATCGATAAAAGGCACAAGCCACCTAGACCCAGAAATATTTCAAACTTTAGAAGGGCCTCAAATATCACTGTGTATAATAGCAAATGGTGAAGTAGGTTTAAAAGGAGAAGAAACATATGGTTTTTTGGTATGTTTTGCCATTTGACACACTTCACAAGTAAAAGAAGAAGGATTTTTATTGATAAATAAATTTGGGAACAACTTTGCAAGGTAATAAAAACTGGGGTGTCCTAATCGAAGATGCCAGAGCATAATATTATCTAAACCTAAACTTGTAGAGGAAACTGATGTCTGAAGGCAACTGGGAATAGAGGAGTTCTGGTAAGATATTCCATCAAGGATATATAAGCCATTAGATAGCCTAGCACTACCAATCACCATCTTTGAGCCCTGTGCCTGAAAAATACAACCATCAGCCCCAAAATTAGCATTACAGTGAATATCCTTAATCAACTTACTCACTGATAATAAATTACAAGCTAATTTAGGAACATAAAGTACATCAAATAATACTATGTTTTTGCTTAATTCAATAGAACCACTTCCTTTCACTGTTGAGAGGGAACCATCTGCTATCTTGATCGAGGAGGGAGATCTGTGATGGCTATACTTTCTGAACAGACTAATATTTCCTGTCATATAGTTAGAGGCACCCGAATCTACTATCCAATGTAAGGAATTAATTGTTGCTAAATAGGCAATTCTACCTTCAGATGCTGTTAAGGCAGTAGTATTAGTCTTAGACGATAGTTGGCTGAATATTTGTTGAAGTTCCGCAATCTGTTGTGTACTAAAGCTGCTAGAAAAATTTTCTGGAGATGCAACATTTGCTTCCTTCTGAAATCTGGATTTAGAAGGTTTCCAGTAAGTTGGTTTTCCATGTAGCTTCCAGCACTGGTCCATCAAATGCCCAGTCTTTTTACAGTGCTCACACCATGGTCTCCCCCTCCTTTGTTTATTCCCAGAATTGGAGTTTGTAATGAGTCTTTGAAGCATCCATCTCTGTTGAGCATTTGGTACCATCAAGGAGAGTCCGCTTTCTTCTCTCCTAATCTCTCGAAAAGGCCTCCCAACCAATGGTAGGGGTTTAGTAGCCAAAATTCTACTCCTTGCCCCATCAAACTCACCATTAAGTCCGAAAGAAATTGAAAGATTCTCCTCGATTTTTTATTTTACTATAGAAGCTAATATCATCGGACACTTCCACTCATTTGCCTCATACAAATTAATTTGTTGCCAACACTTAGTGAGAACTCCAAAATCTTTGTACTACTGAACAGATCTCCTTGTCCGAGATCTTTGTCGATTCTCAACCCCAAATAATTACGGTGTATTATCCACACTGGAGTATGTATCCCCGGGTCTGCACTCCATATCTACATTGCGATCTGGTAGAGCATGAAATTTTCCCCAACCCGGGAACCATGGAATTAATTAGCCATGACATAATCATGTTGTTCTCACTCAACCAGTTAGAATAGGCTGGATCAGATTCTTCTAGAATAGGCATTGAATCTGAGAGATAGGAAGCTTTCCTTCTTCTTGTACTATATAGCCTCACTGACTGAGACCAAGGGAGATAGTTGTTTCCATTTAATTTGTAGGATGTAATTGGAGAAAGAGATGAATCTGAAAGCTGGAACTCAGAGGGACGAGGATTATTTTGAGAACTAATCTCTGACGCAAAAGGTTCTAAATGAGCCATTGAAAGGGAGGGTTTTGATCGATAGAGAAAAAAGGGAAAAAAACTGTTGGATATGTAGGATCGTCCTAATCTGATACCATGTAGAAAATAGGGTTAGAGAAGTTTTCTACTCTCTTATTTCGATTTACATAAAAATAAGTCTACTTATAGACTTTTACAAGGAGTTTTACATTGAGTAGATATCATCTAGGCTAGGACTCTTATCACTCACATGGATAGAGTTAGACTACAACTAAACTACTTAGTTAGGATAGACTTACAACTCTTATTATTTACATGTTAACCTACAAATTAAGAATCCAATAAGAAAAGGTAAATTACACCACAAGTCACTCAATTATTAGTAAGATTACAAATGGCTCACTAAATTCCAAAAAGTTACAGACGGGTCAATTTATTTATCAATTATAACAAACAGGTCACTTTGACATTAAGTGTGCAACAGATGTTAAATTTTTAGCCGCAATTGAGTAACCTAGTTGTTATAATTGATAAATAGAGTAACCTGATTGAAACTAAAATTTAAAGTCCGTTACACATAATGGCAGGTAACCTGTTTGTTACAGTCTATAAATATGGTGACCCGTTTGTAACTTGTTGGCATTCAGTGACACATTTGTAATCTTAGTAATAATTGAGAGACCTGTGTTGTAATTTACCCAATAAGAAAACAGAAGATGCAACTGTTGTCACTTGTCACATAGAAGAGTATCATTTCTTCTTAATGAAATATTCTCTTAGTGATAGAAAGTACTCAAATAAAACTAGGCATACAGATACATTCTGCAGATAAAGGAGTTCATAAAATGTTCACCGCTAGTTGAGTATTTCTTGAGTGCTTTATGGGCTTCTCTGGACAACCCTAAAATACTTGAACATATACTTCTAATTAAGATGCAAGACTTTTATAAAACTAGCATTCAGAAGAAGAAAAATCAAAAGAAACTGACGAAGTTTACCTCTACTTTCATATATGACTTCCTTAGGGGACACTTAAATCAGATTCCCACCAGTACATTAGAGCTTATTTTTCAAACATAAAGAACCATCACAGGTAAATACAAGAACCTACCTGCACCAAGAGAGCTCCCAGAGCAGAACAAGTGGCATCATCACTGATGGAACCAACCCAAAATTTTAGAGCCGCACAATCAACAAAGGCAAACCCATACGCAGTTGAACCATTATCAATTCCATAGTTGCCCTAAGTAAAAAAACAGTATGCAATCATTGTATATTCCTATAAATATTCAAATTACATATAGAAAAGTTATGGACTTTAAAATGAAAAATAAACTGCAATAATTTGTGCCTGAGAGCTTTGAAGACGCAAAAAAATGATGAATACTATAAATCATCCACCAGATCAACTGACACGTAAAAGGAAGAAACATGCATGCTTATGTAAATATTTAGACATTATGCATATACTTGACACCCTGACCCTGACCTGACCCTGACCTGACACTGACCATGCCCATAAAGAAGAAAGGGACAGACAAAATGAGAAAGAGAATATCACTTCAAGGTTCAAAAAAGGAGAACAAAATAACATTGAAGTTTCAAGAAAACAACAGAAAATTTGACAACAAAACTATAGCATGGATAAGCCATATGTTCATCTAACAGATCCCAGTCCCACACTCCTAACTAATGTCTAAAATTAAAATAAAAAAGAATAAAATTAAAATAAAAAAGAAATAAAAAGAGATAAAGGATTCAACCCTCAAGGAGTCACACAAGAAGAACATAGTAAAACACACAAATATACAGTAAGTTTCAAGAAAGCATCTAAAAATTAGATCCAAAAAGACAGATACATTCATTCAGCAGATACTAAAAAACTAATAATTTGAATGCATAAATATGTGTATAACCAACCTCCTTTATGGCAAGTAGATGAACGGCATCAGGTCCAATGTTACCATCAACTGTTGTTGAAAGGGTGACCACTTCAGTTAACTTTCCCCGAATGACCTGAAATAATCCAGTGGTATTAGTCAAACTATTAAAACAAGCTACCGAGCCGAGCACAGCCATGGTGTAACAATAAATACATGAAACCACCAAGGAGAGTCAACATAAGTAGCTGAATTTTTTTTATTCAAGAAGCATTTACATGGGACTTTGTTGGAGAATCTAATTTGATGAAACCAGAAAGTATTGTGATTTAATATACACAAGCATTTTTTGAAGTACAATATCAAGGAACATAAAGGATAGCATACCAAAGAGTAGAAAAGGAATAACAATAACGATGTAAAAAAATAGATTTAAAGTTGCATCTCCAAACATGCAACATGAAAAACTTACAGAATTTGCACCCCTAGCTTTTGCTTGCTCTGATGTCTCTAACTGCTCCATGCGTCCCACTTTGTATCTTCAGAAAGAACAGAAAGTGTGAATCATGGTATGCTAAATTAAGGAAAGAGGCACCATCTAGAATTCAACATTGCACTGTCTAAAAGATGATCAAGGGTACGGATCATCATTTTTGCAGGTTCTACCATCAAAACCTGTTTTCTTTCTCCACGTTCCAGAACGATTAAAACACAACATTCTTGTTTTAGAATTTAGACAGCTTAGTACAAAGGATTCGAAGGCATAGTATACACAGACGAGGATGAAGACAACCACAAATCTCCTCATCATTCTTACCCACGAGCAACCAGCTTTTGAACAGCATCATCAATTCCACTTTCTGATATACCAACCTGAATATGGAAAAAGACATCATGACTATTGCATCTACACCATCACGGTTTTGAAAGGTCATATATATAATGTTCTAATAGACCATTACAAGAATGGAAATTAGATAACAAGTCACCTGGCGGCATTTGCCCACTCCGCTTACTGTCATCTTCCAATCAAGCTCCTTGTGGACAACTTCAGCATCTATCTCATAGAGCTCATAGAATTTCCCCTTTTATAGAAAATTATATTTTCGGATTAGGTAACCACAAGCATGACTACAGAAAATAAACACAAAATTCATAACATGCTTAACTTAAACCAATTTATAGATGCAGAAAGGAAGGTCTCACAGAATATAAGAGACCAAGAGGTTGAAGAATACAAATCTAAATTGTGACAAACATATATTGACACGCTTTTCAGCTCTCCCATATAAGTTATCCAGGTAAAGGTTCATCTCATATGACTAACATCAATCCAATGTGGCAATGTCAGCAATAGTTAGTGACAGAAGGAAACTAGAATGTGGTGCAACAGTAACTAACCACTTTAAAGAAGAGAACAACATCCATATATTGACATTTGACACTCCAATATTGTTTTTGAGATGCTGACATTGTCTTGAGAACATCACGAGGTATATAAAGTGTCTTCTTGTCATAAAGGGGGTCACAGGGCCTTCTTCCATTAGCATCCCTGATGCGAGAAGGATCAAGCCATTCAAATTTGTTAGCAACATCAGTATCCTTCCTATGATTATTGATCCCAATAGTAGATTCCTGGAGAAGCTTTACTCTTTTACTGGAGTCTAGTAAAGAACTATCCTTCTTATCACCATACTTGGGGAAATAATCTTGAATTCGCTTCAAACGAGAAACACCGGGTCGTGTAGCAGGTGTTTCTGGCCTGAGATCATCAGCATCCTCAACATCTATAACTTTGGCCTTTTCTGTTGGTTGCGCAGTTAACCCCACCTTAGGCAATTCTTCTACGTTTGAAGATTTGTCACCTGCCTGATTCCTGCAAATTAAACACAAATTATTGACAGGATATACTTTGATGCTTGATAGTCGGAAATTTGAATTTAATATCATATTCTAATTCCAGTTTATTTTATCCTTCGACGTTTCTCTGAAATATTAAAGATTATGTAAACTTTTCTAAAATTAAAGAGAAATAAAAGTAAGAAAATTCGTCGGTGGCTGATTCTTAAACCCTAGCGGTACGACCAAATAGATATTGTTTTTTTAATGATGAACTAATTTATATGTCTAACATTAACCCAAAATTACCTCTGATATCCCTTTCCTTTGTCTTCAACCTTCACAAACTTGTGCATGATGCTGGAAAATAGAGAAGAAGAGCCGCTAGTCTCCACATTAGTTGCGGAATTCGTCGGCAACACCTTACGAGGCTCCTTCTCCGGTGGAGTATCAATACCAGGGACCTCTAAAGACGAGCCACAAACGTTGTCATTCTGGCTCTGTTTTGAAGGAAACTGAGAAGCTCCTCGGCATTTTAGCTCTCCGGCGGAGCCGCTTTGGCCCGCCGGCGAAGGCTTTTGCAAGGACGAGAAGATTGATTTTTGGCGCTGCATTTTCAGATCGAGAGACAGAGAGTGATAGGGCACTGTGATGGCGGTGAAAAGGCAGCTTAAGAAGGAAAATTTTTTGGCGCCAACTTTTGCCCATCGGGAACTCGAAAATGACATTTTACAGGGGGGGGAGAAGATATATGGAACGTAAGATTTCTGAAAAATGATCTGAACCATCCGATCCATTTTCATTTTTTACCCTAACAACAGCACTAGACTTTGACCACTTTTAACAAATGAAAGGTCGCCACGTCAATGACATGTGTTTCCTTTGGTCTATGTTTTTTTATTAGATTCAATACAACTTTTATCGATAATTAAACTATGATTTAATTTTAATACACATGCTTGTAAAATTTAACACGTGTATTTTTTAGTATGACAATCATATATATTATAGAATGCTTCCATACATTTTAAGAAATCACTTCATGTATCGTACTTAAAATTTTAACACGTGTTATTTGTTTTCAAACGATACCTCAATAATAAAATAATAACGTATTATTAAATTTGTGCTTAATATTTAATTAAATAATCATTTTAATTTATATTTTTTTGAGTATTTTAACTAAAAATATTTTATTTTGAGTCAAAACGACTCATAAATAAATACAAAATATTTGTTCATTAACAATAAACACTTTAATATAGTGTGACAATGTTACACGACCTTATACGCTAACATAATAGGGTCACATTTATAAATATTTTGCAATTTGACTTTGATAGGGAACAAACTCTAATATTTATTAAAAATAGTTCAGGCCTTAATCACTCAATGTAAGATGCCGTGTAGGATCGTCGTGTCATTTTCAACATGTTTATCGTTAGTTAATTAACGATTTTCATCTATTGAGGAGTCACTTTGACTCAAAATAAAACACCGATGGTCAAAGTGCTCCAAAAAAGAATAGGAGACAAATGACTATACAGTCAAGCGGATGTTGTTCATCTTAAGAGATACGGATTCATATTATTTTATCTACAAAGCATATGCACACTCTCAAAAGATTAAAAATATCTATAAAAAAAATAAAATAGTGGTGTAATTTTACTATTTTTACAAACATTATATGAACATGTTTGTTGACATATAAATGATTATGTTTGTGAACGCTAAAAAATATACAAAATATCCTTAAAAATAAATAAACAGACACAAATCAAATATAAACACTTTTAAAAATAAAATAAACTGTCACAAATCAAATATAAACGTTTTCAAAAATAAAATAAATGAACACAACAAACTTTTGTTCATCCAACTTTGGTTCATTTACCGCCCTGAACTTTATCACCTTCAAAAATAAACCGACACAACCATTGGTCTCAATTTGTTCGGTCGAAGCAATTTTCAATGACACCATCATTCTCAAACAATGCCGACCCGATTCGGTGGAGCCGTGAGTCAGGACTGGGACCCGTTGTGCTCCACAAATCAAAGCCCAAGTTTCAGGATCTCCGCGATCCCAAGGCCGTGAACCAGGCATTTCGGTCGGGTGCAGACGGTCAAAAAATTCGACGCCGGATCCAACAAGAAAGCAGCGGGGCCAGTGGTAAACGCCAGGAAGCTCTACGAAGCGGCGGAACCGGCGGCTTTGGACCGGGTGTCGACGGATGTGAGGCAAGCGATACAGAAGGCCCGGGTGGAGAAGAAGATGAGACAGGCCGAATTGGCTAAGCAGATAAACGAGCAGCTGAAGGTGGTTCAGGAGTACGAGAACGGGAAGGTGGTGCCGAACCAGGCCGTGTTGGCCAAGTTGGTTACGAGGCAAGAAATGATTCTGTACAACGACGTAGTGTACTGTGTTGTTTGGATCCTCTTCAAATAAGCCAAATTGTAGTGAAATAGTGTCAAGAAAGCGTAAAAACGTCCGATGTTTGCCCGAAAATTTCAGCTCTCCCCCCAATTGAACCTTAAGAGCTGAACTTATATATTTTCCCTCTCCGGTCTTCTTGTTTTCAGCCAACAAAAAATTTTACGAGATAAGAAAAATGGTGAACGAACCCATTATTAGACAAATTGCTTCGCGATTAATTTTTTCTATTATCACTGACAAAATTAAATCAATAAATAGTAAAGTGGGTATTTTTATACAAATACCAAACAATCGTAATATATTCATACTAATTGAGGATACTTATTTTGACCACCGAACTATAGAAATCGTCAATCAGACCACCAAACTTATTAAATCAACCTATTTTACCACCGTCGTTAAAAAACTAGTGGATGGGTAACGTGGTAGTTAACGAAAATTTGTAAAATTACACATTTAATCCCTATTATTTACTTATAATTTCAATTTGATCTTAATTTAAATTAAATTAATTAAAATTAATCATCTAATCAGATGACGACACGTGTCATCACCCAATTTGACAATTTATTTTAATTTTAATTTAATTTATTTAATATTTAATATATTAATTCACCGCCTGATTAAAGGAAAATTAAAGAAACAAGGAGTGTGTTTCCGCCTGATTAAATTTAATATATTCATATTGAGATGGATAACAATTAGGGTAAACTACCCCAGTGACCATCGAACTAATTGGGGATACTTATTTTGACCATCGAACTATCGAAATCGTCAATCAGACCACCAAACTTATTAAATCAACCTAAATTAATCAACCAATCGGATGACGACACGTGTCATCACCCGATTGGACAATTTATTTTAATTTTAATTTATTTAATATTTAATATATTAATTAGGTGGTGACATGAGTCACCGCCTGATTAAAGGAAAATTAAAGAGATAAGGAGTGTGCTTGGGGTGGTTTTAACCTGGGACCTTCATGGTAAAATAACCAAGCCATTACCACTGCACCAAACCATCTATATTGATATAAATTACACCCTTATATATATATATATATATATATATATATATATATATCTTATAATATTGTAATTGTTAGGGAAAAATAAGTCAAAATGATTGAGAGGAGATTCGAACTTAGGTCATTTGGAATGTGTAAAAATATACAAATCACTAAATTAATTCAATTTTTTTAGTAGAAAATTAAAATATTTTGAATATATTTAAAGTATAGTTGAAACAAGATTTAAAATGAAAACAAATTTATGGTTTTTATATTTTTAGATTAAATTGAATACTTTTTCCCTCGTATTTAGTTTAATAATTTCATATATATATAATATTAAAACTATTTTTTAATTTAATTAATAATTTTAATTTTTATTAAATATTTTAATTCATTGATTATATATTAAAATGTATATATTTAATATACATGTTTATAAGATATTTAATTAATGTGAGAAATTAAAATTATTAATTAAATTAAAAAACGATTTTAATATTATATATATATGAAATTATTAAACTAAATGTGAAAAAAAGTATTCAAATTAATCTAAAATTATAAAAACCATAAATTTGTTCTCATTTTAAATCTTGCTTTAATTATACTTTAAATATATTCAAAATATTTTAATTTTCTACTAAAAAATAGCGGTTTGTATATTATTACACATTTCAAATGACCTAAGTTCGAATCCCCTCTCAATCATTTTTACTTATTTTTCCCTAACAATTACAATATATATATATATAAGGGTGTAATTTAAATCAATATGGATGGTTTAGTTTAGTGTAGTGGTAATGGTATGGGTATTTTACCTAGGAGATCTTAGGTTCAAACCACCCTAAACACACTTTTTGTCTCTTTAATTTTCCATTAACTAGGCGGTGACACGTGCCATCACCCGATTGGATGATTAATTTTAATTAATTTAATCTAAATTATGACCAAATTAAAATTATAGGTAAATAATAAAGAGTAAATGTGTAATTTTACAAAATTTTGTTAATTGCCACGTTACCCCTCCGTTAGTTTTTTAACGATGGTGGTTAAAATAGATTGATTTAATCAGTTTGGTGGTCTGATTGACGATTTCGATAGTTCGATGGTCAAAATAGGTATCCCCGATTAGTTCGGTGGTCACTGGGGTAGTTTACCCTAAGAATTATTTTTCTTTTTTCGATGACTATTGCTATGCTTCAACACTAAAAAACACTAAAAAGTAAATTTCAAGCCCTAACCCTAAATTCTAAATCATAAACTCTACATTTCAATGCCCTAAAAACACTCTACCCTAAATTCTTTAAACCCTAATCTTAAACTCTAAACTTAATTTTTATAGTTGGAAAATAAACAGGGGCAACAAAAAAAACAGATAATTTCTATTATATTGAGATACCAATGAAAAATTTGCTGAAACGATAAAAGAAACGTATTCCACAAAAACATATAATCTTATTAAAAATTAAAAAAACTAAAAAATAAAAAAACAATTGAAATAATAAATAATCAATGATCAACAACCAACACAAAAGTTAGTACCGCCACCGATTAATTAGAAGAAATAAAAAAAAACCCTTGCGGCATAAGAGGCAATGAGAAAAAAATTAAGTTTAAAAAGCTCTTCAAGTTATATTATTTTTTAATTAAGTACTTGTTATACTTATGGTCATATTTATAGTAGGTATTGGTTAGATGATCTTTCCAAGTACAAAATATCAAAAAATTTCAAAATAATTTCATAAAAGAACTACAACACTTCTAATAAGGTAGACTAAACTGACATTAGGACTATTCAAAAAAATTTCTAAATTAAAACCTTTTCATTATTTTAAAAATATTTAGTTTCAATTTTTTTAAAATTTTAAGTACTCTTAAATTTTATTATCATAATTATGTCTGGCAACATATGTGTTGTCAAAAAATTATGAAAAATGAATAGTAACTATAAGATCACACAAAATGGATTCCAATGATATGATGAGTAATTATTTTAATGAAAAAATGCATCGTTAGTTAACCAAATGTTTTAGACTGGTATAATTATAGAAAGCAGATAGATTATAAGAATTACAGTTTTAAAATATATTATTCAATTAAACTTAAATAAAATATTATTTAAAAAAAAACATAATGTTGGCTGATGTATCTAAATAACAAAAGCATTATTTATGTTCCTAATTCCTATAATCTCATTTTACGGGCATGAGGTCTAGTACCAGGGAGAATCCATAACAGGTGTTACAACAGATTTGAGTTGAAGATACTGATCAAGAGCCTCCAAACCATAATCCCTCCCGAATCCGCTCATCTTGTACCCACCATAAGGGCAGTCCACATCAAATGCAGTGTAACAATTGATCCAAATGACGCCGGCACGGATCGATCTCGACACCAAGTTGGCAACGTTCAGGTTCTTGGTTATAATCCCAGCTGCCAAGCCATAGGTTGTGTTGTTTGCTCTCTTGATTGCTTCGTCGATTGTTCTGGAGAAAAGAAAAAATCTCAAATATCATCTGTTTTTGGTTCATTGTCAATAGAAGAATTGAACTTCAAAAGTTAAAAACACTGCTTACTTGAACTTCATCAGCGACATTACGGGTCCGAATATTTCTTCTTTTGCTATGGTCATGTCGTCCTGTTACAACAGGAGGAATCGTCATTGGTTTGGAAATCGGAACATTGTTGTTTTAAGGTTGTCTTACCTTAACATCCGTGAATATCGTTGGCTCGATGTAGTACCCCTTCTGGCCGACACGGTTGCCGCCGGCTAACAATGTAGCTCCTTCTTTCTTTCCTTGCTCGATGTAAGATAAAATCTTCTCGAATTGCTTCTTATCAGTCTATAATACCATATGGAAGCACATTGCATTAATCATAACATTTCAGGGTTCAATAGTAAAGGGAGCTGGAAATAAGATATATAAGTTAAGCTTACTTGGGGTCCTTGATGAACTTTAGGGTCAAAAGGGTCGCCAACAACCGTTGCTTTTGCCTTTTCTACCAATTTCTTCTCCAGTTTTTCATAAATTCCTTCTTGAACAAAAACACGAGAACTAGCCACACAAATTTCTCCCTGCAAATTGTATCCGAATACAACGGTTTTAGTGTGTTTAAATTGCAATGCCGAAGTTGGATTGAGGGTCAATTGTAAAAGAACACTTACTTTGTTGAAAAACATGCCTTTGAAAGCAATATCTGCAGCCTGGTCAATATCAGCATCATCGAATATTAACAAAGGTGATTTGCCTCCCAATTCAAGTGACACTGGCTTCAGATTACTCGATGCTGCCGCCATCATTATCTTGCGTCCGACTTCTGTCGACCCGGTAAAAGTCACCTGGAAAACCAAACAAGTTAAGCTAATTTCATTCGTCGATGCGAACTTCATATGAACAAATTGAATCAAATTCTCACTTTATCAATGTCCATATGAGAGCTAATGGCAGCTCCAGTAGTATGTCCATGTCCATTCACAACATTGAGCACTCCATCAGGGATACCAGCCTGTTTTCGATACAAAACAAATAAAAAAACCAAACCATGGATGCTACATTAAAAGGTAAAAGATTGATCTTAACATCGATTACCAGTTTGGCAAGGTGAGCATAATAGAGGGCCGAAAGAGGAGTCTGCTCGGCGGGTTTGAGGATAATGGTGCAGCCAGCGGCTAATGCCGGGGCTGTCTTCATGAAGAACATGACAGTGGGGAAATTCCAAGGGATTATACTTCCTACAACCCCAATAGGTTCCTTGAGTGTGTAGCCTTGAAGTCCCTTGGACAATTTCAATACTGTTCCATGAATTTTGTCGGCTGCACCGGCATAGTAACGCAATGCCCTTGTTGCTCCGGCGATGTCAATGAACTTGCAAAGATTAAACAGCTTGCCTCCGTTAACGGCATCTAATGCAGCTATTTCTTGTGTGTTTTCTTCGATTAAATTCGCAAACTTTAACATGATCAATCCTCGCTCCTAAAATATAAAATTCGAAAGGATGAACAAAAAAGAATGTACTAACAAAGTAGCAAATTGAAAATTCCTATAGCGAGTTACTATTCTGATACACACATGTGTGTAGATACAATTAATCTTTAATTCACTTATAATATAATCTAATACAATATTAATCAAAGGCATAATGTCAACTAATTGAAAACAAAGTTATTCACCTAAAATTGGATATAAAATGCATAACAACGAAAATTTCTAAATTCACAACTAATAAAAAATGGGCACTTGTTGAAATCAACATAAAACAGAATAAGATAATCAAACTCAAACATGTACTCACAAAACAATATATTTTTATGAAAATATGTAGTTTCTGGATAGTTTTTTTTAAGATCTAATATATTTTCCTGTAAACTATTTAATTTGACAGAAATATATCAATGTTATATATTGAATTATCTAAAAAATAATTGGATATATTATATTGATTTGAGTTGAGTTGAGACCAACAGAAACCAGAGGCGTGTAGATAATAGACTCTTTCAATTACACCCATTAATTAATGGAAATAATTGCGTGTCAATCCTCGATTATTGGGGATTGTGTCCTTTGGTGGAGTTGATTCATGAGCCATAAGTGGCACGTGAAACCTGGAAATAACCAACGCCACCCTGTAAATTTGTCCACTTCCCGGTGATTTTCAGAATCATATTATAACAGCGACAAAACCAACCGAATTATTCAGTAAATAATAGACTAATAAACTAAACAGAGTCAAGAATAAAAGAGTAGAGAACAAACATGTTTCTGATCCAGCGAAAAAATGAATTCAAATTCGAATGGTAAAATGTTCAAAATCTTCAACTAAAGCTTTAAAATGAAATGATTCGACTCAGATTTGAAATAATCAAACTAAATGTGATGATCGAATAGCGAAAAATCTTACTAAAAAAAGGTAAACAGTGAAACTTACAGCGCCGGACATGCGAGGCCAAGGGCCGTGGTCGAAGGCGTGACGCGCCGCCTTAACAGCCAAATCAATATCCTCCGCATCGCCGAGGGAAACTTTTGTTATCACTTCGCCTGTTCTCGGATCAAACGTGTCGAACGTTTTCCCTGGTAAATAACAACAACATAATCACACATGCTTTTTATTCAAACACGAAACCATAAAAATCCAAAAAAAAAAGACGAAAACGAGAAACACCGAACAAAAACGGCAAACACAAGCAGATTCGTTCGTTTTCCAATGGAAAAGAAAAATACCTGAAACCGAATCGACGAATTCGCCATTGATGAAGAGCTTAGTGAATTTTACGGGCGGGATCTTGAAGGAAGATTCAGTGCTATGATTCGCCATTGCTTAGCAATCTCTCTGTTTTCCTCTGTTTTTTTTCTGGTGGTTTGGTTTTACGTAGATGAACAAAGAAGCCCTCTCTCGCTCTCTCTATATATATCAGTCGCCCGTGGCCTCAATATTTTTAATAATTTATTTATTTATTTTTGAATAATTTAAAGATAATTATAAGATATTTTATTTAATTATAAAAGACAAGAGTTTCAATTTTTAATACAAGTTAGACTTAGATTGGGATTATATTTCCCATTTATTATAAAACTATGACTAAAGTTCTACAAATCTAGTATTAATTTTAATTAAATTAGTAGGCTGAGAGGATGCATATGGTTTGAACTTTAATCTGTTGAGATAATTAGCAATTTTAGCGCTTAATTTACGCAACGTGCGTCTCGAATTCAGTTATTCATGTAAACAAAAGACTTCAAAACCTTTGTTAACTCTACTAAAATTTCATTGTAATATTCGATTGAGTTGTTTGAGTTTTTAATCAAATTTAATTATAAATATTTATAATATTATAATAATAATTGATTCTAATTTAAACCGTTTATATAATCATTATATGATATATATTTTTTTTTTCATACGTGATATACATATATCAAACAGAAATAAAGAATTCAACTCGAACTTGAAAACCGATCTATTAATTAATAAAAATTTTAAGTTATTCAAATTATCAAAGTCTGATTTAAAATAATCAAATAAAATTTAAGTTATAGAATTAGACTTTGATAGATGCGTATAAGGGTTGGACTAAACCGAAATATTATATAGTATTAGTATATATTAGACCAAATTTAATCTGATATAAAATATGAAATTCGAAGTTTATCGGGCATTCTTATATTTACAAAGTACTAAATCAAGTATGTTTTATATCAACCTGAATTCTTAAAAATATTTATTATATTATGAATTTAACATTTAAAAAATTTATATGTTTTCCATTTTTATTAAATTATTAAATACAAACCGATTAACTTATATATATATATATATATTTAAATTTAGTTTTTAGTTACCCTTTTGATTTGTAAGGTTTCGCCATTATTTAATTCATTATTAATTACATGCTTAGGGATGACAATATAATCTAAATTCGGCCCGATTCCGATTCGATCCGAAGAAAAAAAATTTGATCCAAATTCAATCGAAAAAAGTTCGAATTCAAATCCAAAAAAAAGGTCAAAGTACTAATAGGAGGTGGATTGGATATGGACATTGTCATAATCCGATCCGGATTCGGTCTAAATCTATATTTAATCCGAGTCCGATTTATATATAAATCCGAATAAAAATATTTAAAACTCTTAGATTTAAAAAATATAGATATATATTGAAATTCTAATTAAGTTGAATTTGGATTATGTATATTAATATAGATATATATTGAAAGCCTAATTAAGTTGAATTGAGATTATATTTTTTTACTCGACAAATATGATTTTATTAATTTCATATAAGCCTATCCGACATTATGTGCCTCATTCAAAACCTACCTAATCTTAACTGAAAGAAAAAGGTACACACAAGCCAGAATACAAACTAATGCTCTCCCAAAACAAAAATAAAAACCAGAACCTGGTAATACATTACACAGTTTCGTCATCTTCTTACCGAAACAGATTAATCAAAAGTAAATAACAAGTTACCACCAGGCTTTAAAGGTTTCTGCTCTGATTGACCATGTCTTCGCTAAACTTCCGGTCAGTCCGTTAATTAGGATTTTTGAATCAATATGAGAAAAATGTACTAAATTTGAGAAGCTTTCAAATATGATCGGGCTTAAGTATTAACTTCAGTAAGTCGTGCATTGTTGGAATTAGGACAAGTATGAAAAAAAATTGAGTTGTTGGCTACATTTTGATTATATTTTTAACTTGTTTCATATTGGATTGTAATATTTATAAGACATTTTATAATTGTGATTTGAAAAGTAATTATGTTAGTAGATTGGTAAGACAATAATAGTTTATGTAATGATAATTTATTTGTTGTTGAGTTTTTCTAGTTGAAGTTTGAGTTGTTACTTTAATTTGTTTTATATTGGATTGTAATATTTGTTGAGATTTGTTTGTGATATTAGTTTAAATATATTTGTTTGATGAAAATTATTTTTTATTTAAAGATATTTCTTTGAGTTGTTACTTTAAAAAAGAAAAAAATAATTAGATTCGAACTTTCAGATTTGAATTTGAATTTTAGATATTTTATTGAATCGGACTTAAATTTATATAACCGGATTTGAATTTTTTAAGGTCTGATTATTAATTAAATTGGGCTTGGACTTCATAAAATTCAATCCAAGTCCGATCTATTGTCATCTCTGACCATGTTATACAAGCGCAAAGGTGCATAGCCAACGTTTTCACATTTTCGTTTTTTAGTAAAAAAGCATGTTTTTATTAAAGATACTCGAATTGGAATAATTTTGTTTTTAATTAGGGATGTCAAACGGTTTGGTTGGGATGAGTTTTTGTCGCCCCGATTTTGCCAATATTTAAAAGTTATAACTTGAGCCGTTTCGAGTTTAATATATTTTATACCCGAACCGACATAATAAAATTATAATCCGACCCCAATTTAAAAAATTAACAAAAAATGACTATACCCTAACCACCCGTAAAAAAATAAAATATTAAATATAACAAATATATCGGGGTGAAGCATAGAATTTCTATCCTAAACTCGAACCCGCCCCACCCTGACTTATTTCTTACCAAAATCCGTCCGACCTACCTCAAACCCGAAATTTAAGAAGAAAAAATCCGAATGGGACAGGACGAAGCGCATCGGATCGAGTTCATATAACTTTACCATCCTTATTTATAATATGTACATAAGTCTAATTAAGAGCTAAAAATATAATAAATATTACCATAGGACTATAATAAAAATATCTAACAAATTATTTTGATTTAAAGTGTTAAAAATAATTATTTATTTTCTTAATAACTTTTAGGTTTGGTTTAGAACCCAAGCCAGTTAGGCTAAAATTAAATAGTAGGACTATTACTATCAATTAGTTTATTAAAACAAAAAGTCTGTTTTATTAATTCCCTTTAAAATTAAAAAAATTGATATATATAAATTTCTGGTACAATGGAACTATATTTTATACTCCTAATAAAATAAAAAATAAATTAATATTATTGACTACTCGATCAATTAAAATATATATTGAATTAACATTTTTAATATATATATATATATATATATATATATATATATATATATATTAAAAGGTGCATAGGCCAACGTTTTTACACGAGATCTGAATTTAAATAGTTTAATCTATTATATATATATAGCAATGAAAACATATTTATATTAAGATATCAATTTATATAAATTTTAAAAATAATTAACACTCTTTAATGAAAAATTAACTAGATTAAAAAAATAATATTCGTACCACCAAGAAAATAATTACAAAATTGATTAAATTCTGACATCTTGGCTTAAATTTTTTGACTTTGTATGTAGATATGCGTAAAGTTTTTCAAGAGTTTAAATCTAAAATAAATGCTATTCTATCTAAGAGACCGACTTAGAACAATTATATCTGTAGAGTGTACGTGAATTTTATTAATTATAAAAATTATATTTTTAATATCCATTTAATGTACTTATTTTTCCTTCATAGCTTTTAGGGCTGGCTTAGAACCCCAAGCCGGTTAGGCTAAAATTAAATAGTAAGATCAGTACAATCAATTAAATTATTTAAAACAAAAAGTAATATTTTTTAATTTCCTTCCAAATTAAAAAGAATGAAAAAAAAGGAGAAAAGTAATTGGCCTACTATGCACTATCTAAGAAATTTTTATGGGGAAAATGGTTTAACTTTATAATATTCTATAATTATTTTTTTGATAATTATTTTTTGGTTGAATTCGAATTTTCTCTTGAAAATTGAAAGAAACAAAAAGATTTTGTTAAATTTAGTCAATTCCCCATTTTGTAGGGAAATGTTCCAGCAAAATGAATTGAATGGTTGAATTGATGACAATTTTTTTTATATTAAAATATGATTTTATGGCACCAAGTTTTAGCTCAAATAAAACATTTTATCGATAAATATTGAATTAATTGTACTAAATGTCCTCAAACTATGACTCTTATTTTAAATTAGTTTATGAATTTTATATTTCAATTTTATCTCAGATTATGAATCTCATTCTAAACTGGTCTCAAAACTTCTAAATGTTTCAAATTCATCCTCAAATTATCGTTTATGTCACGTCATATTATTACATAATACATTTCAACGTTTACATGACACCTAGATAACAATTTTATAACGGATTTATGAGCACAAGATACGATTAAAATATAGTGATAATTTGAGGATGAAATTATAACATTAAAAAATTTGGGATCATTTTAGAATGAAAAGCCATAGTTTCAGAATAGAATTAGAATATTTAAAATTTAAGGATCAATTTAAAATGATAATCATAGTTTGAGGATGTATAGTGCAATTAACTCATAAAGAGTAACAAAAAGTATATTTAAAAAGGTATAAATCTTGCTCTAGAATTTTAAATAATAATATCAAAATATTTTAAAACGCAGTCAATTTCTACTTTTAATCCTCAACTTGCGTGTGCTGCTCGTTGATATGAACTTTTTGAAAATATTAGTTTAGATATGGATATCTTTTTTATGACCCCAAAGTTCCACATTGGCCAATGAATTGATGAACTTTGATTTTTTTATTAAGCAGTATTATAATAATATTTTAATGTAAATATCAGAGTTCGAATTCACATAAAGAGATAAAATAGACCAGTTTATGACTACTAGATCAATTAATAAATCTCGATGAACTTAAAATTTTAGGATGAAATATTAGTTTGATTTTATCGGCCAGCAATTGATTAATATTCATTTCATCGACTAATGTTAAGTTGATTTGATGAGATTATTTTTGAAAATAAAATTCAGTGATTCGATTATTATACAAGATGATTAATTAAATAGATAAAATTTTAAAAATTGTTCGAATTAATCGATTTAATCATTTGTTTGTCCTTGGTTTTATCCTAAGCATTTTCTTAGTTGCAAAAGCATGTTTACTCAAGGGACATGCAATTTTCTCATCCAAATTATTACTAAATTTAAACTTTAATTTATTACTGATATTTTGGGTTAGGAAAACAAAATTTATTACTAAAACTAATACTTTCACTTACTTGTGATTCTATTGGCCATGAATTCCAATTTTGTTTTCTCTTCCTAAGTTAACAAGTTTAAATTTTTTGACCAAAACTAAAAATAGAAAAATAATATGTCAGCCTTTTAGTTTTGGTAAAAACCCAAGCTTAAATAATTATTCGACTTTTAATTTTATTTATATATATATATATATATATTACGAAAAATTATTAAATGGACATTGCTCACCACGTCATCCGTAGTCCCAGCCAATAAGGTCCATTTATGTCATTTTTTTTTCTAAGGTGAATCTTTAACTCTTTCTTGTATGTCATTAAAAAGTGGGTGGTTATTTAAAAGTTTAAATGACATGAATGAACTTTATTGGCTTAGACAACGAATGACGTCGTGAGCCAAGTTCATCTAAAAATTTCTCATGTTTTACTGTCAGTAGTGGAACTTAACGAAAGAGCTTGAGAGATCAACTTGATTTTTTTGAAAAAATTAAAGGTTTAAACTAAAATTTTTAAATTTTTTGAAAGATTTATTATTATTATATATATATTCTTGGGTCTAATTAGTATTTTTTAATAATTTTTAGAGGCATAATGAGAATTTAGAAAAATATGGGAGGGAAATAAATTAAAAAATATTAGAAAAATAAGATTAATGATAATTTCTAAAACTTTTGAGAATACCGATTAAAACTTTTGAAAATTTTGAGAGATTAAATTTTATTTTTTCAAAATTTTGTTAGAATGATGACTTCAATACTCTCCTTTACCTCTTGTTACTATTTATGTTTGGAAATTTATTGATCAATTTTAAGATTATTATTTGTAGTTTAACCACTTATATTTAATTTATTAATTAATTAATTTAGATCAAATTTTACAGAAACATATAATAAGATGATTCTCTTAATATAAAATTTTTCATTCATAATATTAGAATTTAAACGTCTTACATTAATTAAGAGTATTTCCTAAATTAATAAAGTTGAATGATATTTGAATATCTAATTTTTTAAATTTGCTTTGTACATAATAATTATTTCCGTTTTTGGTATTTCCTAAATTTCCAGCCACGAAGGCAAGAAAACAGTAGATCGAGAAGATCGACGAATGCATGATGTGAAAAAAGAATTCTCTAGTCTTATCAATTTAGTATTAGTTTAACATTGTTTTTAAAAATTAAATTGAACTTTAAGTGTTAAATATTATTAAAGAAAAATATATGATGTACTGGCAGTGAAAATATTTTATTTTCATAAGTGTCTTAATTTTAGGGGTTAAAGATCTAATTTAGAGTTTATAGTTTAAGGGTTTAGGTTTAGGGGTTTAGAATTTAGAGTTTGTAGTTAGAATTTAAGGTTTAGTGTTAGGGTTTATTATAATATGGTAGGGATTTAGGTTTTTACCTATAACCCCTAAATTCTGACCATAAACTCTAAGTTCAAGCTATAATCTCTAAATTCTAAGCACATAAACTAAACACTTAAACTAATAATCCTATACTAGATCCATAACCCCTAAAATTAAGATGCTCGTGGAAATAAAATATTTCCACCGCCAATACATGATATAATTACCTTATTATTAATAAATATGTTCCGATAAAATAAATGACGAGATATGATTTTGTAAAGTAATAATATACATTTAAATTATATTTAATATTATAGTTTATGAAACATATCAACCTAAATTATGATAAATAATATATAATTTAAATATTTTTTTATCCAAATAAATAAAAAATAGCATGATAGATATAAAAATCAAATCATGAACAATTCATTAAACATATAATTATGTTTTGATAAATAAATAAATAAATTCATCATAAACAAGCAAATGAAAGTTAAAAATATAGCACAACAAAATATTTTTTTAATTCAAAAATAATTTTCAAACTTGAAATCTATACATTTTAACTCTTACATTTAAATTTAAATTAAAAAGCAATTTCAACCGTATTTTTCTCTCTCTTAAGATCTAACGTATTTAATATCGTTTATAACTTGAAAGGGGACCATGAGCCCATGATCCTCCTAAAATTTATTAAAAAATAATTTGATCTTTTAGGATTT
Organism: Hibiscus mutabilis; assembly: GCA_019671005.1. NCBI lineage: Eukaryota > Viridiplantae > Streptophyta > Magnoliopsida > Malvales > Malvaceae > Hibiscus > Hibiscus mutabilis. Next base: position 74,043,714 of record CM033717.1, read on the forward strand.
TTAACTATTCATTTTAGATTTTAAAATTGTAAATATTTTAATTAAATTGTCTATTATGCTTTTTAAAAATTCTTATCAAATCTTTTAAAATCATTAAAAAAAAGTTAAAACCCTCAAATTTTTTGAAAAAATTAGTTTAAGCTCCAAAATTTTAAAACATTTATGTTGACCCCAAACTCTTATCTCAAGTTCTACCACCAATGTAAAGGCGATGTTATTCTTCTTAGGTGATCTAGATTCGAACAACATAGTTTGTAGATATACGTAAATTGACTCGTTCTAGATATATGTAATGAGAACGATTGTATAAGGTTTTTAAAAGAAAAAAATAAAGATATAAAACATTTTTTAAAATTAAATACTTGTAAGGAAAAAATAAAAGATAAATTTTAAATTAGTAATTAAACATACGAAAAATAAAACGTTGTTATATTTCATGAGCTTGAATTTTGTTAGACTCATTTTTTATTCATACGTAGATTTCTCATATTTTTACTCCTAAAAGTAAAGACCATTAAATCTATTTCAAATTATAAATTAAAGATCATGTTTTAATAAATCACACATAATTCTTTAAACGTTTAAACCGTCGCCAATAATTAAAGTAGTGCACAACGATACACCTAAAATCAGAAACTTTACATAAATATAGACAAATATATTTAAACTTATACTTTTAAAATAATAATACTAATGTTAATTAGATTATAAGTTAAAAGATAACTCGTTCGATTCAACTATTCGTCGATTTTTTTGGTAAAGTACATGTCTATTTTATGGTTCATGTTCGAGATTCGTGACTCTCCCCTCTAGCGACGAAACTAATTGCCCCTCCCATCTCTTTTTTTTTTACCTTTGGTCTTATATATTTAAAAATTGAATTATTTATAAATTTGTCTTTCCTACTTTCAAACATTTATGTTTTGCCTATTAATCCCAAATCTTGAATCCATTGTTTTTTTTTCCTAATATTATCGTATCTAAAATTTAAACCAGTTTCTTTTCATAAAAATACAATATAACTTGCTATTACACCCAACCCGTAACTCATCAATATTCAATGCATGTAATTGGAAAAATTATTAGATGAACTATGTTCACCACGTCATCCGTGATCCCTACCAATTAGGCCCGTCCATCTTATTTTTTTCTCAAGGTGAATCATCACATATTTCCTACGTGTAATTAGAGAGTGGATAGTAAATAGTTATTTTAAGATGAACGGACCTGATTGATTGAACCACGAATGACACGGTGAACATGGTTCCTCTATTAATTTCTACTGTAATTGCTATTGCTTCCGTGATTAGCAAATAGAAGCCATGCCTTGCCAAAGCTATTTGCTCCCACGCCACGCACAAAGCCGTTTTTTCCACTCCTCTTAATTACGTGGTTAAATGTCATTTATTTATAAATAGTGTTCCGAGCTTAGTAGATAGTATTAGGACATGTTTGGTAAATAATGTCTTTAAGTTAAAATTAAAGGTCTGATCAATCAAATTTATTAATTTAAATATTTGATAAATAACATATTGTAATAGCGGATTGAGATGAAAACTTTAATTTTAAAAAATTGTTAATATGAGCCTTTTGAAATTAGAGGTTTTTGACATAAGAATTATAAACACTCTTTTACCTTTAACAATTACAAAAAAAAAACTCCAAATAATATAAATTTAAACTTTTTCTATTTTAATTTACACGATGACTTTTGTAAGCTAATATTTTTTTATTCTCACACATTTATATTTATATTTAAATAACTCATATACTTTTTAAGTAAAACATACTTTCATACATAATTTAAATAAATATTTTTTCTTTAAATTTATGATATTAATATATGTACTTTAAATAGCATTTAAAGTTAATAATTAATTAGATTGTATTAAAAATAATTATATACATAATAATTAATATATATTCTTCAAATAAGAATTTAGATGTTTAGTGAATAATGAATTTTAATAGAGGCTATATACTTTTGAAAGAAAACATACTCTCACATATAATTTAAATAATTAATTTTTCTTTAAATTTATGGAGTACATATAATTTAGATGTTTAGTTATTGCTATCGGCGATGGATATCTTAGCTCAAACCATATATATATATATATATTATATTAAAAAAATAATTTTTATAATATATTTAATATTAATAGATATAAAATATTGATAACTAATAAACTATTTAAACAAATATTGAATATAATCATGTCCTTATATGTCATTTTGCTTATTTAAATAATCAAACAAATATAAGCTATCAGTTAATTTTACTAAAAACTTTTATATAATCAGATAATACAATTCGCTAGTCAAATTAGCTATCTACTATCGGATAATGTAACCCGCTATTAGCTAAGTGTCAAAGGGCCTATGTGTAGCAATCATCTCACGTGTTACATAATATTACGATCTTGTTTGGTGAACTGAGTTTTGAGTCAAAATTAAAGAATTGAATTACTTTAGACGACTTATTGATATGAAATTTTTACAATTGGAAAAGCTGTTACGAGCAATATTTTGAGTCTAGAGAACCGAATATAAAAATTGTAAATATCTTTTATCTATGGGTGGTACTCAACAGGGAGCGGTGGGGCCACGACCCCTAAAATTTATAAAAATTTAAGTTGAGTAATTATAAAATTGTATTTTAGTTCCTAAAATATATAATTTATATTGTTGTCCCATAAATTTAGACATTTTAAATGACTCATTCAATAAATAATGTTGAGTTTCATCACTACTTTTGTATTTGACAATTATAAGGAAGGTTCTCAAAATAACCTAAATTTAAATAACTCATATATGTTTTTTGAAGTAAAACATATTCTCTTATATAATTTAAATAATTATTTTCCCTTCAAATAAATGAGATTAATACATATGCTTCAAAAATTATTTAAATTTAATAATTAATGAAATCATATTAAAAAAATATTTTCATAAATAAAAAATTAATATATAACTACTTCAAACATGCTTAGTTTGTTACACTAAAAAAAGTTAATTTCCATAATCTAATTTTCATAAATTAGTAAATTTATAATTTTTGAAAATATTATAATTATAATTATAATTATGTTAATCAAATTATAACTTAAAAGATAACTCGTTCGCCTCAGTTACTCATAGTCATAGATATATTCCACATGCGTATCCTCCATTCAATGCTTGTTGTACTTGCTAAAGCTTTCTGGATTAATAGTGGTGAATATTTGGTCGAGTCGAAGAAAAAGATTTAGAGTTAATTGAGTTGATGAGTTTTATATTATAACTCAAATTTTATTTAAAATTTTTTTAAGTCGAGTTTATAAAATTTGGGTTAAATAGAGTGGAATTATTCGAGTTTATGTTTAAATCTAATTGGAAGCATTTATAATGTTATGATACTAATTGGTCTCAATTTAAACCACTCTCTATAAATATATATGATATACATTCTTCATATGAGATAAACATATATCAAAAGAATTGAAGGATCGACTTAAACTTGAAATTGATACACTATAACTAAAAATCTTGAATTATTCAAAATTTTATCTTATAATTCAAATTTTATTTATTTTTTTAAATTAAATAAAAAATTCAATTATTTTTAATTGAATCGAGTTTTAATCACCCTACCAACCTGCCCTGCCAAAGCTATTTGCTCCCACGCTACGTCTCGTCAAAGCCGTTCTTTTTAACATTTAATCACGTAATTACGAGAAGTAATTAGGGTTAAAAAAATATCATTTATTTATTTATAAAGAGTGTTCAGTGCTTAGTCATTTAAAGATGTGCATAATAGGTAGGATTATATGCAGCAATCAACTCAAATGTGGAATATTACGATAGTTTAAAGAAGGTGGATTTGAGTTAAAATTAGGGCATTAATATTATTTTTAGAAAATTAGATAATTAAATTTATTGCTTTAATTATTTGATAAACAAATACTTGTAATAACAGATTGATGAATTTTTTACGATTGAAAGAGTTGTTAGGAACAATATTTTGGGTTTAGAAGAGGGACTTGTGGGGCTTCAACTCTCAAAAAAGAAAAATTAGAATAGCCTAAAAGTGAACTCGTATCTCTCAGGATGAACATCATATGCTTTTCCACTAGGACACTTATTACGTTCAGCCCTCAAAATTTTTTTAAATTTAGAAAATTTTAAAATGAGTAATGATAAAATTATATTTTAGTCCCCTAAAATATATAATTTATATTAATGGCCCTATAGATTTAGACATTTTTAAATGGCTCACTCAATAAATAATATTGAGTCTACCATTACCTTTGTCTTGACAATTAATTACAAAGAGGGTTCTCAAAACAACCTAAATTTAAATACCTCGTATTCGTATGCTTTTGAAGTAAAACATGTTATCGAATATAATTTAAATAATTATTTTCTCTTTAAATAAATGAGATTAATACATATGCTTACAAATTATTTAAATTTAATAATTAATAAAATTTTATTAAAAAGATAATTCTATAAATAAGAAATTAATGTTTACACCACTCAAATATGCTTAGTTTATTATATTAAAAAAACTATTTTTTATAATATAATACATATTAGTATATATAAAATATTAATAACCAATAAATTATTCAAATAAATATTGAATATAATCGTATCCTTACATGTTAAATAATTATTAACTATTAGTTAATTTTATCAAACACTTTTACACAATCAGTTAATGCAATAAACTATTAGTTTATATAATTCACTATTAATTATAACTATCCCCTGATTGTCAAACATAATATATATCGCAAGTCTCGGCAATGGAAAAAAGCTTCTAAATTAAGGTAAAAACGTATCGTATGGACATCTACAAAGGTAGAAACTAAAAACGTCTTGGTAGGGTGAGTTATTGGATCGATTTATGCATGGTGTAACTTTGCTTATAGATATATAATCGTAGCTCTCACAAATAATTAAAATTATTATAAGATTAATGGAAAATAAAATATGATCGTGGGTTATTTGTTTTATAAATGATTTAATCATTCATGGGATATAATATATTAATTAAGATAAAACGATTAAATTAAATGAAATGAATACAAAATTTAACGTTTGGTTTCAGTATAAAAGAGAGTAATATTTATATTACCAACTTTATGTTCGAGCAGCTTTATAAATAAGATGTTTATTTTATTAAAAGATTAAGAAAAATATAAATACTACTTTGGCCATGTTTGGTAATTGGCGGATTATATTAGTTGATAGCGAATAACATTAGCTGATTTCACTAGCATATTGCATTAGTTGATTGTATAAAAGTGTTTGGTAAAATTAGTTGATAGTCGTTTGATTATTTGAACAAGCAAAATGTCATATAAGGACACAATAATATTTAATATTTGTTTGAATAATTTATTAGTTATTATTATTTTATATCAGTTAATATTAATTATATTATAAAACTTAATTTTTTAATATCGTTACTAAACATATATGAACGATGTATATATTTTTTTTTTATTTGTGAAATATTTTTTAAATATAATTTTAATAATTATTAAATTTAGATATTCATATATATATATTAAATTATTATTTATAAAATTATATTTTGAATATAATTTTATTAATTATTAAATTTTTATGTCTATATTAATTTATTATTTATAAAATTATTTTTTTAATTTTCTTAGTTATTCAATTTTATGTTATTTAAAAGTTTATAATTATTAAGAACAAAAGAATCTTTACAAGTATTTTATCCAAACCTCTAATTCAAAAAGCTCTTAAAGTAAGCTTTTTCAAAATGAGAGGTTTCACCTAATCTGCTATTACAAATTTACAATCATTTATTTATCAAACATCTAAATTAGCGGATTTGACTGGTCAAATTTTTAAAAATACTTTAAACTTCTAATTTTGACTCAAAGAATTATTTACCAAACATGCTATTGTAATCGTCTTAAAACTATTAAAAAAATAAAACGGAAATAAGTGCGAGAAGAATTTCATACACTATCAAGAAGTTGTTAGCTCTTTATAAAATCTCTACAACTCGGACCGATCTTGATTTTGACACGGAGAAGTTGTGACAATTTGCAAGCTGACTCAGCGAGTCATTGGACAGCATTAAAACGAGTATTATGTTAACGTAAAGGAACCGTCGACCTTGATGTCTTTATTTATATATATATATATATATATATATATATATATATATATATATATATATATATATATATATATATATAGGTGTGTAAATGTTGTATTGATTTTTATGTTTTTTATAAGTATGAACAGATATTATATTGTAATTATTATTAGATTATTTAAAAAAAATATTATTTTATATATTTAACAATGTTATTCTTGATATTTCACTCAATTTTAAAAATTGGTGTGAATTTATAAACAGTCTATTGAATATATGATAAGGATTATTATCTTATACAAAGGTTGTGGAAATTTAAAGTATTGCTTTATAACTTAAGATTTAGGGTTTTAGTTTATGGTTTAAAATTTAGTGTTTATAGTTAGAATTTAGGGTTTGTGTTAAAAACTAGGGTTTAGAGTTAATGTTTAGTTTTAGGGTAATATTAGTAGGGATTTAGGTTTAAACATATAAACCCTAAATTTTAATTTTAAGCCCAAAATTCTATCAACAACCCATAAATTTAAAAGTATTATACTTAAACCTCATAAACCCTAAATAGAGTTTCTAAACCATAAAATAAAGGGGCTTGTGTAAATAAAGTTTCCGCAAGCGCTTGTGCAAATAAAGTTTCCGCAAGCGCTTGTGCATGAAATAATTACCCGATAAGATAATTATAGCAAGTGATCTTAGTAAAAAAAGTGGATTATGTTCATTCTAGCAAACCCAAGTTCAATCGTTATATCTACAAGGTGTATGACCATTGTCAAATAGTAAAAATTAATATATATGAACATATATTATCTTATAATTAATTTTAAACCGTTAAAAACATATTTTATAGAAACGTCAAACGACGCCTAATCTCATATTTTATTTTTGAATGAAATATATCGATTTTGTTTGTTCAAAAGAACAAAGTTGGGATTTCTCGACATGGCCTCATGCAATATCCGTTGGTCTCTACATTTAATTATTGCAATGCTCCCACACAAAGGCCTCTGCCTAAAATTATTGTATTTGTTTTGTACTCTTAATCTTAATTTTTTTAAAATGGATACACCTCGTATAAACTACACTGTTTAAACTTAAATTATCTAAAAAAATTACTCCATTTTTATCACTAAAAGCACTAAATAAGTTCAAATCATTGAGTAACCTTACTGTATAATAAAATATCATTTTTCATTTTCTTCGTTCCACACCGAAAATAATTTTTTTGAACAATTTTTACCTAGAAAAGGAAGAAGAAAAAATTGTTTATACTAAAGCTAGAACCCAAGACTTAAAAAAATAAATTAAATGTCAAAATAAATTTTTAATCATCTGCTTCAAATTATGTCAACCTAAAAATAACTTTTGTATCATAATGTTCACTCATTTAATATATGAGATTTTGAAAACGTACTTTAGATTTGGTTGTCACTTCTAAATTTATATTTTGGTATGTGTTGTTCACATAACAAAAATATAATTGAATTATTCAATTAATTAATTTAGTTGTTCAAGTAATTAATCTAATCTAAATTTAAACTAAAATACCCAAATATGAAACCACTCGTGCTATCAATTTAATTAAGAGTTAATAGCGTAACATGTTTTTAAACTATGTCATTCGTTCTAAATCAATCACTAAACTTTTAAATATTTTAATTTTATCTTTAACTATGATCCTCATTCTAAATTGATATTAAAATTTTAAATATTTTAATCGCATCTTCAAAATATCATTTAATTTGCATCATATTATTACATATACACATCAGCATTTACATGGCAATTAACAATTTTTATAACAGTTTTATTAACATATGAATATATTGATAATTTGAAAAAAATTTAAATCGTTCAAAAAATTATAAAACCAATTTAAAATGAAAGTTATAATTTAAGAATAAAATTAAAACGTCAGAAGATTAAAAATTAATTTAAAACGATAATTAATTATTTAAGAATATTGAAATGTTCAAAAGTTTAAATACTCGAAATTTGGTGATAAGTGCAATTAACTCTTTAGCTAATTGATTCGATTATTTTGGTTAACAATAAAACTGATTCGGTTTATTCAATTCCGATAACTTGATTGATTTATTTAATTATTATAATATAAAAAATAAAACCAACCGAATGCATATCCCTACCCATCACAAAATTTATAGACATAAAGTTAAAAAAATACTTAATGTTTAATTGGATAATTACTTTGGCCCAGATTTTTTTTAAAATAATTCAATTTTTAACGTTTTATTTTGGGTCAAAATAGACCTTATGCGAATAAAAATTGTTACAAAACTGACGATAAATAATTTAAGATAACTTAACAGAATGATAAGTTAACAGAAAAAATTATTTTATAAAGTTATTTTTTAATTGATATAACATTTTTCAAGTCTACACATTTATATGTATGATATTACTATTCAGCGTACATTATCATATAAATTTGTCACATCATTTATTATCAGCTGACTGATAGTTTTTATCTGCAGAAAAATTATTGACTCAAATAAAACGTTGAAAGTTAAATTCTAAAAAATAAGGGTCAAAATAACTATTTAGTCCAACGTTAAAAGGCATTTTTTTGACATTGTACCAAGTTCATAACACATACAAATCATGAAATCAAAACTTATCATCACCGGCGTATTATAATACTTACAAATCAAAACTTAATCATCACGGGCGTAACTATAAAAGGACTAATGAGGGTTATGACCCCCAAAAAATATTAAAAATTGAGAAATTTTATTGTAAAATGACTCTTTGACCCCTAAAAAATTATAAAATTGAGAGTTGGCCCCTTTTAAGTTTATTTTTTAAATATCCCCCTCAGCAAATGATGTTGAGTTCTGCCACTACAAATTATAGTAATAACCCGAAATCAAACAAGAAAAGGAGGACAATGGAGTAAGGAGATGAACTACAAATAAAAAAGTGTGAAGTAGGGTGGATGGTGATATACATAAAAGAAAAGAATATGGGGGACTTGAGAAGGCGAGAATAGTTAATGAGGGGCAAAATTACAAGTTTTTCCCTACCTTTGTGATGGTTGCATTACACATATCACAACCATCAAGTTTTATAGGCTGGGAACCGTCTCTATGCTAAGTATGATTCTTTACATTACTCCATTGCTTTTAGGGCATTTACAAACTAGGCAGGGTTTCAAAAGCCTTGCATTGTCTCAATCAAGCAAATACCATACTTACTCTGCCCGGTCCAAAGCTTCGAGTGTATTATTAGGCTGGAATTGGACAACCTGACTAGGATAGCCCGCATTACGGGACATGACAATGCCCCATTTGTTGCCTGCAGTGGTCATTGAGGTCACGGAAAAGCCTTCTTTCCACTTCTTATTAATCCACTTGAAAGGAAATACATCACAAACTTTGTAGGACTGTTGTGTGTAGGATGTACCTTTAGAAGAAATAAGGAGAAAGCAGTATCAGCATTAACGTCAACCGCCAAATTAAGTTCATGTGAAGTGATCGATCAACATGATACCCATGACTGCCTTATCAGTTTGGCATAACTTGCCACACTAAACATATGAACGTAAACTGGCATGAAACAACCCATCCTTTTGGATAATTTATCTGGTGATCATAGTACTTGAAAAAAAGAACTAAGGCAAACACGATTTTACCCTTTGACATGACAACGAGTGCACTGCCGTTGCTAGCACCAGCAACCGAAGTGATGTAGTAATTCTTGTCCCACTGTTCCATTATCCACTCCTGATCATATAATCAGTAAGTAATAAACTGCCTATGACGTATCTAATTAGATGAAACCGAAAATCTGACAACTGAGAATCAATTATTTCTACCTTATGCAAAAAGACCGGCCATAACTCATAAACCTGAGATGTGAAACCTGTCCCTGCATCCATAACAATGGCCCACAGATTCAATGACGAAGCTACACAGTTAATATACAAGCCATCTTCCTTCCCCTTCTCCACATGCTGGTAGAGTCTTGAATCCATAACATTGTAGTGATATCTGCAGAGAGTATTATGAATTTTTTATAACAAAGGAAGAAGAATCCAATACTAAAAACGGCAGTAGCTATATATTCTGAAAAGATGTAGCCGCGGTTGGCTGTCACTCATGAGTCATGACCCCCTTTTTTCATTTTTCATTTTTTTTTGTTGGGGGGGGGGGGGGAGGGGGGTTTGGCTGGCTACATAATGGAGTTCCTCTATCAAGTTGGGGACTCGATTCTAAAGTCATCGGATGCCAAGAAATTTTACCACTTGATATAGCGGGAAAATTTAGCATTGGGACCCTAGTTACTTTTACGTCTCCGTAAGGCAATTACCCCATTCAAATTAGCTGCGAAGCACATGAAGCAGCCAAACACTCAAATGTAGACACGGTCCAAGAAAATCTTAGACTTTGAAGCAAATTTTCACCTCTGCTTCATCGAAGGTCTGGAATTATAGGCTGAGATCCACTGACAAGCAGGAGATCCTAGTCGGAGTTTCTTCTTAAGCGGCTCACTGTCTTCCAACTCAGCAACTACTCTTCCCCTTTTTTGACCCACCTGGTGCATTGAAAATTATCAACAAATCTTTAAAAAAAGTACTTTTTGTTTAAGATAATGTATTGGAACAAGTTGAAATCCTAGGCAACAACCTTAATAGCACCATCAATTAGGATAGGGGGAAAAGGTGAACTGAAATTTATGTTATTATGAAAAAGGGAAATGAGCTTCGAGTAATTTGGCTCTTCATCAAATTTCATATTTGTCACAATCTCGAGAAACTGTTGAAAGGGTGGAGGACACAAGTAACAAAGCATCTCGGGTGAAGTTGCCATCTTTTTCTTACAAACAAGAAATCCTTTGTTCTCGCCCTGCAGTTCCATGGCAAATCAAAGCACAACACATTAATGACAGGAGGCTGCAATTAAGCTAATCTAATTGGAAATACAACATGAAAGAGCTGAATAAACTTACAATGTAACCTTGCCTACGTAGGGAACTACGTGGAAGAATATCATTGGTTCATATTTGCTTATCATCATGGACTAGAGCCATCTCCCCAAAGTAACAAGTTTCCGGGTGTTTTTGGGAGGATTAAAAAATTAATTATCATCATGGACTAGAGCCATCTTCCCAAAGTAACGAGCCTGTAAGTATTTTAGTATCGTTTAAATAAATATTAAGTTTAAGATATGACAAAATCTTAAAAATTAAAAGAGTAACAAAAAAATTAAGTTTTACAATTCATGTTCAGGATGCATGGTTATCTCTCCTAACAATGTTGTCTCTAAAGTTTAAATTCACGTCTTCTTCCCTTAAGAGTGCAATGTAAATTACCAATGTATCCAACACTTGTTGGTTATTTAAAATTATTTATGTATAATATATGTACTAATAAATGGATATTAAATAATATTTTGAATTGATGAAAAATACTTATTTTTTTAATAGTCTAAAGATAATTACAAGGTGGTATCTGTTTTTAGATATTCTTAACCATTTGACAATGCACATACATTATGTAAACATAACGATTTGAATTTGTGTCTCTTGAGATGAACATCATCCACTTTTCTAGTGAGACACTTGCTGAATTCTTATATTATTAATTTTGTTACTTTGTCTTTTATTAATAAAATCATCATTTCATGACAATATATATCATATTTGTAAAAAGAAATAATTTCATTGAAAATGTTGGATAAATTAATTTATTGTTAAATAAAAAGAATTTTTTAAACTAGTTTATCCCCAATGTTATTTTTTTTATTTTGAAAAGAAAATAAATTAGTTAAAGTATTTTATTATGTGGTGTGGGAATTTTTTATTCTAAATACTTTTCATATATATATTTTTTATTTTGTAACCAATAAGCTCTTAGTTTAATGGTACGGCTGAGTTCATGTTTAATAAATAAAATTTATATTTGAGTTTTATTATGCATAAAATTGCATTTGTGTTCATTCCATGTTTTAATGTAATTTAAGTTCTGTCATGCGTAAGTCCTATTCAGATTTATTTTGAATTAACTTCAGTTATATTATAATTACGAGTTAGGTCGATTATTATAATGATTGATTTTAATTATAATTGTATGGATGTATCGATAATAATTCTATTTAAAAAAAATTGATATTATAAGTAATACGAAAAAAAACTCATGTATTGTAACATAAATAAGAATAAAATATCATTAAATTGTAGGTAATATAATGGGTAACATAATATGTGGTTACTAACACATAATTAGTGCAAACATCATGGGAAACACATGTAACATAATGTCTAATTGCTTTTAAAACAATTGAACTCATGGATTTTAATGATTCGATCAATTTTGTGATATAATAAAAAATATTTTTAATAAATCATAATTGCATTTAATATTAAATTTTGAGTTCGATCTCAAATAATTTATCTCGAAAAAGAATATAATTCTCATCTCGAGTAATCTTTCTCCTCCTTATCAAGAAGATATATACATGTTAATAAAAGAAATTATATTATGGGTCATTTCCGTCACGTGATCCATAACGCACGATGACCAAACGTTTCATTTTATTATTTTTTTTGACCATGCCAGTTTAATTATAAAGTAATATCTGTTCTTTTACCAAGTGAATGTATAACGCACAACCAAACGTTTCATTTCACTTATTTTTTTGACCATGCTGGTCTAATTATAAAATAGTATATATTCAATTTTTTAATCCTTTAATATGATGTTCGAATTCAAATCACCTAATTAAAATACATCATCCTTTTTCCACTGTGACCACCCTACGGTTCCATTTCACTATTTTTATATAGTAATGAATATAGGATATCTTTGAACAAAAAAATATATATTGGTAATAGGATATCATTTACAAAACGCAGATAGAAAGACAGCTGCAGTTTCCATGGCTGAATCCATGGAGAGTCAGAGCAATACATTCAAAATTCAACAAAATCAATGGATGAGGTACGTAATTGCCAGGGCAAGTAAAAGGAGAAAGTAAGCAATCCCTTGGTCAATCGCGGTACCAAAGCTGGACGGAGCAGGTGCCGGCGAAGAACCCATGGCTTGCCCGTAACTCAGCTGCACCAGCGCTAATAACACGAACCCAGTGGCCGCTGGAACAACTTGAAACTTCGTTGAACTCATCTTCAAATTTAAAAAGTATAATTAGAACCCAACAAAGTTTTCTCAAAAGATACGAAAACAAGAGAGTTTTCTGGGCTTCCCCCCTCTGAACTAACGGTTGAAGAGAATCTGGGTGTGCTTAAAAGAGAGATGTTGGTGAAATTTTGAGGGACTCGATGGTATTCATATCGAAGGAGTTTACTTTACTTGGTGGCCGTGGGGGTAGGGGGTAGGCAATTTCCTGGAAAGTGGAAACTGATATTGGCATTTTATCGAACGCGTGGTGGTCATCGGATTTTTTTTTTGACTCTTTTGGCGGCTGCGTTGAAGAATAAAAGATTGACAAGGGTAGGGTGGCTTGCCTTTGATGTTTCTAAAACGTGGGTTGGGACTTGGGAGCCTAGCCTGATTCCCGTGACGGCAAAACCCAACAAGACAAACCTACTTTTTGACGAGGATCAGACTAGGAAGTTTACCACAAAAAACCAGCGTGTAACACAAGCTACAGACTCCATGGCTGGCAGCACTGATTTTGAACAAGTGGTCGGTCATATGCTTTTGGACGAGTCTCTAATAACCATCTACTCCCTTGAAGCTCTGCAGGCATCGATTGTGGCTGCTGCCAATCATCGAGCACCTAGAGTGGGTAGAGAGACTGGTGGATCCACTGGTTCAGTGAAGTGTCTGTGTTCGCCTACAAAGAACCCAGGGTCGTTTCGATGTAGGCATCACCATGCGGAATATGTGTGGGGTGGTCGATTCATCGGCAAGAAATGACTGCACTACTATTCCTAGAACGTGTGCGCCTGGTAGTATATAATGGAACCAATGGCTTGAACTATTTTACTCCATATGGCTTCCTCTTCGTACATTTGTTCTTTGTTTTCTTTTCTTGTGAATTCTGTTTCTTGTCCCAAGCGAAAACAGTAAAAAATCTAAATATTTCAGATTTCATCTAACAATTATTACCCTTATTCAGCTTGAAAGAAACTAACTGCAGAACAGTAGAATAGTCTATCTGTGCAAAGCTGGAATCTTAATTCACTCTCATAGAAAAACTCAAATTCAATTGCATCTCAATATTATACCATCAGGAGGTAAGCTACAGAAAAAACTTGTATATCATCAAGAGTTTATAATTCCTAGTTTTATGCACTTACTTGCTGAGCAAGCAAAAAATTTACCTTGGGGCCCGACTCTACAGTACCTTATTCGATAACTGAACTATGATTATTTACATTCACATGTAAAGTATAACCAACGAGGACCAAATCACAGCAGCATCCGAATCTGTTTCCCACTTCTAGTATATCCATTGGTCCAAATGGTATATCGATGCACTGTCCACCACATTACTGCAAATCACAAGCCATTATGAAGACTTTTCGTATAGATCACAAGGAAGAAAAATTGGTCTTAGCAAGGTACAAATGAAAAATATCGAAGCTAAGAGGCATTGTTTTTTTCCGTATTATACAAGTCCTGTTTCATACAGAATAAAAAACCACGGATCAATGCTCTACCCTACCTTCTTTTCCCCTCTTTACAAACAGAAAAGAAAATGATTAGAAACTATTTTTGCACAACGCTAATGGCGGGGGCAATAGTACAACAGCAAAACTTAATCCAGATAATCAAGTCAACATTGACTATGACAACCAGATAATTGTTTATGTTAGCATTTAACGGCAAACGGAAAATTTCAAAATCAGAACGGTTATATGTCTCACGATATATTAGTACAGGTCTTGTGCATATAAGCTTTATCAAGCAATACCATATATCCCTCGAGTTAGTATCTCCTAGCACTGTGATTTACAGATCTAGAAGAGTAGAACATTAACAGTAGCGGAAGTGGAATGAAAATAAGTTGATCCCTCACCTTAGCATAGCAGTCCTGACGAACAATTGTCTGGTTACTTGTATTCACATACACCTCGCATGATACTTTTCCCTGAAACATTATAGATACCAAAATTAAAGATGGTTGAAGCACAGAGCATTCTCATTTGGTGAGCAGAACAATCTAAAACAATTACAAAATGTCAAAGAGTTAAGAATTCCCGAAAATAAGCAAATATTAACTACGGAGTACAAAGCTGCCAAACATCAATCCTACAAAAAGTCAAAGAGTTAAGAATTCCTGAAAATAGACATTTCCGGGTGCTTAGAGACTTTGTATTTTCAACTAAATATTCAACGCATACTAAAGTTATATGTATAATGCTTATGGAATGATTTCCAAAACGAATGAATGGTCATGACTCGTGATTGTGCCATTATAAACATATTAGACCGAGGCTAATGAATCATAGAATAGAATCCAATAATAAAAAGGATGGAAGCACTAATCCTTACCATTATTTTTGGTCAATCTATCAATCAACTTGTTTATAACATTACGCCATTAAATTATTGAACTTAATTCCACTGGTCGATAAATTCAAGACCTTCATACATCAGCTTAGCATAGCTAATTAGAACAAGCCATTTCAATAATCCACCTACAAAGCAACTGCCTTCGCAAAAAGAGAAAGGATGGAGTTTTTTACTTTAAAGAATTTCTGCATCTTTTGTTGTTCACTAAAACATAAATGTCCTTATACAGTTATGCTTAAACTCAACGGAGTTTCCTCAACAACAAAAAAATTAAACTCAACCGAGTACTAGAGTTTCAGAGGTCTCCTCATTCTTTTCAGAGCACAAAGCCACAAACAAGAATTAATCATGTTTATACCTATAGTCACAGAGCTCTAACAAATACGGCAACCATCCGATTCTTTTAATCTTTACCGACAAACTATCTTCACTAGGAAAATAATTTCTCTTGATGGTTTCATTAAAGGATTTATCCAGGCTTCAGCTTATTGTAACAAGTAATTACTGCTCTTGTCGAGAGATATTAGTTACAGAGAGACAACTTTATCAAGTTCAAAACAGCATAGATCCATTCAAATCAAAGACAAAGACAACAACATCAAAACCAAGTCATTAGAAATGAAACAAAGTGGACAACTCAGCCCCCACCAACATGATAATGCAAAAACAAGCATTACCTCTTTTCTCTAAATAATCCATTACTAAGATATGACTGAACTTAGAACACAACTGTAACTCAGGAAAATCTGTCCGACGATTCCGGCGGACCCACAAAAGGTGTTATTAAACAACGATTATGTTCAATCTAATCATGAAATACTAGTCTTTTTCGGGATTAATCCAGGGTTCTTTCAAACAGAAAACTCAGCAGCCAAAGCAGAATAAAACCTAGACCCTAAAACTGGGGAAAATGTTTGAACTTTGAATCATAAAGTTGTACTCTTCAAACCTAATAAACCATCAAATTGAATGCAGTTTCGCAGAATCAAATTTGGGGAAATTAAAGGCTTCACCTTGAGGGGAATTTTAAAGAGAAAAAGACCAAGATCTCCATCAACTTTAGTATTCGTATCAAAGGGAATAACCCCTTTAGCCCAATCGGAAAGTAAATAAATCACATCATGAACAACCTCAAGCCCATCCAAATCGAGCGTGGCGTTCACGTACAAGCTCCCTCTTGCCCTCACGCGCCCTCCTGCCGAGCTCACCACTCCGAGTTCCCTCCCTCTATACCCAACCGAAACAACAAGCTTATCGTAGTCCAGAGAAAAGAAATCCCTATTACGGACTCTGATTGTCAACGAAAAGGAGAGGTCGAGAGTGAGTTTGGGCGACGAGTGGACTCCGACGCGGTTGAGTTTGATTCGGGCGAGTTCGAGAGCTGGATCGGAAGGATAAAGGAAGAACGCGGCGGCGGAGAAGAGGAGGACGACGGCGGCGATCGCGAGGTAACGGCGGAGACAACGGAAGTTATCGTGAGGGAGGTGGTAATAGACGGGTAGAACGATGACGTTTTGGTGGTTAGGGTTTGGAGGGAGACGGGTGTAGGTACGGATGATTCTCGTAAATCCTGTTTCGACATTTTCGCTCCTGTTCAGTTGTCGTCGGTTTTGGCGGTGGTTTTTTTTATTGGATGTGGACAAAAATAAGAAGTGGACGCTACTTTGGTGTACTACGTTGTCGTTTTAGCTTTTCTAACGTTTACACGTAAGATGGGCCAATATATTTACCAATTTTGTACATATTTACCATTTTTGTATTTCATTTTATAAAGTTTAATTTTCTTTGAAATACTAGATTATATTCAAAGTGAAAGGATTACAAAAGAATCGCACCTTAAATATTGAAAGATTAATACGTAAAAATAAATAGAATAAAATTTTAAGAGGCGTGAAAGACAATAAAATACAAAACCTATCACTTTCAAACGAACTTGAATAATCTAATCTAATTTAAATATAAAGTTAAAATATTTTGTTTCATTATAGGGTGACACTTCTAATCTAATTTGTTCTACTTAGAATATTAGGAATTGAAACTCTGAATTTATTCAAAGAATTTAGGCGTTTAATCTCGTTAAACCATCTGATTGTTAGAGTAGTATTTTAAATTAACATTATATCATTTCAGAAATCTATTAATTGGTCGAATGGTTAAAGATGATATTGTTCTTTTATCTTGTATGTTTTAAAATTTTAATATTTACCTTGAGAATGTAATTTACCTCTCTATTTAAAAAATATTATATCATTTAATTAAATCACATAAAACTTTGTCGTGTTGACAAAATCTAAGATTTTCTGTCTAAATTTTATTTGGGTTAAAATTCATAATGAAAATAAACTCATTGAGTGGTTTTAGTGCTCCTCTTAGAATACTCGAATTTAAGAATGAGCCTAGAGGAGGTTGTGTCCCTTAAAAATTTGAAAATCTTATATGATTTAGATTTTCGTTTAAAATTTACTATATATTTTCTATTGAAAATCTATCATTTTGCATTTAAAAAAAAATTAAAAAGTATTTTTTTATAAATTTTATAAATTTTTAGAATATTTAAAGAATTTTTCAAATAAAATAAAAACTTCTGAAAATTGTAAAGTAGAAACATCGTGACACAACACATTACAATAGTTGATCGAAAAAAAATTATTCAGGTTTAATGGTTAAAATTGGTCAAAGAGCTTAATTGATTCAATTTTTTTTGTTCAAAGGCTTAATTGATTTAATTTCTTGGTTCAAGGCTTAATTGGTGCAAAAAAATTTAGAGAATTAATTTTTTTTTTAAATTCAAAAACTTCTTACGCCCTTAAGCCAAGATAAAACAATAATTTGTAATCCATCAATTAATTTTCTTCATGAAATCAAAGAGTTAAGCAACACAGTGTCGACAAATCTTCAATTTGTTTAACTTTGAAGGTTGATCACACATGCATGCATACATACATACATAATCACACCCCAAGGAAACACAGAAAACCCAGCACACCTATGTGTTCATATATATAACATAGCATTTTTAATGTTTAATCTTCGGGTTCACGTAGACTCAACAGACTTTGGAGCAAAAGAAACGACCGAAGCATTATTGGCAGGCATGGATTTGGATCGCTTCATCTTCCACGATGACGAGGTTGATCGATGAAATCTGCATCGAAACGACCCCTGATGAGTCGTCGGCGAGCACAAACATTGCGCTCCCTTGTCGGAATTGGCTGCGTCGGAGGCACCGTTGCTGTCTTTGGGGGAGGTGCTCACTGTAATTTTTCCATGGGAGGCCATGCTTTTGACAAAAAGGAGAGGAAGGCAATTGAAGGGGCAAACTTGAAGAAGCGATTAGGCCTTTGTTATATAGAGGACAAGAAGGGTAAAAAAACACAAATGTTATCATTCTTTAGGATAGTGTGTAAAGATTGAAACTTTAAAACAAGACAAAACCATTGGATCCGTTAAGGTGATTCCCATTGTCTGTTTTTTTTTACACATGTTTTGTCTTTTTATCTTAACCATAGGTAAGTTAAGGGTCAAATTGATATTTTATTTAAATTTTAGGAGTCAAATTTATAATTAATCCCTTTTACTAACGTGTGATATCAACAAACTTATACCCTCTAACGACCCGGTAAATAAAATATTATAAATCGATAATGTAAATGATCAAAACATTACTTTTTTAAATTTAATGAGCAAAAAATTAACACTTACGAAACTTTAGTGATTAACTCTGTAGTTTACCTCTTTTATATATGTTTTGTCTTTTTACCTTAACCATGGGTACTTAGAGATGTGTGATATATAGTTAGTTTTTTTTTTGAAAGAGGAAAAGTATTTTTAGTGGGTTTAAAACCTATGATTTTTTGAAAAATAAGAAAATAAAAATGAACAGTTTGATTAACCGGCCAAATATATTTACTCGATATTGAATTAGTTATTTTTGTGTTTAGATTTTTATTCTCATGTCCAAATATGATAGGACACGTCAATTGATTAAAAGATTAATGTTGAAATTCAAATTTAATTTTATCAATGTTTAAATATAATTATTTTTGAAAAATTAAATAAATCAATTGAATTAAATTCGAATTGACAAAAGAGAATGAATTTTGGTTTGGCAGATAACAAAGGGAAGTGGATGAGGGCACCGTGTGGGGGCTGAGACTACCAATCTCATCCTCATCCACATCCCTTTCCTCTTGAAGAACGCAACCATCTGATCTAAACCAAGTTTGGCCATTTTTCAATGCAACCATTTTATCTCACGTCTCCCAATGTCCGATAGTACATATAATTTATTTCGGATCGAATCAGGTTGAATTTCGATAGCGACATTGCGGGTGTAGAGAAACGCAGTGGATGAGTGCCGAGGGGGCGTTACGTTATATGGTATTATAGGGGATTTGGAACTTACCTAGTAAATAATGTTAGTGTTCTGTTTTTGCTGAAATGGATGGGCATTTTGCATGCTGTGATGATGATAGAATCGGGTGTTTTCCCCCCTTTGTTTCTGCTGTTGTTGTTTCAGGGAATCTACTTTTGATTTCTAGTAAGATTAGATTAGATTAGATTCGATGATAAAATAGTAGAAATCAATGCGAATACTGTTGGACATGTGAGCTGATGTTGCCTTGGAAATTGGAATGTAGGAAGGCAACCGCTTACTATATATATTTGAAAATTAAATATTAAAGTAATTTCGGTAGAAAAAAATATAATACTTATTTTAAAAAATTTGGGTTCGATAATTTGTCTTGTCATATATATATATATAATTAAGCTTATAATTAGGCTTTGTTCTCCTTTCAATTCTCTTGGTGTTTATTAGATGGTGATTTATTTTCACTTATTTTTCGAGGTTGTAATTAGGTCGTTCGGATCGGGTTCAGGTCAGGTCATGTCACTTCGGGTCATATTAGTTTCGGTTTGAGTTATTTTCGGTTTATATTTGGTTCATGTAAAATCAGGTCTAATTCGAATTTAGTTCGAGTTTATGTTATTTTGGATTGGGTCGAGTTAATATCAGATCTGTTGATTTTCGGGTGGGTCTATATCAAATTGGTTGACTTTTCGGGTCGAACGTATATCAAATCGATTGACTTTTTGAGTCAGGTCAATGTTGGATCGCTTTTTTTCGGGTCGGGTCAATATCGGATCGGACTTTGAGTCAATATATGAATATGATCTTTTAAAGAAGAAAAAATGATTTAAACTATTATAAAAGGTAGTTGTTAATTAGTAATATAACATAAAATGAGAATAAAACATACATATTCAAGGAAATTAAATTCGAGTTGCTTTCGTTTCGGGTTACTTTCGTTTCGGTTGATTTTTAGTTCGAGTTTCTTTTGGTTCGGGTTGATTTTCGGTTCTAATTGCTTTCGATTCGTTGTTTTCGGTTTCAGTTAATTTCGATTTGGTTTAATTTTGATTTAACTAAATTCGGATCGGTTTTCGTTCGAATACATGTCATATTTATTCTATCATATTCGAATCTATATCAGATCTCGAGTCAAATAAATCAGTTTCGAATTTCGGGTCATGTTTGTCGGATCTAATTATTTCAACAGGTGGCGTGAAAACTAACACTTTTCCCTTGGATGAAGTAAAGGCTGAACTGTGGGCCTTCAGATTGTAAGAAACGGATTGAGGCTCCACTGCAGCAGTATCGAGCCCAGGTTGCTATCCGGCTCTATCTTTGAGGCCCAAATAAGCATTTGGTTGGAAGATCATAAAACCATAATAGTGGGTGTTTAATGCATTCTCATGAAAACAAAAAATATAAGTAAATTTAATTTAACATTTGGAGGTTTATTTTTTAATGGTTTATGTTTGAGAGTTTATTGTTAGATATGAGTGTTCAAGATTTATAATTTTAATATTAAAAATTTAGAGTTTAGTTATTAAGGTAAAATTTAACATGTTTGTAGAATATTTTTTCGCTATTAGTGTATGAAATAATAACCTCTTGTGCTGCATTTCTTCTTGACTGCTAAGCTCCTTCCTGCCTTTAATTCCACAGACAATTATGCTGGTTCCTAAATCTATAAGTCCAAGGCAAGTTAAAGAGTTCAGGCTCATATCCTGTTGTACTGTGTTTTATAAGCGTAAAACAAAGATTTTAGTAAATAATCAGAGACATTAAATCCTTTAAACAGGGTCAAGAGTTTGGATATTAACATTGTGAATGGGAGAATTTAGATTTCAAGGATTTATTAGGCATCTGCAGAACTCGATCCAAATTAATTTTGGACTTTGACACCACTCCTCGCTCTAATCTTGACATTTCTATTCACTTCTATGTATATATTATCTACTGTTCCGTATGTACAATGCTCAACACAAAAAATGCTTTGTTGCCACTTCAAATGCACTCTTTTTTTTTGTAAGAGATGATCATGGAACTCCAAATAAATAATGGGTTAATGCAATAGAGTCTGTACTAAAAGTTGAACATACATCGTATTTGACATTTACATCTGAGTCCGAATAACTTAAACATTTTGTCTTTCTTAAATCAAATGTATTAAGATAAGCAAGCCTAAGTTATGACTGGGGTACTCGGAACAAAATGTAGTAGCAATAAGCCAATAACATAGATATTTTTTGCTGGCACAAAAGCCATTTTTGCCCTGGAAATTTTCAGTTTGCCAGCTACAAATGGTTGTAGTGCTTCCAAAACTCCAAAAACACATCTCTTGGGCTTGTGGATTGGTGAAAAAATCAAACATATATTTGAAATTGTCAGATTCTTTGTCTGTTACAAGATACGTCCTATATATGAAAGGTAAAATACACGACTAGTATACTTTGGAGACTTTTACCCTCCGACAATTACCGCTATTCAATATATCGTTTAGAGTTTAAGAAATTGAGAGCACGATGTATTCTTTAGTATTTAGAGTTTAAAATGAATTTAAAATTAAAGTTTAAAATGTAATTTTTAGTGTTAGAGCATAGAAATAAACATTAAAAAGTAAAAAGATTTTTGTCGGTAAATAAAGACAATATTTAGAATTTAACTAAATCACACCACTAAACTAAAGCAAAGCTCTTCCAACTATGAATTTAGAAAAAGGTACGCAACTGTAATAGTGATTTTGGCACGGTCTGAAATTGTGATATCTGCAATTGTATTTATTATTAAAAATATATGTAATTTTAATATTTATAATATCTATAATAAATAAATGTAACGCAATCGAAAATACAATTACAACTATAATTTAAAATCGAGTTTCATCCACAGTTACATTATTAGATGCTGTTGGCTGTTGGGTTACTATGTTACCACAAGAGTTTTTATATGTATTAACTGTACTGCACAGTAATCTACGATTAATAAATTGAGTCAGTTTCAGACAACTGAAGCTTCTTTACCCTATACCTATAGAGCTAGTAGAATCCAAGAGAAACATGGGGATAAAGCTTTGCAGGGTGACAGGTTTGTGTTTTGTCTTTTAATGTGTATAGAAATCACCATTCGAGGCCCCTCAAAAACAGAGAAATTTCTCCTTTTCTAGCTTTTAAATTTCGTGCGTTCATCTTTTGGTCCTTCACTACTGTTTGTCTGTTAGCTCTATATCACATGCATTATTCAATTCTCCTCTCCCCCCCCCCCCAAATAAAAACAAACCCAGAAAAAGCTTTCATTTTGTGCAGTCAAACAACTTTGCAAAAAAAAAAAAAACAGTGACAAAGCAAAAAAATATGTCCAACAAAGTGAAAAGACACACTGAACAAACCTAGGAATTCCAGTTAACAATGTCACAGTAAAGTTGAAGTAAAACAAATGAAATCATAATATTAAATTGCGATCACAATAACTTAACGTAATAATTTTGAAGGTCTTTACAGACTCAGTCATTTAAAATCATAATCATTTTAGGAGAAAAATTACCACGCAAGAGCTTCAACCGCTACCGCAAACACAATTTAGTACTATGAATGAAATAGCTAAGATCACCATGAAGGTGAAGTGCATGGAGAGCTTGACGGAGACGATGAAACGCCGTTGTTAAAATTCGAATCGCTAGCCGAGGTGGCTAAAGATACGATATCTCTAAGAGGGACAGAAGCAGCCTGTGCCGGAAGCTTCTTCATCGGACTCAATGGAGGAGGTGAATGGATTCCAAAACAACCCTTCTCGTCCTCCTCCTCCCCTGATGAACCACTGTTCTCTAAACGCGAAGGCGATGTATCCGGCGTCTCGAACGGAGTATCCGGCGCAGCGTCTTTGTCGTAAATCGGATTCGATATATAAACCAAATCGTCCTCGGCATTGTTAGGGGAAGAAGCTGCAAAGGAAGTTGACGGAGATGTGGGGGACAATATCCCGATCCGATAAGGTCTCGTGTTCGATTCTCCGCCATGGAGTTCGATAACACGGTGGGGGAAAGTGAGTTTGTTTTCTTTTTCAGCCATGTTAGGCAGTGTTGTTGCTGCAGGAAAGAGGAAGTCCGTAGGTGCATGAAGAACTCCTTGTGCATAGAAGCTACTAAGGGGACTGGTTGTTGATTCGGTGATGGTGGGGGCCGTCGTGGTGTCGGTGGTGGGGCATTTGAGCTGACTGCGGCTGCGGCAACGGCGTAGTAAGAGGGAACAGTAGAGCTCCGCTAGTAACACTAAGATGAGAGCTAAAACAATGGCGAGGATGGCCACCATTACTAGTGTTGCACCCATGATAACTTTGGAGGCCCCATTCATTTTTTTTTTTTTTACTTTTTTCCACTGTTTTGTTGTTTGAATGGTGGGAAGTGAAAGAATGACAGTAAATAAAGGGTAATAACAGCTTTATTTTGGCGGGAAACTGAGGAGTCCTTTAATGCAGTTAAGGAAAGTGGATGGTTTAATTCAATAATTAGTCCTTTATAATTTGTGGGTTTTGTTTATACTTTTTAAAGTAGATAGGTATTTATATGTCCAAAGTAAATGTTAAAATTCAAACTTATAAAAGAAGAAATAACGTGAATACCCTTGATCGTTGGTCTAATTAATTGATCTCTAATTTGGTTAAATTTTAATCTGTTTACTTTTGAACTTAAAATTTTCTTATGACCTGAAACAATATGTTGTATTAAAATGTTCAAATTAAAGAATGTAAATTAAACCTATAACATACGCACGGTTTGAGAAAATTTAGCAATTACTATTTTAGTTTGAATTAAAGAAAAATAAAACTTAAATGTATATACAGAAAATAAAAATAATCATCCATATTATAGGGACTAATATTCAAATTTAACCAAAGTGGATTGGAGGGGAATCTTTGTGAAACTTGGGACCTCGGGAATGTAAATGAAGTGTTTTATGATGGTTAAAGTCGTCATTTCCATAACTGCAACATAAGCTTGATGCATCGTAATGACTTTTCCCTGGCTACAAAGGACTTGAAACAGTTAAAAACCTGCATAAAAAGGTCCCAATTTCCCCTCTCAGCTCTCGCTTATCAGCGGTCGTGTCTAACGTCCAGCAATGTTGGGATGGCGGTACCAATCAAAATTTAACTTCGAGTACGAATAATTTTATCGATAATATTTTAAAATTTTAAAAGTATCAGAAATGTTATAAAAAAATATAATAGTTTAAATTTTGTGTTTCGGAGTTCATAACATTTTCAGTTGATGGCACACTGCAACATGTTGTACGGTAGAATATCCCTTCTCAGCCATTAGTGGTTGACAAAACATTTCAGAAGAGAGTACTAAAATGTATCAAGCTCTTGACAGTGTTATATATAAGCAAAAATATGCACTCATATATAGGTTTAAAAATAAATTGTAATACCGATGATTAAATTTAGTTAGATTGGCATTCTGTTGATACAATAAACAATATGCATGGTACTTAATTACAGCACCGAGCTAAGCAAATAATGTAAGTGATTAGATAAAAAAGAATGATTCATTATGATTTAAAGCTCTATCTCCCTTTCATTGCTGTGAAATGAGCTGCGAAATCGTCATAATCTGGTAACTTCGGATGCACATGCTGGGCTGCATTCGACCTATCTGGCTGAAAGGAGGCAGCACGAGCATACACTTTGGTTCCCTCTGATTCGGCGGTTTGCGCAGGAGGGAGAGATACCGATCGTGCTGGACGGGAAATGGTCTCAGACGTATCATCAGATCGATCCCTGCTTGATTTCCGAGGAGCTTCACAATCACCTGCATCACTTCCCCTATGACGTGCATGACGGCTTTTAGACTTTTTTCTTATCATTCCCACTGCTCCGGATGGTGGCTTTTTACTATAATGTATCAACAGTTTGTCAATTATCCTTTCCTCCTCCTCATCTTTATGCTGCTCGTCGTCGAATAAAATTTGCAGACCTCGTCTTGAGTCATCCTTTCTCCTGCTTCTCGGTTTTCTACTCCTTGCAGATTCCAAATCTTCGGCATTATCGACTTCAGAATGACTAGAAGATGATTTATGTCGCCTTCTAGATGACCTTCGTCTTGGTATAGGAGCATCACTTCCATCAGGATTATAGTAATAATCTTTATCACAATCATGCCCCTCTTTATCAGGATGATATAACCCTTCTTGATATGCCCTGTCATGAGTTGAATGATCAGCGGAAGCAGCAAGTGATGATCCTACATCAGCATCATCATGCCTGCGATCCTTCGGTTTGATACTGGGTTTAACATAAGGAGGGGGGATGGAACTATTAAAGTGGGACTTCCACTTGGGTTCATCTTCCTCGTGAGTTTTTCTCGCTGAATTTGGAAAGTCATATTGGCGACCACAGTTATCAGCAGCGGACTGGTCTTTATCACGATTCATAGACCAAGGATCTGCATAACTAGGACTTTTCTCTGGCTTTCTCTCGGGCAAAACATCTTGATTATCTCTTCCAGGTGTACTATTCTGCCTACCATCTTGTAGTTTGGCTCCATCATCATCTCTTTCCATTCTTTTCCCATGCGAAGAACTGCTTGATCTTGCTATTTTCAAGGCAACATCATCCTTCCCATTCCAATAGTCAAGCTTACCAGCAGATATTTCTTGTTTTAGCCGTAACGGAATGTCTCGAGTCTCCTTCCTCGCATTAGCTTGCTCCCTACCATGATGTGGAAGGTACCCATCAACAATGAATTTCTGTTTCGGTGGAAGGACAATCGCATCCCTTTTTGAGGCATTATCCTCCTTGGAGTTGCTCAATCTGTGCCCAGCTTTACTCGCTTCGAGTTTTTCTTTAGATGAATCTTTAAAATTTTCATCTCGTGGATCAGCACTTCTTCCATCATTTGGTTTAAAATTTTTAGGTTGGTCCTGTATAACAATGCCGGAGATCAAGAGTTCCACTGTGAGGACACCGTTCAGATAAGCTCAATAAGAGTACCTAAAAAGTAAAGATAAAACACAAGAAGCACACCTGTGGAATCGCAGTAGGTTTATACATTCTGCTTTTAAAAGCTTCGGAGTCCCATTTTATGGAAAACTCTGATGCTATATCATGCATTACCTTGACTTTCTTCTCCATTGTGAAAGAATTTGAAGCAGAATTCTCAACAAGCTATCATCAAATTTTATAACGTTGGTCAAAGCAGAGCACTGACAAAACCATAAATTAATCTTTTTCGGAGCAGATCAACGGAAATTACCTGTTTATTGACAAATAATTCCAGGGAATTTCCTTATCTTTCATGAAATATTTGCCTGAGATCACGCAACTCTGGCAAATCCGAGAATCTTGCAGCTGCAAACATTAGAGACGAGACAGCTTCCCTGCAATCTTCAGGGCAATCTCTGCACATTGATTGAAGAAAATAAGCAACTTTTTTCTTGTCATTAGAAACATATAAATGTGTTACTAATAGTCTATTCATACGATAAAAGATGAGGAAAAATGAGAACATGATCCAGAAAGAATAATGACAACTAAACCTTGCATTCAGCATTCCCTCTGTAATTACCATCTACATCAACCACATGTTAAAAGTATATATAACTTGTAATGCATGGATACTATTACAGGTTGCAGCAGAATATGGCTCGCATGCAAGTTTTAATGTTATTTCCAACAAATTCCAAAAGAGATAGAACTACACATATGAGAATTGACAATTTAAGGATCACCCATTTTCATAACATACAATCCCCCCTTTATCCTAATATTTCCGAAGATTAGTCGTGTATGCACTAAACGGAGAAAAAGGCTATCACAATTCGAGATGCAGCAGTCAGACATTAAAATATGTCAGCCACAGGTTGCAATGAAAGAGAAGTAACTCATAAGCACTTCTTGAAAACCTGTCTCGGAGTTTACATTTAGCCAGTCTTGAAAGTTACAGTTTCTAATAACAGTTGGATTTCGCTATCGAGTCGTCTTAGGATACTTTTTGAGGTTAGTTAACATACAAATATGTAGTAATAACATTGTATTAAACACAAAAGTTGACAAACTTATCCATCATTTCAGTGCAATGGATGAAAATATTACTATATAAATTAGCCTTGAAGAAAACCAGATTGAGCAGAGATTCTTGTTCCTTTCGCAGTTGTTGAATGCTATGTCTAAACTTATTCAGACTTGTTCGTTTACGATTCCATCCTCATTCATTTTAAATAATATAAACACAAATTCTACCAAAAGGGAATAAACAATACAGCTTCAAATACCTCAGTTTTTGCATAAGTGAAACGTGATTCGACACGAAATCGCAGCAGCTCTCGACAAAATCGTAGCAAGATGAAAGGAACAATTCAGAAATATATCCTTCTACCTGTTTCATATCCAAACAAAGCTTAAGATGTTCAAATATTCAAAAAAAAAAAAAAGTCGGCACAAAAATACTCATGCAAACTTGAAACCTTAGTCTTCCGCTATTAATCATTCTACAATCTTTTTAAAAAGGTTAAAAATAGAAATAACATTTTTTGGAAAGAAATTACCCTTCCATAAGCATTAATATCAAGGCCATTAGCGAGCAGATCAGCTACATCTTTCTTCAGAAACTTAAGCGTCGCCGTCTTCTTCCTCCTTATGACCTCGATCCGACTCTTGATCAGTTTTATGAATGACTTACTGCAAGAGAAGAAAAATCTCATCGATTTGATTTTCCAAAATATGAAAAAGGAAACAATGCGTTGATTCGAAGAGAAAATAGAAACCATTTGGAGGCAAAACCACGGCCTAAGATTCCGTCCAGCATCTCCGATCAGAACGATTCAACTCGCCTAACTCATAAAAACGAGGCTGTAAACTCAAAATGCAAATCACTAAAACGAGAGATCTGCCATTAAAGAAGACGAGAAAAGGCTCTTTGCTTAAAGCTTTCTTCAGTGCCGTTTCTCAGACAATATTCCCTTTTTTTATTATTTACAGGTTTTTTCCAGCAGGGAGCTAAAACATGATCCATATTGATTTTACAATCATGCCCTTCATGTTTCCAAATGACTGGGACTCTCGACCAGTCGATCATTGAAACGTTAGGAGGGTAGTTTAGGGAAGTACAAATGGGTTTGATTCGGTGCGGATAAAGGGGTGGCGGAGATGGAGGGTGGGATGGGGGTATTTTCCCTCTCTTTTTTTCTCTCAGGATCAGAGGGACGTTATTTTACCCAATTAATCTCGTTTAGAGAATTAATTCTCAAAATAGTTTTGTTTTGACCGACGGATTGTTAGGTTGAAGTGATATGTAATTTGATATCGTTTAAGTATGTATCGAATTTAAAATTTATATATATAAAAAAATTATTAAAAACTTATTTATCGAATATAAATGTACAATACAAATCAATTCAGATTAATATTGACAAAATGTTAAAAAATCGAGAGGACAATCGTGTTTTGAAAGTAATTCTTAAAATTAGGCTTTGTTTACTTAGGAGTCAAATGCTTCACTGGTCACGTCAATCTTACGAGAGTCAATTTCAAGCTAATTACTTGATTATAACAAAATTTGACTTATGTGAGAATTGAGTTGAAAAAAAAACGAAATTGATTTTTTTTAATATTTTTACGTTATTAACGTGAATTTGTTAGAGCTCGTCAAAAATTAGTTCGCATGTCCTTAAATTAATTTTCTATTTTTTAAATGTTCCAATTTAATCCCTAGATTGTGGCTCTCAATCTATTTTCGTCCCAAAACTTTTGAATATTCCTTTTTCATCCTCCAACTATAATCATGATTCTAAATTGATCCCTAAACTTCTTGAATATTCTAATTTCATCATCAAATAATCATTTATACCACATCATATTGGCCTTGTTTGACAATTAGCGGATAGCTGATAGCGGATTACATTAGTTGATAGCTTATAGTTGATTGCATTAGCTAATTTGGCTAGCATATTGTATTAGCTGATTGTATAAAAGTGTTTGGTAAAATTAATCGATAGCTTATAGTTGTTTGATTATTTAAACAAACAAAATGACATATAAGGGCATGCTTATATTCGATACTTGTTTGAATAGCTTATTAGTTATCAATATCTTGTATCAATTAATATTAATTAGATTATGAAAAATAATTTTTAATATAACATTACTAAGCATATTTGAAGGATCTATATATTACTTTATCATTTATATAATTATTTTTATACAATTTAATTAATTATTAAATTTAAAAACATATATAAATATGTGAGAATCAAAAGAAAGAAAATTATTAGTTTACAAATGTCACAATGTAAATAATTGAGGTTGAATAATTAAAATAGAAAAAGTTAAATTTAAGTTATTTAGAGTTTTTTTATAATTGTTAATGGTAAAAGGATCTTTATAACTCTTATATCAAAACTTATAATTTTAAAAAGCTCATATTAGTAGTTTTTTAAAAATTAGAAATTTCACCCCATCTGCATTTGAATCTGCTCTTTACCAAACATCCAAATTAGCAAATTTGACAGATCAAACCTCTAATTTTAGCTCAAACTGCTCTATACCAAACACGACCATTATTACATGATACACATAAGTGTTTCATGATAATTACCAATTTTTATATATAACATTTTTATTAACATACGATATTATTAGCGTATACTTATAATTTGGGGATGAAATTAAAACGTTCAAAAAGTTTGAGGACTAATTTAGTATGAGAGTCATAGTTTGAGGATAAAACTAGAATATTCAAAAGTTTGAAAACCAAATAAAGATCATAGCTTGGAATGAGATTGAAACATTTAAAAGCTTAGAAACTAATTTAGAATTAGTTTTATAGTTTGGGGACGTATGCTGCAATTAACTCATTCTTTGTTTAAGACTTTGAGTTGATTGCCATAATTTCTCAGGTATTAGATGGCTATAAATTAACATAACATTGCAATGAATAGTCCCATACTCGATGATGCTTTGCCATAATTTCGAAATAGATAGCGCAAGGGGTTTTGGGTTGCCTTTATAAAAGATGATGCTTTGCCAAAAGACCCTTTTCCCTTCTGTTTTAAAATCCTTCCATTAAAATTTCATTGCTTCTTTCTCCTACACTAACCGGCACATTTACGGTGTTACGGAAAACTGTTGGACCGGAAATAACACATTGCCAACAATAAAGGAGTAGCATACAAAGACTCGAAAGCTAGTAACGGCTTACATGACGGATATACGAGCCCTCAAATATCAGATGTTGGGATGGCAAGAAGTTTTCGTCAAAATGAGTCCAGAGCCGATATGAACAGGGTAAGTTCTGCGGCAGAACATTTAGGATCTCAACTAATGCCTTAATTGCCACTACATGCATCTTCTAACTGGTACTAAATGGCTATGTATTAGACTATGTCGCCAGAGGATGCAACTAATGGTATTTTATCTGCTGCAAAATCTGATGTTCTCAGTTTTGGAGTACTAATGTTAAAGATCGTTAGCGGCAAGAAGACCACAGTGTTTTATTTATCATCTAACCTTGCTGGCTGCCGCCCAAATTCATCATGTAGGCTAACGAGATAACTTTAAACATAGCTGCAGATTACCTGGAATACTTACATTTTGAGTCAATGATGAAAATGGTGGCAGGCACGGGGATTGTGGAAACTGGAACAAGGTGATATTCTCGAACTCAAAACGTAGCTTGGAGTTGCATTAAGGTTGCTTTGATGTGTGCGCAAGTGAGTTCTGCCATGTCGGAACTTACAAATGATGTTAAATTTCTACAAGGGACAAAAGAACTACACATTCTATAAAAAACAGAAATGAGGGTAACATTTTCCTGAAGCAAATTAGGCCCCTTTCGGTACACATCAAGTATATATCTATAATAGAAGCTAGATATAGATCGTGTGATGTTTCCTCTAAAATTTCTATATATTTATGTGCATAGCCATGTACATCGTACATGTTTATTATAAAATCAAACCGTACTGTATTTCTTCAATGCGATTATACGTTCAAGATGTGCATAGCCATTGCAGAAAGACTTGTGACTTATTATACTACAAAAACAATAGGCACCTAGACCTAACCTTCACTAAATCAGCATAATCCAAACTACTGTTTATCAACTCAACTCAAAATAATAAGCGCATATGCAAAATTCAAACTACTAGTGTTTATCATGATTGTTTCTCGGGATTCTCGGGTTCTTCTTCCTTTTCAGGATCTTCCTCCTCTTCCTCTTTCGTTTCTTCCTCTTCTTCGTCTTCTTCCGGAGGATCGTAGGGCATTGGTGGTGGTAATGGTGTTTTCATAGGGCTGAATTTAGGAAATATATCTGGTCTACGCCCAGGTTTAGGCCTCTCCCACTCCTGCCATATAAACCAAGAAAAATATCGAATTATCTAAGCCAGATTGCCACCACCCATTAATCAAACAGCCAAAAAAACAAACGTTTTTTTGTTCTCAAAAGCTGACCAGAAATAGCATCAGTAATTTGGGTTTTTCCCTACTGCAAAGTACTTGAAATTCACTCTCCCGTTTATAGGGTTTGAAAGAACTTACGATGGGGAAATCGAGGGGATTCCGGCGAGTCAATTTCTCTTCCTCGGGAGCCATACAAACCACATGATGTCTCACTCTCATCGTCCGTTGCCGGCCGTTAGAGAGCATAAAGACGAGGGAGCGTCTGTCACCGCGGCTAGTGAAAGAAGAAGAGGTGGTGGAGGACGGCGGCGCTAGGGTTCTGGAAGGCGGCGATAAGGAGATGCAAATGAATGATGCCATGGCTTATGGTGGTTACAGCTTCCCCGGTTGGAAGAAACAGAGTCTGTCTACAACTACACACAGCCCTCCTAAATCCGCAAGGGCCACTATAATTTGCCGGCGGCTCAGCCCCTTCAGCTTTTATATGTCTTGATAATCCTGTGGGTATCCTAAGGCCAGCAGGCCATGATAAACGTGATGATATCAAAATCTAATTAAAAACAATAATGTGTAAACTTTTCTTATATAAATTTATTTATTTAAATTTCATCGTATAAATTCTAAATTTCTAATATATTTAAAACTTTAAAATTCAATTTTTTAAATCAAATTAAATATTTAAACTCTAAATTAAAGGTAAAATTTTGATACACAGACTGTGTAAAAACTTAAATCCTAAATTACTAACCCTAACCCTAAAAAACTAAACTCTAAACCTTAAACCCTATACACTAAATTTTAAACACTAACCTTAAATTCTAAACCCTACAATCTTAACCCCTAAACTAAAACCCTAACCCCTAAAATTAAAAGACACGTGTAAACTAAAGTTTACACGACCTGTGTATTAAAGTTTTTTTCCTAAATTAAACAGAATTGTAAAAACAATTTTCCCAGGTCACTGCATAAAATATTTTCATCTTATAGATATAACTAGATTTTATGATAAAAATTAAAGATTGATATACGAAATTTTGAATCTATCGATCATATATTCAATCACCAAATAATAATTTTACATATTTTATTTTAATATTAAAATATAAATAAAATTAATTTATGTGGATGTGATTAAAATTGAAAACACAATACAAAATTTGATAAAATATATAAATATATCAAAATTTATAAAATAACGGAGTATAATTCAAATTCACATTTATTTAATTGTAAAAATTACAATTCATTTTGAATAAATTTATAAAACTTTCTCTATTAAATAATTATTCATATTTTTATTTTAAATAATTAATAACTAAATTTTGAATAATTTGATTTTTTTTTTGTAAAGGTAACTAGGTAAGGGAAGAGTTTATCCAAACTGACCTATGCGAATACCAAAGTTTCATTCAAGGAAGCATCTATTCAAACATACCAAAGAACCTAGAGAATTGTTAATGGATTGGAAAACTATACAACTAATTTGATTCAAGCATTGAGATAATGTTTATATTGTTCTATATTGTACAGATTCGAATCCCAACATTTACTTAATATTTTTTTATTCAAGCCTTAAATCCTCCACTTCCCAAGGCGCTTCCGTGCTGCTAGTGGCATCCTCGTCCTCAATGGGGCACTCTTCTCTTCCCCCTCGCTTTCTTCACTATCTAAAACAACTACCTTTTCAGATATTGAACATTCTTTTTCCTCCACAACAGTTTGCATACTTTGAACATCTTGATGAGACTGCTTCTTCTGGTTAGGTTCCAAGTCCGGTTGCATTTGTTGGTTTGAAGGAACTAGAGATAGCTTACGACTGAGCCCAATTTTTCGAGTTTGGGGGTTTGAATGTGGCAAGCTATGGACTGGCATTACATTCTCTTTGTTAACCGCTTGTTGTCTATGTGATGAGCCTTTCAGTCCCAATGAAAGCTTCTTACCTACTGAACTGAGCTTTTCCGGTTTTCTATTCGCAGAGATGTTTTCGATTCTTTCGACATAACTATCTTCAACTGTCCCGAGCAGTTTTATGCTTCCGCATGTTTTCATTGGTTCGGTAGACGCAAATGGTTGTTTCTGGCTTTGACAAAGCTTTGAGCTGCTCTTTGTGATGCTGTTTCCTGCATTACTATCTTCATCCTGGTCATGCTGTTGGTTGCAGTTAGCCTGAGAGAATGATGGTCCAGAAGAAGTTTGATGTTGGAAGAGTGACGATAAGTAACTTGGGTCCACATTCTCCTTGTTATCAAAGTCGTCATTGAATCGATCAAACATTTTAGAAGACGATTTCCTCCCACTGCCATTAACTTTTTCATAGTTCAAGCTGTATTCATTCAGCACATCATTTTCCGTCTCTCGTTTTCGCTTACTTTCCATCTGAATTATCGGTACTGAGAGAGATGAGTCGCGATTCGGCACCTTCAGATCAGCATCTTTTTTCTTGTTTGAGATGATAGAATCAAGTGACAACTTCTGGCTAATGCCATGTGATCTTTTATGGCTAGGATTAAACTCCTGAGCACCATGGTTTGATTTCTGGTCCAATCCTTCAACTTCCACCTGCAACCAAAAGAAGTATGAAGAATAAAGAATCCAATAGAAGGAAAACATAAAAACCAAGCAAATCAAAAGCTAATAGCCTAATACCAGCGTTGAATCTGCTTTAGTTTCCGTGCATTGGTTGCGACAACTGCTTTCTCCAGCCCCAGCCTTGGCATATTTCTCGGTCATTGATCGTGCTTTATAGTCAAAAGCTTGTCTATTATATTTGTATTCCCTACTCTGCAGATTCATCAACATATCAAAAGCAGAGGGAAAACAAACAAAAAATCAATTCATTAGCCTAATCCGATCCATCTTGAGAGAAAGTGTACTTACTGCTTCACACATTAGGCCATCATCAGGATTTGGTTCACTGAGCAATAGCCTTATACTTGTAAGCACTGTCGAAATGTTCAACGACGGTTGCCATGCCCCCTGCTCAGACCAGAGAATCATGCTCATCATGATTCATGGCATATCTTTATAGAATTAAATCTTACGTTTTGTGAGCGAAATAGAAGAGAAATCAATGAGGAGAACATGGCTTTCAAGTATAAACTTTATGGCATCCTCCTATGTTACTCCTACTTATTATGCTCGAATTACCAATCCAACATCCATGTTCGGAATACACTCGAACATGAGTTTGAAATTATGATCTTCAAATGATCTTTCAAATATGCAAAAATAACTTGGAAAAATTGAACATAACCTTATCAAAGCAATATCTATATCCGATGCTTACAACTAACTCCAAGTAATATAAGTGTCCTCTACTGACCAGAGATGAATCAAGAGGGTTTTAGGTGGAGAATCGCACCACTGGATATTTCAATTTCTCGTATTTTAGAAATTTTCTTTGTATTTTACATTAACATTCTAATTCCACACCCCTGAAAATTTTAAATTATCATATAGTTTTACTAAGTAAAAAAGTTCAGATTTCCTTACATAAAATCATGTGTGTCCGCTACTGACTAATAAAAGGAAAAAAGAACAGATACAATATGCAAGAAAAATACTTAGTGCTGCAAATTTATAGAGGAATGAACAAAACTAACCTTGGGTGGAAGATTGAGTATGTCAAGGCAAATTCGACCTCCGTTATCGATGTTCGGATGATAAATAGGCGTCGCAAAGGTCACAATCGGAGGCTGAAGTGGATACCTATAAGAGAAAGAAAAAGAAACAAACGAACTAATAATCACTTCTTGTAAAATGTGAAAGAATGACTGAATTCATTCTGTAGCTTAGCTATACCTTTCAGGTATCTGAATCGTAATCTTGAAGATTCCTTTGTTGTATACAGTTTCTTCAGGACCTTCTATTTCTGAAAAATAAAAAATCCGGAATTTGAATTTAAATAAATTAATCAGAAAAACAAAACTATTTTCGCAACAGTGTTTGTGTAAATTAAAAGAGGATGAACTCACGGGCGTCGATGGAAGAGAGATCGGTGATATCAGATTGTGAGGAGAGGAAAGGGAAGGAAGCGCCGTGAGGAGGGTCGTCGAGGAGAAGCTTGAGCTCCTTTTGCATTCGCAGTCTAAGCCTTGCTTCTTGCGCCATTTTGTTCTTCTTGTACTTCGGAGATTTTGGTTTGGATCCGACTGTTTGGCCTTTTTTTCAGCTTTAGAAAAGAAAAATTTGGTGATTTTGATTTTGAGCGGGCGGGGGAACCTTTTTCAAATGTGTTTTTCGTTTTGGTTTTTAACCTTTTAAAACTCCCTCGTAAAAGAAACCAGTAAAAAAATTGTCGTCAAACTTTTACGAGGGATATACTTCGTATTCATTTAATTTTAAAAAAAATTATCACCCAACTTTTGATATTTGATTTTTATATCCTTAATTAGCGGTTATATTTTTTTTTAAATAGTCTAATGTAGAATACAAACGTAATATCTGTTTATAGATATTTTTAATTATTTGACAATGTATACATATCTTGCAAATAAAGCAATTAAACTTAGGTCTCATAAGATATATTTCATCTGTTTTTTTACTAAGACCACATGTCGAATTCATTAGTTGTAATTTTTTTAATGGTATAACCTAACATTTTAATTTTTTTATTTCGTCGGGTGTCGTTTGGGAGGTTTTAGGGTGAGGCCTTTAATTTGAGGCTAATTTAAGGCTGACATGTTCAGCAGGTAACAAGTTTGTACATAAATTCTTACGAGGTTTATACATAATTGCTTATATTAATTGTAAGAAAACGGTATATACATACAATGTTACGACGTAAGGATTTGTATACATACATAATTTCCTACGAGAAAACCTATTTTATTACAATAACTGTAAGGATTTTAGTAGGTACACAAATTACTATAATATATACATAAATCCTTACAAAAGTTGTAAGAAAAACGGTAGGTACCGAAATCCTTACACGATATCACCAAAGCCAAAAGGAGCTCAACTTAGGGTAAGCATTTGTGTACATACATAATTTCCTATGAGAAAACCTATTTTATTACAATAACGGTTAAGATTTCAGTAGGTACACAAATTACTACAAATTATACATAAATTCTTACAAATGTTGTAAGGAAAACGGTAGGTACCGAAACCCTTACACGAGATCACCAAAGCTAAAAAGAGCTCAACTTAGGGTAAGCATTTGTGTACATACATAATTTCCTACGAGAAAACCTACTTTATTACAAGAACTGTAAGAATTTCAGTAGGTACACAAATTACTACAATCTATACATAATTCCTTACAAATGTTATAAGAAAAACGGTAGGTACCGAAATCTTTACACGAGATCACCAAAGCTAAAAGGAGCTCAACTTAGGATAAGCATTTATGTACATACATAATTTCCTATGAGAAAACCTATTTTATTTCAAGAACTGTAAGGATTTCAATAGGTACACAAATTACTACAATGTATACATAATTCCTTACACATGTTGTAAGGAAAACGGTAGGTACTGAATTCCTTATACGAGATCTCCAAAGCCAAAAGGAGCTCAACTTAGGGTAATCATTTGTGTACATACATAATTTCCTACGAGAAAACCTATTTTATTACAAGAACTGTAAGGGTTTCAGTAGGTACACAAATTACTATAATTTATACATAATTCCTTACAAATGTTGTAAGAAAAACGGTAGGTACTGAAATCCTTACACAAGATCACCAAAGTCAAAAGGAGCTCAACTTTGGGTAAGCATTTGTGTACATACATAATTTCATACGAGAAAACCTATTTTATTACAAGAACTGTAAGGGTTTCAGTAGGTACACAAATTACTACAATTTATACATAATTCCTTACAAATGTTGTAAGAAAAACGGTAGGTACCGAAATCCTTACACAAGATCACCAAAGCCAAAAGGAGCTCAACTTTGGGTAAGCATTTGTGTACATACATAATTTCCTACGAGAAAACTTACTTTATTACAAGAACCGTAAGGATTTCAGTAGGTACACAAATTACTACAAAGTATACATAAAGTCTTTATAGAATTTGTAAGAAAAACGGTAGGTACTGAAATCCTTATACGAGATCACCAAAGCCAAAAAGAGCTCCATTTAGGGTAAGCATTTCCTACGAGAAAGCCTATTTTATTACAAAAACCGTAAGGATTTCGGTAGGTACACAAATTACTACAAATTATACATAAATTCTTACAAATATTGTAAGAAAAATGGTAGGTACCGAAATCCTTACACGAGATCACCAAAGCCAAAAGGAGCTCCATTAAGGGTAAGCATTTGTGTACATACATAATTTCCTACGATAAAATTTATTTTATTACAAGAGCCGTAAGGATTTCAGTAGGTACACAAATTACTACAAAGTATACATAAATTCTTACAAATGTTATAAGAAAAAACGGTAGGTACCGAAATTATTACACGAGATCACCAAAGTCAAAATGAGTTCAACTTATGGTAAGCATTTGTGTACATACATAATTTCCTACGATAAAACCTATTTTATTACAAGAACTGTAAGGGTTTCAGTAGGTACACAAATTACTACAATTTATACATAATTCCTTACAAATGTTGTAAGAAAAACGGTAGGTACCGAAATCCTTACACAAGATCACCAAAGCCAAAAGGAGCTCAACTTTAGGTAAGCATTTGTGTACATACATAAATTCCTACGAGAAAACTTACTTTATTACAAGAACCGTAAGGATTTCAGTAGGTACACGAATTACTACAAAGTATACATAAAGCCTTAT
Source organism: Hibiscus mutabilis (assembly GCA_019671005.1). Taxonomy (NCBI): domain Eukaryota; kingdom Viridiplantae; phylum Streptophyta; class Magnoliopsida; order Malvales; family Malvaceae; genus Hibiscus; species Hibiscus mutabilis. The sequence continues at coordinate 74,082,824 of CM033717.1, forward strand.
AGAATTTGTAAAAAACGGTAGGTACTGAAATCCTTATACGAGATCACCAAAGCCAAAAAGAGCTCTATTTAGGGTAAGCATTTCCTACGATAAAGCCTATTTTATTACAAAAACCGTAAGGATTTCGGTAGGTACACAAATTACTACAAAGTATACATAAATTCTTACAAATATTGTAAGAAAAACGGTAGGTACCGAAATCCTTACACGAGATCACCAAAGCCAAAAGGAGCTCCACTAAGGGTAAGCATTTGTGTACATACATAATTTCCTACGAGAAAATCTATTTTATTACAAGAGTCGTAAGGATTTCAGTAGATACAAAAATTACTACAAAGTATACATAAATTCTTACAAATATTATAAGAAAAAACGTTAGGTACCGAAATTCTTACACGAGATCACCAAAGCCAAAAAGAGCTCAACTTAGGGTAAGCATTTGTGTACATACATAATTTCCTACGAGAAAATCTATTTTATTACAAGAACCGTAAGGATTTCAATAGGTACACAAATTACTACAATTTATACATAAATTCTTACAAATGTTGCAAGGAAAACGGTAGGTACCGAAATCCTTACACGATATCACCAAAGCCAAAATGAGCTCCACTTAGGGTAAGCATTTGTGTACATACATAATTTCCTACGAGAAAATCTATTTTATTACAAGAACCGTAAGGATTTCAGTAGGTACACAAATTACTACAAAGTATACATAAATTCTTACAAAAGTTGTAAGGAAAACGGTAGGTACCGAAACCCTTACACGGGATTACCAAAGCCAATAGGAGCTCAACTTAGGGTAAGAATTTGTGTACATACATAATTTCCTACAATAAAACCTATTTTATTACAAGAACGGTAAGGATTTCAATATGTACACAAATTACTACAATTTATACACAATTCCTTACAAATGTTGTAAGAAAACGGTATGTACCGAAATCCTTACACGAGATCACCAAAGCCGAAAGGAGCTTAACTTAGGGTAAGCATTTGTGTACGTACATAATTTCTTATGAGAAAACCTGTTTTATTACAAGAACTGTAAGGATTTGAGTAGATACACAAATTACTACAAAGTATACATAAATACTTACAAATGTTGTAAGGAAAACGGTAGGTACCAAAATCCTTACACGAGATCACCAAAGCCAAAAGGAGCTCAACTTAGGGTAAGCATTTGTGTACATACATAATTTTCTACGAGAAAACCTAATTTATTACAATAACTGTAAGGATTTCAGTAGGTACGCAAATTACTACAAAATATACATAAATTCTTACAAAAGTCGTAAGAAAAACGGTAGGTACCGAAATCTTAACACGAGATTACTTATTAACCAGTTTAGCTTTTACCCTTTTTTGTTTCAGTATATACATAAATCCTTATGATTTTTGTAATAATTTATGTACCTACAAAATTCTTACGAGTTTTGTACATAAATTCTTACGAGTTTTGTAAGCATTTATGTACGGTCTCATTTTAGCATATTTTTAACGAGTTTCATTTTAGATAAACCCGTGTTATTTACGATAAAATAAGAATCAAAATATTCCTCTTTCTCTCATTTTCTTCTTCTTTAACTCCATTGGAATTCGATAAAATTGAAATAAACATTTCAAACCTTTTTTGGGTATGATTCGCAATCTCTACTGTCTAGTTAACATGGAATCTAAATATTTTATTCCCTTTATTGACCTCTTCATCGTTTTGATCCGGAAAGAAATACTATGACAATAGTGAATCAAATATAGTCTCAAAATTTGAATTTGAGATAAAAATTGATTTTTTAAATAAATTTACTAAAAATACATATCTTTTTTATAACCCTTCGACAACACTCTCCTTGCAAACAAAAATTGTTTGATATCGAGTCTCCTAGGATGAATCAAATTTTGGACAATCCTGAACATTTTTAAAGAAGTAGTGGCAAAAGTGGTAACGAAATTGATCAATCCGTGTGGAACTCTACTTCACCCTTTTGCATATACGTAGAAAAGTAAAAAACTCAATTTGAGTGGAATTACTCGCAAGTTTTCTTTGCTCATGGTTTTTTTTCCTTTTTAAGTTATCCACGCAAAATCTCGATGTCTATTTTCTTGTCTGCTTTTGTAATTGTTCGTTTTTTGCATTATCATTCAGATAATCGTAATATATAAAATAAATGATATATATGAAACGAAAAATAATATATTGGCTTAGTTTGACAATTAACGGATAACTTATATATGATAGCATATTACATTAGCTGATAGCAAGTTTGTATTAGGTGACTGTATAAAAGCGTTTGGTAAAATTAATTGATATCTGATAGTTGTTTGATTATTTAAATAAGTAAAATGATGTATAAGGACATGATTATATTTGATACTTATTTGAATAGTTTATTAGTTATCAATATTTTGTATTATTTATTTTTGAATAATGGTATATGAATTTTATTAATCACCATGAAAATTAATACAATACATCAAAAAAAGAAAAAAATAGTCAAGTCCACTAAAAGTTCCGTACAATGGTGCAAAGAAAAACAAACACTTCCATCAATATTGACATACTAAAATTCAGAAACCTTCATAAGTTTTCTTGTTTCTATCTAAACGAGACACTTTATGGGGTGAAAAATGAGTGGTAAGCGAACCAAGCTATCAGGCAGATTGTTCCGCTACCCAATTCTGATTACATCGGCAACCAACCATCAACTGAGCGTGGTCTATCTTTCTAATACCACATAACATAACCATAATCAGAGATTAGTGTCGTGAAGATCTTTGTACGAGCACCAACCGACCGCTAAAGTGTGCTGAAATCATGCCAGAAAGACAGATGAAACGAACCACAAAAAATAAAGAAAAACATGTCACAAAGATAGGAAATTAAAATATGAAAAAACAAGAAAAAAACAAAAAAAACAATAGACCCGGTGGTCGATGACCAATACTAAAAGTGGTTGCCGACCACCTACCAAATGAAGAAAAATAAAATTGCAGGCGGTAGAGATTTAAGAAAGATAGATTAGGTTAAAAGATTTGAGATAGTGCTTAGGTTTGCTTCATATTTATTTTGTATCTATTAATATTAATTATATTATAATAATATTTTTTAATATAACGTTACTAAACATATTTGAAAGACCTATATATTAATTTATTACTTATATAATTATTTTAATACAATTTAATTAATTATTAAATTTAAAATCAAATATAGATGTGTGAGAATAAAATGAAAAATAAATAAAAAAATAATAGTTTACAAATATCACAATGTAAGTACGTAAGGGTAAAGAATTAAAATAGAAAAAAGTCAAATTTAAGTTATTTGAAGATTGTTTATAATTGTTAAGGGTAAAACGATCTTTATAACCCTTACACTAACACCTCCAATTTCAAAAAAACTCATATTAGTAGTTTTTTCAAAATTAAAAGTTTCACCCCAAATCGCTATTTTAATCCTCTATTCACAAAACATTCAAATTAGAAGATTTCACCAGTTAAACCTCTAATTTTAGCTCAAATATTTTATTTTGACTCAAAGTGCAAGTCTGACTCATGTTTTTCAAATGAAATTTGTTAATCGAAACTCATTTTTCGAGTTTAATGTTTCTAATCAAACTAACAAAACCAATTTAATGAAATAAGATAACGTGACATACCATTGTTTCTTTTATGATTTCAAGTGCATCCACTTCACCTCAATTTGGTGTACTCTTTACTTGGTATAAAGATGAAAATAAGGAGAGAGAGAAAATTAGTAATCAAATAATTAGTGTACTCATTCCAAACAAAGGCTAAACAAACATCCACAATAAAAAAATCAACAACTTGGTTAGTTTATATATAATGCTCGAATATGTAATTGCCTGAACTCGTCAAAATGAGTAAACATGAACTGGGGCATGCTAAACAATATAAGTAGGGCAATTGCATATTCGAGCAAACACATGTTAACTCAATCTGTGCATTTTTAACAAAGGATTCCATTGGACCATATTATTGTTGATAGATCTGGGTTAAGGTTAGTTTATACATAATGCTTAAAGCAGCTAGTACCGGTTGCAGGCAGGACGTGGGGTGTGTAGGGATGGGCACATGCCGGGTTTTTGGCCCACTCAAACCGAAAATAAATACTCTAAACTCGAACTCGACCCGACCCAAAAATAAATACACTAAACTCGACCCACCCCGATCTATAAAAAAATAATTTTAGGGACTTAATTGTAAAAAAATAATTTTAGGAAACTTGATTGTAAAAAATTATACTTTTAAGGACTGAATTATAAATAAAAATTAAATTTTAAGGATCTAATTATAAAAAATATAAAAGCGGGGTATTATTATAAATATCCCTAAAATTTTAAGAAAAAATTACACAAACAATCTCGGGTCAGGTCGGATATTTTCTACTATAAATTTAAATCCGATTTCATATATAATAAAAATCCGACCTGACTTAAATACAAACTTATTTTTTAATTAAAAAATCTGACTCGATTAGGTCAGGTAAAATGCCCATAGTTAGGTGTGTGAGAAGAGGCTTAAGCCCGTTTGATGACAAGAAGAATTTTTATATAGATGCTGCCCTTATATCAGCAGGTGTAAATATCGGAGTGACTGGACATCTCTTGGAAAAGAATGAATCTTTAAATCATTTAAGTAAATGATTGCAAGAAAATAACAATAGAATAAAGAAAAAACTTTGATACACATCATTTTAATTTTAGGGGTTACGGTTTTAGTTTAAGGTTTAGGAGTTTAGGTTGTAGGGTTTAGAATTTAATGTTAGTGTTTAAAATTTAGTGTATAGGATTTAAGGTTTAGGGTTTAGTTTTTTAGGGTTAAGGTTAGAAATTTAGGATTTGAATTTTTATAGTGTAAATACACAGGCTTGTGTAAAATTAATTTTACACAATATATGTATCAAAATTTTACCCATAAAATAATTCTAAATTTGGAATAAAGTACGTAAAAAAATAAAATATTATTGTATTTCGTTACTTGTTTTAAGTTTAGTTAGGCTCGTTTTTATTCAAAGTTAATTTACCACCAAAGGCAGATCGTTTAATGGGCTGGTGGGGGCCACAGCCCCTCAACTTTTTGTGAAATCCAAAATTTTCTCTTAAATTTTCTAAAAAAATTAATTTGGCCCCTCAAAATTTTAAAAAGATCATATTAAGTTTCAAATTTTAAAATATTTTTAATTAAAGTCCTTCTCAACTTATTTATTTATTGTTAAATTTCTCAAAATTCTTAAAAATTTTGGTTAAACCCTCAATTTTTTAAAATTTTCGTTTAAGCCTCCACTTATTTAAAAAATTTAAGTTATCTCCCTTACACTTTTACTTCAAGTTCCGCCGCTATTTACCATGTACACAATGTTAGATTAAAATTCGCAATTGTTGGCACATATGTATAATGTATGATGCTATTATAAAGTATGACACAATTTAAGTGACCAATTATGACACAATTTAAGTGACCAATTATGTTAGACGTGTCATGGGTATTAAAGTGTATATACCGTAAGATATATTTATAACTCAATGAGGGGCAGAGTTATAAATATTTAATAATTGATTTAATAATCAACTATATAAAGAGGTTGTGGTCTCCAAGAAATAGGTTAGCTTGTATTACTCTTACTTTTTTCCTCGTCAGAGAGTTTTTACGGCAATGGCTAACCTATCTTCTTGGAATATCACAGCCACCTTCTAGGCATCTCCATCAAATGATTCAAGGTTTTCAGTCCATTAATAAATTCAGATACGCTTCCGCATTCATTTTATTATTTTTAATGATTTGACATGATAAATCCTATATTAATTTTCATACCGGTTATGTTTTTAATATTTTTTTGGTTCTAACACGCAACAAATCAACAAGTATTTTTAATTGAAAAGACTTGTTTCAGTAAATTGCATAAAACCGCTTAACGCTTTGAATCGCTCCCACGACAAACTGTATCTTCTTTAGTAAAGATGCTTGACTTGGCTGGCTAGCATGTGCATCTAATGTATGCGTAGAGAAAATTTCAAATCCTTCAACTTCGGCCCATTATGCCCAAAAAGGCAACGAAGAGCAAAGCAAGGACCTCCCATTTGACACTTTACCAACCTAACAAGGCGCGGCTCAGGCCGCTCCCTGTCCACTACCGCCAGCCAACAAGGACAAAATAAAGCGTCCATCCCACCCCTAAGTGATTACACGCGCTGCTTCGCGTTGTCGTACTTTTTAAGTTTAATAGTTAAATAAGTGTTTAAATTATATATTTTTTTAATTAGATGTTCAAATTATATTTTAAGTTAAATATGTGTTTAACATTTTTAACGTTACTCAAATAGATGCCCCGCTGTTAAAGTTCGTTAATTTTCACTATTAATTTATATTATCTGACACGTGTCATCTTTTTAAAAAATTTAAATTATATTTAAAATTTAATAAAATAAAATAACTGCAAATTTCACAAAATAGCCCCAAATTTTAAAATCTCTAATACCCAAAACCCAAATCTCAATTTGACATGATTTCGTCGTCGATTGTCATGCCGCCGCCCATTACATACGTTCCCTGACCATCACGACCATTTACCCCACTACCTCATCGTCGAAAATCGACTGACGTCGTGCGAAACGCCGAATGGTTCATTCGAGTGATTCGTGACGAACGACGACATAACAGACGATGAATGTTGTGTGGGTCGTTCGATGAGGGGAGGACGCTTCATTCAGTCACCGAAAACGCAACCAACGCAGTAAGAGTGGCCGAATTTGGAGGTGCAGGGATTTGGGGACTATTTTGGGATTATTTGAAAATTTTAGGATATTTAAAAAATTCCAATTTATTTTTTTAAATAAAATTAAGAAAATGTTTAAGGTTGCCACGTGTTCGATTTTGATTGGATAATGAAAAAAATTAACGTCCGTCACGACAAAACCTTAAATGTGTCACAGAATGAAATGTTAGGCACTTATCTGGCCCAAAATATAGTTTGGACACCTATATGAAAAAATATATAGTTTGGTTTCTTATTTAACGGTTAAACCTACTTTTTAAAAGGCATAATGTTAAAAAATACCGCTAATGTTTAACTGAATATTCCTTTTAGCATATATTATTTTAAAGTATTTTAACCCTTAACTATTTATTTTGTGTCAAATGGTCTCTTTGTGGATAAAAATTGCCAATTCACTAGTGATAAACAGCTTGAAATGACATTACAAACTTACATGACATTGTACGTTCACATAGCAGTGTCATTTTTTAAAGTAAGGCTTAACAGTCAAATAAATGTCAGTTATCTCAAATTTCTAACATTACTTAAGAAATTCGGTACATCCTCCCACTAGACCAACTGATTGTTAATTTTTTTAATATTATTTTTTAAAGTAAGGTTTAACAGTCAAATAAATGCCTAAACTATATTTTTTTTCCAGACAGGTGTCTGAAACTATATTTTGGGCCAAATAAGTGCCTAACGTTTCATTTCGTGACCCATTTAAGGTTTTTTTGTGACCAACGTTATTTCCCCCTGTTATCCAATAAAATTTGAATAAGTGGCGTGGTTTTATCATTTTCTAAAATTAAAATCCAAAAAATAGAAAAATAAAATAAAAATATATTAATTATCCCAATAATCTTTAATTTATCTAGAAAATCTCAACCCTAACTTTAAATCCCAAAATTCCTCCACTCCGACCACCGATTCAACCACCGTTGGCCACCATTGTTTTCATTAGACCCTCTTTACCGAAAGCCCTATCATCTCGTTGTCAAAAATCGACGAATAAACTGTCGATTTTACTGTCGACGAATGCTCAACAATAAAAAAGAGGTCAATTAAGTACCAATCGACGACTAGAGGATGGGGAATGTTGAATGGTGAGCTACCCGATACTTAAGCGGTGAATTGTAAACCACCGACGTGTGGCAATGCCGGACAAATTGAAAAAAAATAAAAACTTAAGAATTTTAAAGAAACTCGAATTTTTAAAGAAATTTGAAAATTAAAATATAAAAAATATGTCCCATGTCATGTTTTGATTGGATGACGATTTTTTCAACGGTAATTGACGTAAAACCTTAAATAAATCATAAAATAAAACGTTAAACACTTATTTAGCCAAAACTATTATTCACTTATATAAATAAAAGGGTAAAACTTTGATACACAGGCTGTGTACACAAGCCTGTGTATTTACATTATAAAAATCCAAATCCTAAATTCCCAACCCTAACCTTAGAAAATTAAACCCCACACTCTAAACCCTAAATTCTAAACAACTAACCTTAAATTCTACACCCTACAACCTAAACCCCTAAACCCTAAACTAAAACTCTAACTCCTAAAATTAAAAGGCACATATAAACTAAAATTTACACGACTTGCGTATCAAAAATTTTTCCTAAATAAAATTATAATTTAAACACTTATTTAGCTGTGAAACCTAACAGAAAATAACAAGTAAAAAGCAAAAGCCAGCCAGATTCAAAAACGCCACACGCGTGGACCCCTCCCACTCGTCCTCTCATGTATCGTATCCCACACGCGCCACTCCTCCTCGGGAGAGGCGCCTTAAATTTTTTAAAATATTCAAATTTTAGATAGAACTGCTGGTTTGAATTTTAAAGAGGAAAAATAAGGAAAGTTTCAAAACAATCCGTCATCACTTGTATTTTACTTGTTCGTCTCTACTCATCCGTTCGTTTTACCTTTCTCTCTTCATATTCATTATTTCTTTTCTGTTGCCTTTTGGATTTTGTATTGTAAAGCTTTAGTTGAAGAAGCTTTGCGAATTTGTTGTACGGCCGGCGACGGAGAATGAACGTGGCAGGGAGACAGATGGCGCGATCTAATTCGACGGCGCATCATCAACGTCAATACTCCGATAACTTCCTCGACGCGTCGTTTAACAGTAAATGGCTTCAGTCCTCCAATTTCCCTTCCTCTCAGGTCTTAAATCTTTCCTCTCGCTCTCTCGTTTACATTTCGTTTTCTTGTATCAAAGACGTTTTCTTATTTATTTGTTTTTTCTGTTTGATTAGGAGTTCGGATTCTATGGCGGGGGAAGAATGAACAGGAAGTCGCCGGAGCCGGGGACGCCGTCGGTTTGTTCGAGGAAGAACGGGGAATACTTGTCGCCCAGTGATTTGAGCCCTGGCTTACTTGATCTACATTCATTTGATACTGAGCTGCTTCCGGAGGTTTTACTCTATTTTTTCAATTAGATTAAAATTTTACAGTTTTCTTCTCACGCATGAATGCTAGATTTAGTTAGTTGTGTTTAGATAAAAATATTAAATGCTAATTAATGATAAGTTTTGTTCTATGGTGAACTGGTGATATTTGACTTGATCCTCAGGTAAATCAAGTGATTTAATCGATATTTAGATAGCTGCATTTTGTTTTTTTATAGCATACTTTGAAAGTGAGGGGCTAGCAAAATTGATTTTTATTTAATAATTGGTGGCATTTAATAATTCTCAATCTGTTGAAAACTGCTTTTCTTTAGTGGGTAATAAATTTATCAGTGCTCTTTTTCCCCTCTAGTTGCAGGATCCTAATGTATACGAAGGGTATGGGATTCAGAAACCTGTTCGTGGTAAAACTTTTGATGATTTTGAACAGTACCTAGCTATCGACAAGCTTCTGAACAGACCACGCGGAAATGCTGAGAATAATGTTCTTAAAAGCATCTCACTAGATAAAGAAAGAGCTAATAGTGTTGCCAAGATTAAAGTTGTGGTATGCTACTTGAATCCTTTTGTTGGTTTTATGTACACACAATATAAATTTCAATGTTTTGAATGGTTACTGACTTACTGTACTGGATTGATCCATCAGTTTTGCCAAGAAATAGGATGCACTGCTTGATTTTGAGGACCTTAATATTATTTGAGTGATGAATTAATGATCTCAACAAATGTTAAAGTTCTAAAGACAATTGAATCATTTGGTTTAGACATACAGATCCATGCTTTTCACAGTCTATCAATGTTAGTGACATATGCTATAGATTATGAATATCTTTACCTCTGACTAAGAGCAAATGCCAAATGGGAGCAAATATAGACTGTTGAAGTTGGCAATGAAAACCGTAAACTCTTGCTAGCTTTTGTCTTGTGAATTTTAAAATAGCTCATAACAACTTCCAATGCAGGTGCGCAAGAGACCATTGAACAAAAAGGAAATAGCAAAGAAAGAGGAAGATGTTATCACTATAGGGTCAAATTCCATTTCCAATGCCCTAGTGGTTCATGAAAAAAAACTAAAGGTGAGCTGCTAATAGGGTTTTTCTTTTTCCCTTCAGCTGTATTATGATGTAAATTTTTTGATTTATTTTTTGGTGCAGTTACTAACTCTAGCTTTTGGCACATCAATCATGAGCTATTATAGGATTTTCGATAGATTACTGTTTAAAATTTGAACCAAAGAAAGTTAATTGCTATTTGCCTTGATTTTTTTCTTGGAAAATCCAGAGTGACTTCAAAGCATCAGTTATTGATGATAATCACCACCAGCTGTAACACTTCACATCTTTTATGTTATTTATGTATGACCTAGCAGTAGTCTTTTGCATGAGGTCTAATGATTGTTACCTGAAAGTAGAAACATGATTTTTGTTTTGGTGCCGTGTTGGATGAAGATGTTTACATCTTCCTTGGTTTATCATATACATTACCTAGTAACAGTCTTGTGTTGGTTTCTAATGATTGATACCTGCAGGTTGACCTGACAGAATATGTTGAGAAGCATGAATTTCTTTTTGATGCCGTGCTGAACGAAGATGTTAGCAATGAAGAAGTGAGTATATGACAGGAAGTGCATAATCTTTAGTGTGTCATTCAGCTAATCTGACTAGATTTCATTTTCTATTGCTGTAGGTGTACTCTGAGACGGTGGAGCCAATAGTACCACTGATCTTCAATCGAACAAAAGCAACTTGTTTTGCCTATGGGCAAACAGGTAATTGATTTTATCTAAAACTTGAAATTTTGTGGATGCTATAATAAAACAGTTCGAAAATTTCCATAGTACAAATTCTTACTATGAACTTGTCATTCTTTTTCAGCTGAGTGCCAGCTATTTTAATGTTTTTTCCTGAATGCTAATCTTTAAATATCTGTAGTTTTATATGTTCTTTATGCAAGATTTTGACAAAGACAGTAGAATCGGAAAAAAGAGGTCGAAGTAGAATTTTGGTTTCTTATGGACGGGAAGAATACAGAGTAAAAATGCTACTTGTTCTGGTTTTAGGAGTTTCAAGTATTGTAGTTGATTTATAAGTAGTCACACTCACAAATTCTCTCTTATCTTCTACTCTCACAGTAACCAACTGCTTAAATATTGACAGAGTTTATTAGTTAATTATCATGCTACCAATTCCTGAATGCACCTTGATAAGTTTTCGTATGGTTATTCCTTTTGCTCTTTACCAAGAACGTACAGCTTTTAGATTCTATTATCAGTAATTATGCTTTGGTGTTTTGAGATATGGTTTTTGTTGTCTCTCTATATATTGTGTTTTGAGTTGTCACATAAGCTGCATTAAAATGTAAACAGAAAGCACTAGAGCTATCACTTGGGTGAATGTGTATGTATGCAGATGGAAAGGGCCGTTTCAGATTATGAAATTTCTTAATTAGTTCAAACTTTCACCCTTCAAATGTGTATTTTTGTGGATTCAAATACACCTTGCACAGGCCATTTTGAGCTCTGTTGAAATCTTTTGTTGATCTTTTGTTTTCTGCACAGGAAGTGGAAAGACATATACCATGCAGCCATTGCCTCTAAAAGCATCTCAAGATATTTTAAGATTAATGTACCATACATACCGGAACCATGGCTTCCAACTCTTTGTCAGTTTCTTTGAGATTTATGGGGGAAAAGTCTTTGATCTCCTTAATGATCGGAAGTAAGTTATTTCCAAATGGAAACCTTCACAAATTGCCCCCGAGTTTATAGTTCTCTGATTAGATTTGTTGCTTTTGGCAGAAAGCTGTGCATGAGAGAAGATGGGAAACAACAGGTCTGCATTGTTGGCCTACAAGAATACAAGGTATTAGATGTTCAAACAATCAAGGAATTAATTGAGAGAGGAAATGCAACAAGAAGCACTGGCACTACTGGCGCAAATGAGGAATCCTCGAGGTCACATGGTATTCTTCAGCTTGCCATCAAGAGATCAGCTGATGGCAGTGAAAATAAGCCTGCTAGACTTGTGGGGAAGCTTTCCTTCATAGATCTTGCCGGAAGTGAGCGCGGTGCAGATACAACTGACAATGACAAACAGACGAGGTATTTTATTTCTCCAAAGCAATGAGTAGTTTGTGATGCTGTGACTACCATTATTTAGAATGTGTTGTTCTTGTCATAACAAGCTGATTTTGTATTTCTGCAGAATGGAAGGTGCTGAAATTAATAAAAGTTTACTTGCTTTAAAAGAATGCATCAGAGCTCTCGACAATGACCAAGGTCACATTCCTTTCAGAGGAAGTAAGCTGACTGAAGTTCTTAGAGATTCATTTGTTGGCGACTCTCGTACTGTTATGATATCGTGTATTTCACCGAGCTCAGGATCATGTGAACACACCCTGAATACACTCAGATATGCTGATAGGTACGCGGTTTGGTTCTGTAATTAAATTTGCATAACAGAAGTTACGAATTTTGATTTCATAATACTATGGGTACTTGCATTCCAGGGTGAAGAGCCTATCGAAAGGGAACAACTCCAAGAAAGAAACAGTATCTTCATCTTCAAATCTTAGGGAGTCAACTGCATTGCCCTTGGCTTCATATTTGCCAGCAGACACATTCGAGGATAATATTACTGATGTTCCTTTTGAGAAGAACAAATTTGGATGGTCCAAACCGATTTATCGAGATCCATCTTCTAAAGTGGATCGTGTTCCTAGTGGAAGGAGAGAAGGAAATTTGGCTGTACCGTGTTCAGATCATTTCAAGGGTCAGAGAGCTGATCTAAATGGCATGGACGAAGATGATTTTGATTACTACCAGGAGACATATGAACAGACGTATCAAATGCCTTTGGAGGAGAAGGCAAAGACCGGTGTTTCGACAAAGCGTGCGGATCCTCCAACCTTTGATGACAACAATTCTTATTCAGATGATGATTTGAGTGCCCTATTGAAGGTAAACATCAATCAAAATGTGGACATCTGATTTTATTTTTCCCACTTGATTATAAACATAATCTGTCTTGCTTGTCTCTAGGAAGAGGAAGATCTTGTGTCTGCCCATCGAAGGCAAGTTGAGGACACAATGGAGATTGTTAGGGAGGTAAATTACATTCCTGCTGTCACTCGTAGGGGTGTTCAAATGGTTAATTTAGTCATCGACCGAACCGAATTAACCGAAATATTTTCTTTATGCCTGTAGGAAATGAATCTGCTAGTTGAAGCCGACCAACCAGGCAACCAGCTGGACGACTACATCTCTAAGTTAAATACCATTATTTCCCAGAAGGCTGCAGGAATTTTACAACTGCAGGCTCGCTTGGCTCAGTTTCAAAAACGATTAAACGAGTACAATGTCTTGGTATCTTCTGGAAATTGACGTTACTTGCAGAAAAAGGGTCAATGAAACATACTGATAACAGTGTGGAGTTCGGCCCGGGACTTATAGTTGTGTGGATTCGGACCAGCATTTGGTTCGATGATTTCTTCCTTAACGGAGTAAGGAATGACAATCGTGTTCAAATGGGTGGTGGTGAGTGGAGTCTTATTTCTTCCTCCATTTTTTGATGCTTTCGAGTAACTGGTGTTACATTTGAATTTATACTACACTGCATAAAAAATATAGTAATATTTATAAGATTTATGCATTTCACCATCGCTAAAAAAATATCTATAATCGAGAATCAATAATCTAATCGGTTCAATTGATAATCAATTGAATTGGTTAAATTAGAGGCTAATGTTTTAACAAATTTTATTATTGATCTGATTCTTACAACATTAGAGACTTTATAGTTAATCCTATTTTTCTCGTTTACAACTTTTCATCTAATGAGAGGAGGCTGGGCTCTTTTTTAAGAAGAGGCCCAGTTTATTAGAAACCCATTCCTTCCATCAAGCACTGATTGAAATTGTCAGACTTTATGATTTTTTTTATTCTTTAGGGTCAGTTATATATTTGGAATAATGTTAAAAATGTCTCTAACATTGGCTGAGTAGCTTATATATTTTTGAAGCAATTTAACTCTAAACGTTTTATTTTGGGTTAAAATGATCTTTTTGTGGATAAAAATTATTAATTTTTTGATGATAAACAACTTGAAATGATTTGACAAGATAATATATCATTAGAAAAAATAATTTTATATTTTATAAAATTAATTTTTAATTAATGTGTTATTCTATAAAGTGAGCACACTTGTCTATTTTACATTGCTATGTTAATATGCTTTGTAATATAGATTTATCACACTATTTTAAGTCATTTAATGTTAGTTGACTAACCGTTTTTATCCACGGAATGATCATTTTAATTCAAAATAAAATATTAAAGGTTAAAAAGAAAATATATGTCAAAATGACTATTTAGTTAAACATTATAACATTTTTTTGACATTATATGTATGTATTTTATGGCCCCAAAGAATTGAAAGGAATAAACCCCATTTGAATCCCTACCCCCAATTTCCCATGCATCATCACACATCGACATCAAAATTCTTTTCTTTGCTTTTGCTTATTTTCTCCCTATTTCATTATAAGTTTACATTCAGAAACAGCAGTCATTATGAACTGGGTCCAAACATCCTAATTCCATTACCAAATGGACAACGGTACAAACAGTATAATGTCCACCGCAGCCAATCAAATGTGTCCAAATCTCATTTCATTTTCCACGCTTCCCTCAACCTATATGATAAATGAGGAAACACTTTTTTTATAACCGTTAATGTTAAATCTATTAACTGATTAACTAATTCGAACCGAGTATTATTAAGGTTCGTTATAGGATAAATCTTCCAACTTAACGTATTCTATTCACAACTTCAATATTCGAACTTTGATATTTCAACAATTTTTTTACACAGTTATTCATTAACTTGTTTGTTTAACACACTATTGTTTTTTAATAAAATCGAAAGAGATTGTTAGTAAAACTCATACTATCTTATTTTTTATTTGTAACTAAACACATTAAACAAATAAATCACTAACCAACATGTAATTGTGAAAATTTAACATAAACTGATCAAATTCTAGCATGGTGATGTTTGAACTTAGAATGAAATGTTTTAAGCTTTTTTTTTGCACTTAGAAACGTAAGATTAACCACGTGGGTGACACAATTTGTCTAAAACTCAATGGAAAAAAAGCAAAGGGGTTTTAAAAGTATAACCCACACACAAAAGTAGTTGGAAAAATCATTTTCAGCATTTCCATTATCACTTGAGCTTTACAAAACTACTGGTTTGTATTTGTTTGATGACATATGTATTGGCCTATCTGCCTGGTTTCATTCAATATTTGGAAAGCTGGTGTCACATTTCAAAGTACTATTTTTGGATGTATTTTCCTCAAGTATTGCTAAGCAAAGTGGCAGAACCCAACAGGTCCAGATGGAAAATTGTAAGTGTTTCGGGCCGGGGCGGTACATAATAAGGACTGGTGGTTACCCCAAATTTTAAAAAATATTTTTTAAAATTGGAATTATAGTAAAATTGTATTTTAGCACCAAAAATATATTTTATATTATTGTTTCTTTTTAAATTTGGATATTTTAAAATAATCTCTCAATAAATAACGTTGAATTCCGCCACTAATTTCGTGATGCGTCCGAATCCAACCAAAAGCAAAACGAATGAATGAACGCCACATTAATTGGGGCATACCAAAGAGAAAGAGTAAAAGCAAGATTTGCATTGACCGAACACCTGTCCTTATTTAGTCACTCGAAACAATCCAAATTTTGGTTGGAACTATTGGTTTGAACAACACCACACGAGCTTTCTACTTGTAAGGATATTGTTAACTCCTCAAAAGTACTATTTTATGCTTATTTTACGAAGCCTTTGCTAGCCCTTTAATTACATTTAGTTGCATTTAATTGTTAAATTCAAGCATTTGCACAAGGAGTTAGGGAAATAGGAAATTTTCTTGCTTTGCCAGTGTGAAGGGTTGCTTTGTTGGCATTATCACAGGCTTGGCAGAGCATGACATGCTTGGCAGAGCAGCGCATGAGCAGGAGAAGGAGATGCCAAAGAGAATGCCGAGTCGCAGTTGGCAGAGATGGACCAGAGATTGCCAAAGCACGGTTGGCATAGAAGTGAAGTCTGATGCCCTGCCAAGTAGCCGTTGGACCTTATACTCGTCGGCCCTAGGGATTCAAATTTGGATAAGAGGATCTCACCTCTTATCCCTTGCGCATTCAAATTTCAAACTCAAAGGCTTATCATAGAGTTTTCCACGCACGCCTATTTAAAGAGATCAAGCAAGCACTTGAAAGAGGACTTATTGGAAAAGAAGAGGCTGCATCATGGTGAATTGAGATTGACGTGGTTCAACCAGCTCAGGCCGAGAGCTTGGAGCCATTGAAAGGCTGCATTGACGAACCTCCTTCTAGACCATTCTTTTTGTTTTATTTATTTTTATTTAACGGTGATGTTAAGATACAATAATCTTTTGTGGATGGACCCCCCCGACTATGAACTAAGCTTTTACATTTGGTTGGGGGATGTTTGCGTTTAACGTTGGTTTTATGTTTGGTTTTTAATAATATAAATGTCTTGACATTGTTTTTTCTAGTTGGCATGTACTTCAATTTTCTTAATTCTTTGCCATGCGACCATTGGCATTGTTTGCTTATTACACCATAATATCTTAACAGACTTTAAGAGTAATGATTAGTTGTCAGATACTAAGGAGAGAAGCTTCGAAAGAAGATGTTCAAGTAGATGAGCTTACTTCTGAAGTGAATCTACCCCTTAGGAGTATAGATTGGAACTTAATCGAATTAATTAATGAAAAGATTCACTATAGACATATAAGGGTTTTAACATGGTTAATTTCGAGCATTGTCATCGACAGAGGTAATGCCAACCTTGAATCTGCTTGGCAATAATTCCAAGGCATGACGTTATTAAAGGCTGGCATGAATAGCGTGAAAATCAGACATCACTTGCTAACGCTCATCACTCTTTAAAAACCTCTTCTTGACAACGTTGTTTTACTTTCATTACATTTCTTAAGTTACTCCTTAAACAAACTTCAAATCATTCCAACATTTTTTCTTTGACAAGTAACAATTAAAGCAGTCAAATTCTTGGTCAATCCCCATGGATTCGATACTCAGCTTATTGTTGTATTACTCACTGACCGTGTATACTTGCATGAAAAAGACTCATACTTGGCATTGTTCTTATATATTTCTATTGCATTTTCTACTCTTTTGCAAAGCGTTAGCACAATTGACAGATACAATAATAAATAGCAATGTGTTCTTTTATTAAGTATAAAATTAAAGGAAAGTATTTTATGCACGGACGGTGGATAATTTTTTTATAAGTGAGTCTAATTTAGAGTTTATGAGTTTATTTTTAGGGGTTTAGATTGTAGGGTTTATAATTTATGATTTTCGGTTTCAAGTTAGGCTTTAAAGGTTAAGTTTAGGGTTTTAGGTAGGGACAAAGTAAGGATTAGAGGTTAGGGTGCAAACTTAAATATTTAAAAAGTGAATGCGCAAATGTGCAAATAATCCTTTTTTTAAAAAAAACCTACATCATAAATATACAAAAATATATTTTTTGAGTTGGGGGGTATGGGCCCCTCCCGAGCCCCATGTCCCTCTATCTTTGTTTTTAAGACTATGGTTTAGGATTTGGGGTAAGGTCATTATTAGGATCTTTGGATCCTATTATGACCAAAGCGACACCCGGAATCCTAAATTCCCCAAAGTAGGACCCTTATAGTGAACTCACCGCACCACCACGACGAGTTCCAAAATTATATTTTTTATTCAAACTCGCTGTGCACTAATTGCGAGTTTTAATTTTTTTAAAATATCTGGTTTAATCATTAATCATGAAATTAACCTAATCCTAAACGAAATTTGCTGTAGGGACAAGACGAGTTCCCTTTGGCTTAACAACCATTTTGGGTCCAAGCATAACAATGTTTAAAATGATTGAACTCGACGTGTATACACGGCGAGTTCAGCTTGGTTATTATTAGAAAAGTGTTCGATTTAGTTTTAAATTATCTAACATTTTGTAATTCTGTTTGAATAAACAAGTAGTATAACTAATAGGTTATAGAATGTTTTAAAGAAAATGTAGAAGTTGAAATGAATTTTTTAATTTTAAAATTGTAACCCTTTAGGTGAACTATGCAATGGTGAAAAGTTAGATTGAAATGAATTCTATTGAAGTTTCATACTAATATTTATGTTAAAATATGGCTACTTAATAAAAATAAAACAACAAATTTAAGTTCGAGATGGACACTTTGATATTTTATGACCTGGAAGTCTAGGTTGTCTGGTAGGTTCGCGATCGCGGTGGTGCATGTCGTCCATATCATTTTGAATCCTTGTGGATCTAGGATGTCCTGCTTTTTCCCTTCGTAGAGTTGGGTCAGGTAAAATTGCGGTCCATGTTTGCACATCATTCCATTCAGTTTCACTGCTGATTGGTGGGAATTCCATTTCATAGACCTTAAATACTGAATGAAGCCAGTATATAGGATCTACGTATTCCTTGTAATCGATCATGGTAGCAGAGCATGCAGTGATGACATGCTCTCACGAAGTCTTTAGTGCTTGGAATTTTCTACAATCACACAATCCGTTTTAGAGATCCACCTTGTACGATGTTGGGTCAAAACCCTACATTGGTCGTGGTATCTCTGAGACACGGAAAGAGTCGTCGCTACACGACATCAACAACATATGCAACCTGTTCGATTTAAGAATGATTTTTTGAATTTTGTCTCGTATCCTCGGGTGGAATGTGAGACACTTTTGCAGCATACCAGCAGCTTCTTTGCCCAATGTTGCGAGCAACTTGTCTAAATGAAAGTATGTAGCTTTCGTGATGGCTGTCACTGGCAAATTTTGAACCCCATTCAAGGAAGAATTGATTGCCTCGGCCAAGTTGGTTGTCATGTGGCCATACCTGAAACCACCGTTGTATGCTTTGGTCCATTTTTCTTTGGAAATTTTTGCAACATACTTGTAGCCCATATCATTCCCCCCGTAACTCTTCAAGCATTTGTTCAAATTTGTGTTGAAATAGTTCATACCTTGAGACACAAAAGACTATACAAATGAGATATAGGGAAAGTAGTGATAAATACAACAAATCTTAAAACGTACCCATGCGTATAACGAGCCTGCGTTTATCGTCCTTCTTATATCAGCCATGGTAGTTTGTAGCAATGTGGCGTATGCAGTAACGATACTAAATGTTTGGAGATTGAAACTTTCTGCCCAAAGATTCGATCGCTGACGTGATCCTACTTCCTCGATTTGGGATCAAGCAATCTCGATCCTTTTTTATAATGTAATGACATAGCTTCTTGAGGAAAAACATGCAAGATTCAGTATTTTCTCTGGGCACGAGTGCGAACGCTATGGGTATTGTCTTGTGATTGCCATCTTGAACAATAGCCAATAGCAAAACTTGCTTGTATCTTTCATACAAGAATGTGCCATCAATTTGAATGACGGGCTTGCAGTTCTTGTACGCATTCATACACTGCAGAAATGTCCAAAAAAGTCATTTGAATTTGCAAACATTAGGAACCACGCTATCGTTCTTGTAGTATGGTTTAGTTTCCAAATCTGCGATCGTTTCGGGGTTGTATTTCTTGATGGTGTTTATCCAAGCTGGGAGCTCGTTGTAAGAAGCATCCCGCTCCCCATGCAAATTCATGATTGCCTTGTTCCTTCCCCTCAAAGTCTTTTTGTACGATGTCGTGTAATCGTATATTGTATTAACATGCGCCTCCAGCGCAAAAACAGTGACTTTGGGGCTTGCCTGGACAATTGTTTGGACACTCCCGGCGATGATATTGGACTTCAGGTTTGGATGATCCTACCTGTAACTGACGGCACAACAAGTATGAGGGTCGTTGTAGATTGTGATCTCCCAGATACTGTCTTTTCTTTTCATCTTGTTGACCTCACATTCCAGTTGCATCCCTATGCCGAATTCTGAGCACATTGACATACATATTCCTTTGATGTCACGTAATGCACCTTAGAGTGCATACCGTAACGTATGTTGTAGTTTTTAACAGTAGCTTTCGATTCGTTGCTCGTTTTGAATTGCATCACTTCCCACAAGTCATCTTTTTTTATTACAAAGTAAGAACCGTCAAAATCCATGTTAGGCACATCAGGGAACTCTTACACGTCCATTGTTGCCAAGTCGATGTCGTGCATGTACGACGGAGGCTCGTACGATGTTAGGGTACTACTACTTGCAACATGTCCTAATTAATTTTCATTGAAGTTTCTTGGGGCGTCATCATCATTATCAGTGTCAGTTTCAGTTTTAGAGGCAGAATCGTCAGCGACATCTTTAGGCTCCACGAACAACCCAACCTCAACACCATCAGGGTCGCGCTCTTGAATCGGTTCTTCTGGGGATGTAGAGCCTTCATCACCATCCGTGGATGCATGAGCAGGGGCAGAAGTCACAGTTAGAAGGTGGAATGCCCATCAACATACGGGTTAACGATAGAATGCTGAGTTGGTGCTTGTTCGACGTTTAGGTCGAAAAAGTTAGAGTATGAGTGTCGTGTTGTTAAACATGCAGGTTCATCATGAAACACAAAGGTTTAAGCAGGAACGCCAAGAGCGTAATCCCTTCATCAAAGAGTTGAAATCATATGTTGTCGACTGAGTTGCAACTCGGTTTCGTTGTCACCTTCTACCTCTCTACTAAAATTTGCATACAAGTAGCAAATTTCTTCTCCATACCCCGTATGCGTGTCGACCATTTCTTCAACACCGTATCCATTGCTAATTCACTAGAAACAAAGATGTTTAGAACCTGTAGTAGAGAGCCTTTAGTGGTATGTTACATCCAACAGGTACTAGCCGTTTGATCTTCTTCACTAGCTCCTGGAAAGGAACGATGCGAATGAATTTGATTAGAAAAAATTTTCAGACTCAAAGTTTTATGTGATATTGTCTCCTATATAGTTTCCATTGTAGTATACGATTGCTGAGAATGGTGCTAGTGCCATTGTAAATCGATTTTTGTATGAGATTGAGAAAATTTAGGGTTGGGGTTTGTTGGTAAAATTTGATGGGTTGTTTGAGAGTTGTGGAAAATGAGAAATAGATTTCTGAGTAAAAACTTAATGTGTTTATTAACTCGTCATGTATATACGACGAATTCCCTTAACGTAATCGTCGTAAATTATAATTGTATTGAAAACGTAAATCTGTAGTGTAATTTCAAATCTGAGCAGCAAGTAATATGATGAGCCAAACTTGCCGTGCCTAGACGACGAGTTCAGCCTAACTCGCATTGTTTGGATGGCGAGTTTTGCTTGTCATATCAAGCCTAACTCGTCATGCTCAATTGGTATAATATACAGAGACACGATAGGTGTAACATGGCTTGCATGTACAACGAGTTTATGTTAGAATGTCCAACTATAAATAACTGATAACATGATGTTTGATTGTTTAAAACCTCTATTTCAAATTTTTATACTTTACGTGTTTGAAAATGCATTGAAAATCAGGGTCGTTGTCATATCATTTGCGCCTAGTTGCACGAGCAAAGTTTTCCCTACAATATTATCCAAGCATGAGGAGATCATGGTGTAAATGACCAGTTAGTTTCTTACATGGAGCAGCCCAAACCACCCATTGTGCAGAATCAGTGGCAGCAACATATCCCTTGTTGAGCAACTCTGTGCAACAACGATTATATCATTCCATTATCTATGTTTAGGCAGAGATATGTTAACAGACTTCGTAAAACACATACCTTTTTGTAAAAGACTTAAGGTCATTTATAGGATCATTGTATCTCTTCATTTGGTATGTATTATAACTGTATTTAATTTTTTACTCGTTGCCTACTATGTGAAATGTAGTCCCATATAGGTGGTTAGGTGCGTTTTATGCCGCCTCTGGATGTTTTTTCGGCCGAATTATTTATGCTAGCATCAACTAGAAGTGTTTTTCTACACGATTACGCGTCCCCCTTTCGGTCTAACATTTAAAAATCGTTCCGAAACATGCGTTGAAAACCCTACCAAGAGACATCTCATAGGGTGTTTAGGTGCATTTTACGCTGAATTCAGATGTTTTTTCAGATGAATTTTTCATGTTAACATCAACTATAAGTGTTTATATATACGATTACGCGTCCCTCTTTCGGCCCAACATTCAAAAACCGCTTCGAAACATGCGCTGAAAACCATACCAAGAGACCTCTTATAGGGGTGTTTAGGTGCATTTTACGCTGCCTCTAGATGTTTTTTCGGATGGATTTTTTTACGTTAACATCAACTATAAGTGTTTATCTATACGATTACACGTCTGCCTTTCGGTTCAACATTCAAAAACTACTCCGAAATATACGTTGAAAATCCTACCAAGAGACATTTCGTAGGGGTGTTTAGACGCATTTTACGCTGCCTCTAGATGTTTTTTCTGCCAAATTTTTTATGTTAACATCACTACAAGCATTTTTCTATACGATTATGCGTTTGCCTTTCGTTCCAACATTCAAAAACTGTTCCAAAACATGCGTCGAAAACCCTACCAAGAGACCTCTCATAGGGGTGTTTAGGCGTGTTTTACGCCGTCTCCTGCTATTTTTTTCGGATAAGTTTTTACATAAATATCAACTATAAGTTTTATCTATACGATTACGCGTCCGCTGTTCGATCCAACATTCAAAAACTACTCTGAAACATGCATTAAAAACCCTACCAAGAGACCTCTGCAAAAATGATGCTAAGATGCTGGACGTGGAAATGACGAGCTAAACCCATCATTTCCACTTTCAGCATAAATATAACACTCCCGAATCAATGCATATGTTTCCATTCCAAGCAGTCTTTAATTTTTCTATACGAACCAAATTTATAAAGTTCACGCCACTGCATCAATTACGTTGTACATTGTTCAGAATGAGGCTACCATAAATCATAATAGAAACTCCAATTGCTGCCGTATTATCTCATATTACGAAGTTCTGCTTACAACATTAGTTTTTCGAGAAACCTCATGGTCCTACATTATTTGAAATGCAACCTAAATACCACCGCCGGGCCTGTGGAGCATAATGTTGCACCCATTTTTATTCCATGCAGGACCCATATGCGTCTATAATGACATATAAGGGGTACTGTCTGCCATATTCCATGTTGACTGGCCCATTTTTTTGTATGAACAACCTTGTAGCAGCAAAAAACATTTGGGCAGTCAGTCATATCAATGGGCAGTGGTATTGAGTGAATCTGTTGTATACTATAAAAAATTACATGTACTCAAGCATGTGTATTAAATTTCGGGGAGTAATCCTTCAAAGATTTACCAGTTTCTTTTTTGTATTCTAATTATTTCTTACTGTTCTAAATGTAGTAATTTGTTATTTTCGATCGATGGCAACATTGTGTAGTTCGTTACATGAAAAAAAAAACAAGCATACCATTTTTTATTAACTAAACTCAAAATTTTATTAATAAAAGAAAACAAGCATTGGATCCAAAATTTATTAAAAGGCAAATATCTAAAATTAATAAACATAATAAAATTTGTGAACACAACTCAAATAAATAATTAAACCTCTTTGGACTCTGCCGACCTAGCTCCCATGTCGGGTTAGGCTTCAGGTTCTGGATCATGTTCCTGGTCTTGGTCTTTTGGGATTTCAAACAAAGTAACATATGCTTGTCGTTGTGCTTCGGTCGTCAACTTCAATTTGCCATTTGCCACAAATCAATGACAGTACTCAGAATTCAAGAAATTGAAATAGATTCTTCACATCGTGTTAGCACTTTCTCCAAATTGCCGAGGCAATTGTCGAAGTTGTCTCCGAATACTGAAAAATCGTCCATGAAGATTTCTAGGAAATCTTCCACCATGTTGGAGAAAATTGCCATCATACATCTTTGAAAAGTTGCCAGAGCATTGCATAATCCAAACAGCATGCTTCGAAAAGCATAAGTACTATACGGACATGTGAAGGTGGTCTTTGCTTGATCATCCGGTGCTATGGCAATTTGGTTATAACCTGAGTAGCCATCAAGAAAACAATAAAAAGATTTACCTGCAAGTCGGTCAAGCATTTGGTCAATAAATGGAAACGAAAAGTGATTTTTCCTAGTAGCTTTATTTAACTTGTGGTAATCCATACAAACCCTCCAACAGGTCACAGTCCTAGTTAGGATTAGTTTATTGCTTTCATTGCTTACCGCGATTATACCTCTCTTTTTCGGCACACATTGTACCGGGCTTATCCATGTACTATCGAAAATAGGATATATGTTACTGGTATCAAGCCATTTGATGATTTCCTTCCTCACAACTTCCTTCATAGCCAGGTTAAGCCTCCTTTGTGCCTCAATTTTTGATTTGTAATTATCCTCTAATAGGATTTTGTGCATACACACTGCTGGGCTAATTCCCTTCAAGTCGACAATTGTCCATCCTATTACTTTCTTGTGAAATTCTAACATGTCAATCAACCTCTTTTCCTATTCAGGCTGTAACTCAGAAGAAATTATCACAGGTAAAGTATTATCATTTCCCAAATAAGCATATTTCAATTGCCCTGGCAATGTTTCAATTCAAGAGTAAGAGGTTGCTCAATAGAAGGTTTTTCAGTCTTACCTTCCGTACCTGAGTAGTACAATGGTTCAAAATACTTACTCGGATGACTTGTTATCCAATTGGCTTCATCCTGCTCTTCATTGTCCAGCTCTTCAAATTCCTTAGGTTCGGCAATACAATTGCCGAGGCAACTATTAAGGCAATCTTCCTCCATGTCTAAATTGAATTCAGTTGTGGCTTGGATGAATTGCCACTCCTCTAGATCGTCGGCATGCTTAAGGGTTTGGAAAACATTAAGCTTTACTTGCTGGTCGTTTACCCTCATGGTGAGTTCTCCTTTTTCGACATCGATCAAGGTTCTTCCCGTTGCTAGAAATGGTCTCCCAAGAATAATGGGTGCGAACTCATATGCTTCACAATCCAAAACAATGAAATCAGTGGGAAAAATAAATTTATCAACTCTTACATGTATATCCTCAATTTTTCCCTCTGGATGCACGTAGGATCTGTCAGCAAGCTGTATCATAACTGTTGTAGGTTTTGCTTTCCCGATTCCTAACTTCTGGAAAACTGATTTGGGCATTAAATTTATGCTTGCTCCAAGATCGCATAATGCTTTCCCTACATAGTGGTTTCTGATCGAACATGGTATTGTGAAACTGACGGGATCTTTAAGCTTGGGCGACATGCGATTATGTAGCATGGCCATGCATCCTTCCGTTACAGCAATGGTTTCAAATTCTCCTAGCCTTGTTCGCTTAGAGACGATATCTTTAAGTGACTTAGCATAGTTCGACATTTGCTCTATCGCCTCAACCAACGACAAATTGATGTGAACTTGCTTTAAGATATCAAGGAATTTCTTGAATTGCTACTCTTGCCTTTGTTGTTTCAACCTCTGTGGGAATGGTGGTGGAAGTCGGATGTCTTCAATCTTTTCATTGGTTTGGAACTTGATGGACGGAGTTGCTGAGGCATCAGGACTTGCCGAGGCATGTGCAGTTGTCGAGGTATGTGGAATTGCTGCGGCATTCTCCGATTCATCAGTTTTGGTAGAGGTTTTGTTGCTAGACTCGTATTTTTGGACAAGCGGCTGCTCTTTTGGTTGAGTGTTCTCTGTTGAGTGAGCTTGGGTTTCCTTAAGTTGTCGACCACTCCGAGTGGTGATTGCTTTGCACTACTCGTGGTTTGCTCCTTTTGCAACTTTAGTATCGCTAGGTAAAATGCCCATTGGTCTGGTGTTCAAGTTATGGGCAAATTGCCCGACTTGTGTCTCCAATGACTTTAGGGCCGCCTCTTGGTTTTGCAATCTCATCTCAGTCCTGTTGATAAAGGCGTCAGTCTTTTTTCATGAAATTACTATTCTCATCCATACAAGATTCAGTTTTTAACATGAAAGCATTGAGAGAATTTTCCAAAGAACTGGATGGTGTCGATTGTTGCTGCGGTATCTGTTGTCGTGGCAAGTTCTTCTGAAATCCTGTTGCTTGTGCATTTTGACTACTCTGGTTGAGGGCGTTGTTGGGATTACTCCATGAGAAATTGGGGTGCTTCCTCCAGACTGGATTGTAAGTGTTGGACATCACATTATTGTTCCGGTTGTAGTTTCCAACGTAAAAGCTAGATTCTTGGTCTTGCGGACACTCAAAAGAATCATGGTTACCATTACACAAATCACAAATTGAATCTACTACCTTGATCTCATGTGTGTTGCTCGGTCGCTGCATGTTCTTAACCATATTGGTTAAAGCGGCCAATTGTGCAGAAATAGATCCTGATGAATCAAGCTCATTTATCGTGGCATTGCGTCTGACTATTCCCCTTCGGGTGGTTGGGAACTGATAATCGTTCTTGGCAAGACGGTTCAGAATCTCTATCACTTCCTCAGGTGACTTGTCGATGAGTATGCCATTTGCCGAGGCATCTAGCATCATTCTTGTCGATGTGTTTACTAAGTTGTAGAACATCATCACTTACGTCCATAATGGGAATCCGTGCATAGGACATTTGTGTAAAAGTTCTATGTATCACTCTCAAGCCTTGTACATGGATTCATCATCTACCTGCCGAAAAGAAGTAATATCATTACACAACTTATTGGTCATATTTGTAGAACTAAATCTAGTAATAAAATCATGACACAACTCCGTCCAAGATCCTATAGATCCAGATGAAATACTATTCAACCACGTTTTTCTTCTATCCCTCAGTGAATAGGGAAATAATTTCAGACTTAGGATATCTTTATGGACTTCTTGTAGCTTGAATGAATTGCAAATCTCCAGGAATGATTTGAGATGTTGTCTGGCATCTTCAGTTGTCGACCCACCAAATTGACCAATTGTGTTAATCATATTGAACATCACAGGTTTTGATTCAAAATGGGGGCTTCTATCTCAGGTGCGACAACTCCTGGTCTGAGACCGTTGAGATCTTCCTCTAAGTAATCTCAAATGGGTCTGTTATGAACATGTTGTATGACTTGATCTCCTCCTCCTCTTACTACGATGTTCTGGTTACCATCGACATTCAGATTGCCGTCTAGATTAACAGGTTGTTCTGCCATTGCTGCTCGTTTTTCTCGTCTTCTTCTATGGAGAACTCGGTCTATCTCGAGTTCGAATGGGTAGTCTTGTGCTGTTGGTCTCGCCCTGGTCATACACAGATGCAAAACCAAAGTTGTAAGTCCCTTGAAACCGATTAGAAATAAAACAAAAATAAAAAGAAATAAAGATGCAAGAAATTAAAAACAAAGTTGCTATTGCCAATCCCCGGCAATGGCGCCAAAAACTTGTTGCGTGTATTAAGTACTTCGCAATTGGGTTAAGTGTACACGTCGCAAGTTATAGTATAGAATAGATATCATCTCCACATAGATTGGTGCTACTTCGGGAATCTAACTTCTCGCACTGAAAGTAAAAACACAAATTGGTGATTGTAGGAGTTCTAATTAACAAGAAAATAAAAGAGCAATTGAATAAAAGAAAGATGTAAATGAATAATATAGAGTAGGTTGAGTTATCGTGAGTCGTGGCGTGATAGTTGAATGGACCGTCGTGGTACTTGAGTGCTGGAGTAGCTCAATCACTCATCAATTGAGTCCAGTCGGATTGCTTGGGCAATTAGGTGACAACCTTCAAAGTTCGGCGAAGAGTTCTTCAATGGTTTCTCGTTATCCCTAACTCGAAACACTGTTAATTGTGCATGTCTTGATAATACATCCATGCGTGAACCAAGGGTGGACAATAACATATCTTGCACTCATTTTAGCCGTTGAAATTCGCAACTTATCCCTAAGTCGAATTAGTATTCACCATTGATTGATTGAATAAAGACCATGCTCATTCGTTTCTTGAATCTAACTCTCCCGATATTAGATAAATGGATGAATTCACAATATCCTCTCCCAATTCACTCGAAGAATTTAAGAACCAAGAATGAATTTGAAGTAAAATTGCAAACTCAAATACCTAAACAAATCAATCATTCTCACAACCACAAAAACACAATAACCCAAGCCAAATAAAATTAGTTCATGGTCGGGTGCAAAAGAAACACAAAATAAAAATTCCCTAGCATAAATCTAATTGAATAAAGAAGAAGAAAAGAAAATATCAGTGCAGCCCCAATTTGCTCTCTCTAATCGCACGCCCCTTGTAGTTGGCGGCTAGGGCTTTATATAGGAGATGGCTAGGTTAAAATCTTTCTTGAGGAAGAAGTTAAGTTGAAATTAAATACAATAAAAGAAATAAATTTCTTTTATTATTATATTTTTATTCCTCCAAAAACTTCTCCTAAAACTCTTAGAATTTAATCTCCTTTTGATCTTTGCATGGAACTCCAACTCATTTGCTTCACGCCATTTATCTCGAACATGTTGGATTTATCCAGTCATCAAATCGGCTGCCACTTCATCTTATCCTCCATTGCCTCAGCATGGCTTTCAGAAATCAGCTTCGATTGCCTTGGCAGACCCTTCAGTTTTCTTCCTTAATTGCCACGGCAGTTCCTGATTGCTTGGGTAATTTGATCCTGCACACACAAAACACACATCCGTAGTATCTTTTTTTCCACAAAAACAACTCGATTATGAAATCAAGCATAACTGTGAAGGAAACTATGCAATTATGCATGAATGACTAAAAATGCAACTAAAATGAGCCTAAGTCTAACAATAATATGAGTAAAAAAGGTTATAAAATAGTACTTTTGAACACTTAACACCATGCATTTCTAGTCTCACTCAATCAAGTGGCCTATGATATTACTCCTATTATGTAAGAGGGAAAAATCCTATCTTGATCAACCATATTCCACTACATAGATTGCAACATATCCAATATCAGTCTTTATAGCGTAGTCAGTTACAACACACGCTTGATTGTATCAAAATATGTCACTCACAATGTTGAAATAATAATGATATAAAGTCTGAGGATCATATATGTAGTTATCATTATGAGCAATATTGTGACTGTCACATAATAATCTAAGAAACATGCTCATAGCGGGTCAGTCAAGTATGTCGTTCTCTAACACATACTTATGTATTGATTTTGACATCTCCATGTCAATGACAACACTTTGTCATCAATTAACTACAGATTAGTCTTAATATATTATTTTTGTCCATGCCCACAATAATACTCGATTAAGGACATTCTAAGAATAACTATATTATTCTAAGGACTTTACTATAATTCAGTTTATTTATAAACACACAGAATAAGACTGAAATAATAATAATGGCTTTATATTGATAAACAAGATAAAATAATATGTCTTTTACAACCATTTCATGATTGGTCTTTGGGCATACTTCAACAAGTCTACCTTTTCGAACTCATCCATATTGATCGGGTCTTTCGGCACATGCTGGTGGTATCCGAACTGTCTAAGAACCCGATTGCTGTAAAACATCTCGATAATCGCAAAATTTAACAATGACATTACCGTACACCAATTTTTGGCATTTTCGTAGGCATCGTTCGGAATCACATGACGAATATCATTATCCTCATCATATGACATCCATCAGAACTGCAATAATACGTACATAACCAAAAAATAGATCAAAATAAATTCAAATTTTAAAATTTCAACCTAAAAATAATTTTGCATTACATGGTCTTTGCAATGCATGTCAATCCATGTTCTCACTGCGAGAATTAATTTTACCTTTAGCACTTTCTTTTTGAATTTTTGGGCTCATCTACATAACAAATACATAGATGGATCATGGTTTCTGTAAATAACATTTAAAATATTTATGGGAATTAACATTATTACCTTGAAGCGAGTGGGAATTCAAACGGAGGATCACAAATAGGAGCCAAGAACGGAAGCCTATACCAGGCCCATGATTGTATTAGCACCACCCACCCACCTATATCGGCGTGCACGAATCTATTGTTGACATCTGTCGGTGTCGTTGCCTACAACTCGCGGTACAGGAAACCTAATATTACAGATCCCTAACTGAATTTTCTTGCTACCCACGACGTCTCCAAGAAAGAAAGGTACTGCGTGTGCACGTGAGAACTCAATTTGTCCTGCATTAGTATACCACCGATAATGAGCAATATATAGGCTCGAGCAGCAAACTCAATTTCTGTCGCTGTGAAATTTCCATCCACTTGAAAATCACTCTTCAGCCATGTCAGCTTCACATGTTTACCATCAACAGCATGCACTGCTGGTGTCTTCTCCAAATACTTAGAGCAATAATCATAAACCTTATAATTATTTTGACCAACGATTGTGCTGCCTGAAATTGGGACACCGAGATGCATAGCAACATCTTTAAGGGTGATTGTGCAATCCCCGCATGACATGTGGAAGGTATGGGTCTTCGAAATCTAACACTCCACCAACCCATTAATCAAATGCGTCACGATTTCAAACTCACGAATCTTTGACGCGTACCTAA
The DNA here is from genome assembly GCA_019671005.1 of Hibiscus mutabilis. NCBI lineage: Eukaryota > Viridiplantae > Streptophyta > Magnoliopsida > Malvales > Malvaceae > Hibiscus > Hibiscus mutabilis. The sequence continues at coordinate 74,113,537 of CM033717.1, forward strand.
AACCAAAATTCTCCAAAAATCCTATTATGTATTGACTTGGCGAATCGATTCATATCAAGCGAGCCCGAAATTTTGAATCCTCTTTCTACAAACACAATATTTAAATTAAAGTAGCACTTTATCATTTAAAAATAATTAAGTAAAAGTTGCAAAAAAACTATAAATTCTTACTAACATTCTCATGTTTTTCGTGATGTGAAAATCTTGAAGTCTTAACAACACCATGTTTTTTCTCAAAAGTTATGCTCAATTAAATGCCTAAACCATCACAAACCAATGAATTTTAAAATATTTTCGATTAAACTATTAACAACACAATTTACTATTCCAATTTAAAAAGTAGGCATATATAAAAAAGAATTTGAGTGAAAAAATAAATCATATTAAAAAAAATTAAACGTACTCTAAAAATATAAACATACGCTACCTTAAACTTTTTCAAATTATGTGTGAGCTTGCTTCTTTCAATGTCATCTGAGTAAATCTCACGACTTGACAAACTATTTTGCTTTGCTCGAACAAAAGAAGGTGTAATTTTTTGTGTGTGTTCTAAACCCTAAACAAAACTATCTATTTATAAGATAAAGAAACCCTAATATGATAAAACCCTAAAACAACCTATCTTTTTTCGTAAAAACGTGACGACCTTTAAGCCAGAGGGAACTCGCTGTGTCCATACGGCGAGTTCCGTTTAAGATTAGGTTAACCTTGTGATTAATAGTTAAACCGGATATTTAAAAAAAATAAAACTCGCCATTAGTGCACAACGAGTTTGAATAAAAAAGAATATAATTTTGGAACTCGCCGTGGTGGTGCGGCGAGTGTACTGTAAGGGTCCTACTTTTGGGAATTTAGGATTCCGAGTGTCGCTTTGGTCATAATAAGATCCAAAGATCCTAATAATGACCTTACCCCTTAGGATTTTAATTGTTACAGTGAAATTAGCTATGCTTGTGAAAACAAATTTTCATTGCCGGTACATGGTACAGTTACCCGATAAATAATTTATACCTAAAGTAAATATCGAGTTCGATACAAAATAAAATAATGTAATCATCTCTAATTACTCAACTAATTAATGGATTTTATAACAAATTACAATGTCGAAAACTTGACATCACTACACCAAATACTTGAAGGATTTCCACCCTTTCTTCCCTCATTATGTTGAATTGAATAACCTTAGTCTGATAATTGTAGCATATTTAACAATCTCGCCTGGCGAGAAGTCAATGAACGGTTCGGAGTTTAGGTCTAAATAAGTTTTTCCATAAGGTATGTAAATTTTATTAAACTATTAAAAAAATAAATACGATTATGATATCACACCTGAAGCTAAAAATATCATAAGCTTATAGATCTAATTGTATTTTTAATTCTTAATTTTGAAAATAGATAAATTAAGTTTAGGTTCTTTTAGTTTCAAAAGTAGACAAATTAAACTCAGCCCCTTTATGGTACAAATTATTTTTTAGATCCTTTTAATTTTTGAAAGACATAAAATCAAAAGTAGCCCCCAACGTTTGATTTTTTTGTCACTTTAATTTTTATTCTTTTTCTGTGCAAACAACAACCTAACGTTTTATTTCCGTTCAAATTTCACCTTCGTTGGATGGAAACGTTAGTCAACTAACGGTCAACGGCTGAGGCTGACGTGGCATGGGAAGATGATGTGGCGATGCCAGATGACACTTTGCTAACGTGACATCACATTTTTTAAAAAAATAAAAAAATATTTTTTTTGCATATTTTAACCAATTGGATTATGTCACGTGGCACTTTGCTGACATGGCATCATCTGATTGGTTAAAAATATATATTTTTAAAAAATTATTTGTTTAAAAATAGCCTCAATTTTTTTAGATTTCACAAAATAGCCCCTAAATTTTGAAATCCCTAACTCCCTCAAACCCAAATCCCGATTTGAGTCGATTCTGCCGCCGATTGCCACGCCGCCGCCCACCACATTGGTCGTCGGACCATCACGATCATTTACCCCATGATTCCGTTGCCAAAAATTGACCAACACCGTGCGAAACGTCGGACCATCACGATCATTGGGTGTGTGGTTGGATTTGTGTAAAATAAGGACCATGCATTTAGCATTTAGGGTTAAATTGTCGTTTCAGACAAATACTATTTTATGTTTCAAAGGTTTGTGGTTAGAGAAATCCCACGTTTAGTTACACATTATAAAATTTGTTAATATAAAACTAAAAGCCATTAAAAAAGGGTTAAAGTGTTGGTATAAAAATGATTAAAAGTGATGGTGTTTAAGCTTCCAACATTATGTTATTTGTTAATGAACCAAAAAAAAAACATTACTATTATTTTTGTATATTTTAATTGTAATTTTATAGTTTTAATTATGAGAAATTATATTATGAGTTTGATTTACTCCCAACCAATAAAAACTACTACATCATATTTTTTTTCATGTCATCAACTCAATTATATAATAACTTCAAAAAATATGTTTTTCAAATGTCACGTAAAATAATTAGTGAAGATTCACTTGTTGAAAAAAATGATAAAATTAATGATTTATACTGGTTGAGACCATGATTGATGTAGTTAGCAAGACCCATGGAATATTTTTTCTTTAATTATGGTAAAAGCCGTTTAATCAACATTTATGTACTAGAATTATTCTTTTTGTATTGATTTTTTAAACAATTTTTACCTAGAGGAAGGGGAAGAGAAATTTTGCTCATACTAAGTTTTAAATTTACAACCAAAGAGAAGGGGAGGATGCCAACCAAAAGGTTTAACCACATGCTCTAAAGATTGCTGACTTTTGTATTGATTTTAGAATCTTATCATTTATCCATTAAACATTTCTATATGTTATGAATGTTGATAAATATATTTACGATAATAAACAAGTGTTAATCTTTTAATTTCTTTTGTGTAATTTAGAATTTATAACATAAGTACCACAAAATTAAAATCCAACGGGTGTTTCCAGTAAAGTTGATATACTCTTAGTGGCGAATTCACCCCTAAATCAGGGTAAGCAACTACCCACTCTGAATTTCTATACTTCACACATTTGACTTCAAATTTCTTAATTTTTATAGATTAGTCCTTAATTTTTTCAATCTTTGTGAATTGTGTCCACCCTAGAAAAATATTTATGGATCCACCACTAATATTTCCCTTAAGTAATTCGAATTTGAATAAAATAGTCTACAAGTGTGCGTGAATTTATTAAAATTTAAAAATAAAGAAAAATATTACTTTATAATCGTATCATAATGTTAAAAAAAATACCATAAAATTATGCAACCCAATAATGTCGGCCTGAACATCATCCACTCCGGTTGGTCTAAAGACGTTTCTTAAGGATCCAAAGTTATGGTTTCTTCGTTTTCATTGGAAACCCATACAGTTTTCCTCCTGAACCCAACTTTTGCAGCGAGCCGGACCCAACTATTGGACATTAAATGTAAATTTAGACCAAGGAAAATATTTTAATAATTTTTTCATTTAATTAAAATTTGATCTGATTTTCTGAATATAATTAGAGCTGATGTAATTTTCGAACATCGAAAGTTATTTAGACCAAAAAAACTTTAGCATATTTTTCTCTTCCTCGACTTTAATTTCTTCGCTAAGTTGTAGGTTTTAAGATATAAAATTTTACTATTTAGTGTTTTAAATTTTAGACTGTATAATTTAAATAGAAAGTGCTGTATCATTTTTTTTACACTATATATTAAAATACAGAATAAAAATTCTTTGCAGTTTTTTGGTGCCTTTATTTATGCCCCATACTAAAAAATAGGTTTAAGAAAATTAGGGTAGGGTGTTTTTAAGGTTTAGGGTTCATGATTTAAAATTTAAAATTTAAAATTAAGGCTTAAAATTTATTTTTTTAATATTGAGACATAAAAAAAAAATCCAAAAAGGACAAAAGATTTTTGTTCCAAGATACAACCCTTTCCAAAAGCCCACCTTTCAATAATGTATAATTAATCATTTCAATTTTCATGGGAATCCCTATTTATAGGGTAAAGTATACAAATGTTCACTAAACTATCTCTAAAAATACAAAATGGTCATTAAACTTTCAAATATTATATAATAGGCATTAAACTTTATTTTTTGTTACAAAATGGTCACTGAGTCGTTAACCGTCGTTAATTGAGTGACGTGACAGTTACAAAAATTTGAATAATATAACATTTAATCCTCCATATTGACACATTTAATCAATTTATTCCTAATTCAACATCATTATTGATATCTAAATTGATTGAAGGTGTAAATATTGAGGATTAAATATGTTATTATACAATTTTTCGTAACTGTCACGTCTCTCGGTTAACGGCCTAGTGACTAATTTTTGAAAGTTTGGTAACTATTTTATATTTTTAAGGATACTTTAGTGACCATTTGTGTACTTTACTCTTATTTTAATAACTTAACCACAATCAAGTGATGGATAATATATAATCTATAAAATATAAAAACGCGAGTTTAGAAGAAAAAAATATATAATACGACTGATTCTGCATCTCACATAGTGCAAAAAAGCTGTTATCTTCACAAAGATAATATGCTCAATAGGCTGATATTTCTGCATCAAGATGTATGTTTTATGTTGGTAACTAAATTAGAAAAAAAAACGAATGTGGGGTTCTCCATTAAGTACAGAAAAATTAGAAAATGTCAGTTCAAAAAAATGAATGAATGTTGGTCATCGAATATGACCAAATTGTTCCCTACATATGTATATATATTTCATGGGAAATGTAAGCACAATATGCCTTGATTATAGGTGGACTTACTTTTTCAAGAAATATCAGAATTTAAAAAGTTTAATGCCTTTAACTATAATATTCTCCTTGAAAAGATTGGCTGCTGCTTTTCATGTCATTCAAGCATATGCCTTGTTTCCCTTTGTAGCTCGTACCTGTCTGATATGAAATACATATTATATTTAGAAATATGTTTCGATTTTGTGCGACTGAAAATCGGCTGCTTTTTAGTGTGAATTTTAGTACATAAAATGATAGCAATTACGTTTAGAAATCCAACTGTGCTGTCTGTGATTTGCTGCACATCCCAAAGTGCATTAGCATCATCAGGTGGCATTAGAAATGATTGCTTATTCATCAAATCATTGTTTTTGGAAAGCTAATTTCATGTTATTCCATGCCTCTCTACATACAAATATATATATTATGATCTCCGTCAATAATCCCTCCGTATTACGCATACCTACTTAGCGAGATGTTCGGAGATGATTCTCTAGAGCTACCGATCTGTTCATGACCATGACACATTTATGATGAATTTTCTGGAGTAGGATACACCGAATACTTCCGGAGTAACTTCATCCCAATTAGAGGTGGCAAATAAGTCATTAGGTTCGGGTCATTTCGGGTTTGATATCATTCGATTTCTGTTCGGTTCGGTTGTAGTTCGGGTCTATTGTGATTCGGGTCAATGAGAGATCGGTCGATTTTAATCGAGTTTTTAGGTCGGTCAGTTTTTTACACCCTATATATAGCTTTATAAAGCCAATATATTTAACTTTTTGGTGAGTTGTGCGGCTGTTCATATCTCATCCTTCTTTATTTCTATTAATATATTTTCTATATTTCGGGTTGTCTTCGGTTCGGGTCCATTATGTTCGGTTGAAAATCGATTCGGGTCTATTTTGGTTCAACTAAAATTCGAATATGTTTCAGTTCGGTTTATTTCAGTTTCAAATCAAATTCCTGGTCATCATGTTCGGGTCGATTTCGGGCCTCGTGTCTTAGGTCAAATTTGCATGTAACCCCCTAGACCGGCCTATGCGGATTGACCATGCCTAACAGGGTACATCTCCACTTTAAAATCCAAGTAGAAACATATCAAATATTCAAGTATCTAATTTTGAAAACATAATTGCATAAACCGGTATAGAACGATGATATCATATATATAATCATATAAGAGGAATAGTTACAAAATAAGTAATATCAAGTTTAATAGCAAAATACTCATAACCTAAACACCATACACCCCAAAATATAGACACATGTCACCCTGATGAACAAAATGGTGGATAAAAACATTACAATTTAGGTAGAATACTGAATGTGTCAATCCTCCGAGTGTCAGGTACAGGGTAACATATCCAAAATATCTAAAAAAGAAGAATTTGGGGGTATGAGCTAAGGAGCTCAGTGTGTTCCAACAGTGGAAGTAAAAACATTATATGTAACTCATATAAGCAGAAAACAAGTTATAAAAGCAATCAAAGTTTTTATACAAAACTATCTACCCTCCAATCGAACTCCAGTATGTAGTTCCCTAGAACTGCATCATAGACAAGCGTTAACCCGAGCCCATTGGGCGTGGGTACCATCCTAAGGGAATACCTTAGGTTCGGGCGGATTACCCTAGCCGAAGCGTAGAAACTTTATACGAGTAGAATTATCCTAGCCGAAGCATAGGAACCTTAATACGGGCGAAATTACCAGCCAGATCAGGGCTGAACCTTTAATGACTTCATTTCATGACCCAAGTACCCTAGTAAATCAGTCCAGGCAGTATTACAATATACAATAATAAACATTGATAACAGTAATTAGTAAACACATTTGTATACAACTAAACAATAATCAAAGAGCATGCTTGCTATATCGGGTACTAGGGCATATATCAAACATACATCATAATCATGCTTAAATTCAAAAAACATGTTATGTTTATGTGAAATCAAGTTTGTTAGTCATGTGCACATGATCAGTTTAATAAAACATGTAAAACAATATACAAAACAATCGTGTAGCACACAAGGAACACACCTCAAAAGATCAAGTCGGTCGATCTAATGGTCTATTGAGCACCAGTGTGACGCTCCGATGCTGAGCTAGAACCTAAGACACAACGAGTCTTAAATTAATACGAGAATAATTTTCTTCTATGATAATTCACAATGTACCGATACATACAAGTCACTACAGGGTCACGTGATCGCACGCAACGAGAGGAGCTGGGCTGGGTAGATGCACGGTCGAGGGAGTCTCAAGTACCTTTAACAAATAAAATAAATGTCAGTCCTTTATTCAACAACTTCTCTTAAATAAATTAACTTAGTACATATGCATGTTCAGGTTCAACGTCCAATTCGGAGGCTTTCGAGTTAGAATTTAGTGAAACGAACTTGAAAACGGATTCAAGACGCCGAGAAACATGAAATAGGACTTTTTAGAAGAAGTTGACTTTTTGGTCAAAGTCAACAGCCAGTGCTGACGTCACTGGTCAGCACTGACGTCATGCTAATGTCATTGGTCAATCGGGCTGACTTGGGCGAGTTGACTCACTGAGTCAACTCGGATGGGTTGACTCACTGAGTCAACTCGGATGGGTTGACTCTTTGAGTTGACTCGAATGGGTTGACTCACTGAGTCAACTCGGATGGGTCGACTCTTTGAGTTGACTCGAATGGGTTAACTCACTGAGTTGGCTCGATCAATAGGTCAGACTCGGGTCAGGTCAGATCGGGCAGATTTAAGTCTAGACTGGGTCAAAAATGGGCTCGATTTACCATTGGGCTCAGGCCGGTTTGCTGGCTAGGTTCAAGGGCCAGACCGGATCTAAGGCCGGTCAAGCCAGTTTGTTCTAGGGGCCACCGTCACAGGCGGCCGAAAATCGCCCGTGACGGCGCGTGGTCGCCACACACGGCCGAAACACTACCGAAAAAGGGCAAAAAATGCCATCTAACTCAATTAAAGCAAACAACAATCAAAATTGAATTGAAACCTTACCAACCTTACCCAAAATTAGAAAACGAGGACGAGTCTCTGACGAGGCTCGATTAGGTGATCGTGCGGAGCTTAGCTATACATGCGGTGTCTTACACCCGTGATGGACGTGATCGAAAACGCCTAGAAAAGCCGATGGGTGAAATCCCTAAGATTTTCGAAGCTTCGAGTGACTTTCCCCAACAAACAACGTGGCTTACAGGCGAGTGGACGGCAGGGTTGAGGTCGGGGTTGAGCGGCGGTTCAATTGGCAACGGTAGTGGTGGTCACCGACGAGCAGTGGAGGAGATCAGAGGGCCGAACGAAAAACTGGAGTTGAGAAGATAAAGGGTCTGCCTAGAATCTCATGAGGCAAGACGTGCACCTGCAATCAAAGTATGAATGGTGTTTATGTAGTCCACTCGTAACGATCCGTACAGAGTGTATATATGGAATTTTCCGACCCTTTCGAGATACTTAATTGAATCCTTAACAATTGATCTGTTCTTGTCTTGTGTTTATGATTGTGGCCCCTCTAGTGTAATTTGTTATTTACAGAATTTTGGAACGAAATTGATGCACTATTTTTTTCCGTTTAAGTTATCGAAAAGAATTTTAGCGAGGCTCGGTTTCGTTGTCCGGTTGCTATTCGGTTTGATAATAGATTCTCAACCTTTTAAAAAAAATGTCGGAGTCGAACGCTAGCATATGATAGCTTCTCCTTTTTTTGTAAATATTAATTACAGTGTAGACTATTACATGTTGGCTTCACTCAAGTAATTAAAGATCATAGAGTCCATGACTTGTGCGCATGATATGAAAAAGCATGCAAAAAAGGAAAGCATGGCAACTCTTTTACTGCATGCTTCATCAGATAAACTTTTGGAGAAAAGAATCTAATCGGTATCCGCAAGATACTGAATATATATGGTTAGGATCTACTTACACATTGTAAAAAATTTTAAGTCTTCACATATTCTATTGTTAATCTTAACCATCCGTTTCACCCATCCAACGATCCAAAAAACGTGTAAAACTTAAAGAGTTTTACACTGTGTAATTGGATCATATCTCTCTCTATATATTTGAGATGGAAAAATTATTATATGGTCTCGGCTCACCACGTCATCCGTAATCCCATCCACTAAAAAACAACCAACTAGTTTCTTTATTTTCCATATCATTTTTTCCAAAGATGAATCTTCACTTTTTTGCCATGTAAATAGGGAGTGGGTGGTTACATAAAAATTAATTAAGAAAGAAAAAATGACATGGAAAACAAAAATTAGTTGGCTGATTTTTATTGGATGAGGACCACGGATGACGTGGTGAGCCGGGACCATGTAATAATTTCTCATATGAGATAGGATCCTCTTACGCTATATAAAACTTGAAAGTTTTACACTTTTTTGGACTGTTGAATTAAGGTAAATAGATGTATGAGATTAACAGTAGAAAGTGTAAAGATTATCACTTTGAAAAAATAAGGAGTTAATCTCAGCCATTTATTATCATCATCCAATAGTCCAAAAAAAGTGTAAAAGTAATTGAGTTTTATGCAATGTAAGTAGATGCTAACTATATATATGAGTTATATTTTGATACACAAGCTATGTAAAATTTTTTACACAACCCTTTTATAAAATTTAAAACCTAAATCCCAAACCCTAGCACCCTAAAACCTAAACTTTAAACCCTAAACTCTAACCATAAATCTTAAATTCGACACCATACACACTAAACTCCTAAACTAAAACCTAAACCCTAAAATTGAAAGGCTTGTGTTTACACAAGCTTGTGTATTAAAGTATTTTTCATATATATATTCCCTTACACACAATGTAAAATTATGAGTTTTACACATTTTTTGGATAGCTGGATGAGTAAAATAGATGACTGAGATTAACTCCTTTTTTTCCTAGTCATAATCTTCACATATACTACTGTTAATCTAAATCATTCATTTCACACATCCAACGATCTAAAAAGAACTTAAATTTTTTTACACAATGTAATCGGATCCTATCCCTGTATACATATATAATGAGTTAAACAAGAATGAAAGAAAGGTGTGGAGGGGAAGGAATTCTCCAAAATTGTGGGGCATATTGATATGGTGGAGACTGAAGAGATTTTACCTTTGGTATTGGCTGGTTTCATTGTGTTTGAAAGGACCGTGATAGTGGGACTGTTTGTGACAAGCAAAAATGGGGGCTTCACACTTGAAATAGTGTACTTTGATTCTCATTTACCATCCCACTATGTGTTTAACCAATATTTTTTGCAGGATTCCTAAATGGTTGGGAAATTGTTAATTTATACTGTTTTATGAACGTCATGCATTGTGCAGAAAAGCTGGGGAATTTTGTTGAATTTCACAAATGTACTCCAACCATTTAATATCTGTTGATCAAGTAATTATTCTATAACAATTAAATTCACTTTCTAGGTTAAAAACTCTCCGCTGACACCCTGCCTCCTCTCCTAAGTTGTGGGTTTGGAACCCATTAAGAGCAAATTCCTTCCTCTCCTTAGGTAGAATTGTTCAAAAAAAATCACTTCCTCCTTATATTTGGGGTGTAAATGAACATAATATTCGTTGAATCGTTCATAAACTGTTCGTATAATGTTCATTTATTAAGCTAAATAAATGAGTATGAATAAATTTTTTATTTTCATTTAATAAACGAGCGAATACAGACAAAAGTATGTTTGACTCGTTTACCCGATTTCCCTTTTTCTTTTTTACATTTTAAATATTGGTGAAGGTAAAGACTAAATTGAACACATGATAAACTTTTAAGTTTAAACTGTGCACCTTAGGAGCTTAAGGACTAGTGGTGTAATTTCACCATTTTGCGAACATATAAATGAGCATGTTCACGAACGTTACACGAACAAGTTCGCGAACGCTAAACAAACGAACACGATATTAAAAATTTAAACGAATACAAACAAAATATGAACACCTTTAAAAATAAATGAACAAACACGAATAAAACCTTATTCGTTCAAATTCAGTTCATTTACACTCCTAACTATATCATTGATTCTTATTAAAGAATATTAAATTCTTAATAAAGAGTATTTTTCTCTCGTTAATATAGCTCGTTGTATATAAGATGAAACCATGTCATCTAATCATTCATCATAGATTCAAAAAATTTAAATAATATAGAAAAAAGTTTGTATTTGAGACACAATTAATATATGATATATAAACCGATAATGAATCACAACTTGACGCCTAAAAACTTTTAAAATTAATAAAAAATTTAAAATGTAAATCTTAAAAATAAAAACATATGGCATCACATGGTTCACCTAAATGTTATAACATCACATTAAATTTTATCCTAATAAAAATATAAGCTATAATACATTTAATTTTTTAAGACTACAATCACAATCAATACACATTCGCACAATTATAATTAGGACCGATCGGTAAGATGTACAAATAAAATTTCAATTAAAATGAATATAATCATTTAACTACAACCAAAATCAATTATTACAATGGACGGGTAATTTGGTCAAAAATTCTCGGTCCATTCTTATGTCCTAACACTAAAAATATTAAAAAAATTAAATTCTAAGTTCTAGCCCTAAATTCTAAATCTAAACTATAAACCATATATCCTAAAAATACATCATGCACCTAATTCCCTATACACTAACCACAACCTAATTTTTGGAACATAAATAGGGTACTAAAAAGCGGTAAAAATTTATATTCGAGTAATTTGATAGTTGATTAAATTCGGATTGAAAAATTGGGTAAATAAAATATATAATGTCATAAGCTTTTTGAGTAAAAACACTTGAAATAAATGAATCTATTGTATGTTACACTAACCTAATTTAGTATTTATCAATTAAAAACACATTTTTTATGTCAAAAAAAATTAAAAACACACTTTTATACCATAATTCAACCCTGGAATTTCTTTTCAACCAAAGGTCGCTCTATTTATTTTGTTCTCTTTTGATGTTTTTATCAGTCGAAAAAAACGACCTTTCCTCTTTTTGGACCATTTAAGCAGTTTGGTTCAGTCAGTCCGATATATTGCATGCTAAAATCTTTTCTAATAAGATAAACATGAAACTATCAAAATCATCAACTTGAAGAAGGAAAGATGAATTTCAATTCTTCGAATCGATATAATTAAAATATGTAAAACGACTAATAAGTGTTGGATGTAATGTGAAGGCTCTTAATAAAATTTGAGTTATAAAAAATAACTTCAAATTAATATCTATATCACATATGAAAAAATATGAAAACTATTTATGTATATTGTATTTTGTTATAAAAAGACGTTTAAATTGAAACAAATTAATATCATAACATTATAAATGTTTACAATTAAATTTGAACAAAAATTCGAACAGCTTGCCTCGATTCGAAAAAAAATCAAATAAGGTTTGAATTATAAAATATGACTCCTCAGCTTGACTAACCTGAAATTTTTTGACTCGACTCGCTCCGATGCTCACCCCTACTTCGGAAGTTCTTTCAATAATATGTATGTATGTATGTATGTACGTATGTTCTAGTTGTATAGGGCTCTTTATAGATTCTCTTGGAAAGGAACCAAAGTGTGTGTAGGACCATGTTAGAGAGCAAAGCTTCAAGCTAAAGCACACCTCCCCTACACATTGCCTTTCCCGAAAATACTCGAAAAAAACATCCAGATTCTAGACACCGGTTGACCTTCATTCTTTGAGTAGTGCAAATCAACACTTATTTGGTTTCGTTGCTTCTTCTTGTTATTGTTGGTTGATGTTAGTTATAATTATAACATCGGAATTTCTCTTATTCTTTTTTTTTTATTTACATTTCGTACTTCACTCACCAACTCATACATATATTTATACAGACAGAACCGCGGTTCGGTTCCATCGTCAACCACACAAGATGATTTAAGTTCTTAATTGTTGGTTTTTGTTTTTGTTTTGTTTTCGTTTTTGTGATTTCATGGACTGTTGCAAAGAAGTTGAAGGGAAAAGAGTCCATGACCCTTCTAACAAGAGTATGGCCATGGTGGTGTCCAAGTGTGTATGGGTGCCATGTCCTATTATTATCGGTGCCGGACCTTCAGGTCTAGCCACCGCGGCTTGTCTCAAGCAAAGAGGCATCCCTAGTTTGATCCTCGAACGGGCAAACTGCATCGCTTCGCTGTGGCAGCTTAAAACCTATGATCGTCTTCGTCTTCATCTTCCAAAACAGTTCTGTCAGCTGCCCTTTTTGCCGTTCCCCGACAGTTTTCCGACTTATCCGACAAAGAAGCAGTTCATGGCTTACTTGGAGTCATACAAGGAACATTTTGGTCTAGAACCGGTTTTTAATAGAACCGTCGTGAGTGCGGAATTCGATCACCGATGCGGGGTTTGGCGGGTTAAGACATCGGGGATGAAAGAGGAGGAGACCAAGTATGTGTCGAGGTTCTTGATTGTGGCGACCGGGGAGAATGCTGATGAATTGGTGCCGGAGATTGATGGAATGGGTGATTTCGGTGGGCCTATAATTCACTCGAGCTCGTACAAAAGTGGCCGATTGTTCCGAGGGAAAGATGTTTTGGTGGTCGGATGTGGGAACTCGGGCATGGAGGTCTCCTTGGATCTCTGCAATTGTGATGCTCGTCCGTCACTCGCCGTTAGAGGCTCGGTGAGCATACTTCAATCTATCTATCTATTTATCTATTCATTGTCATCGTATTTAGCATGCAAAATATTATTGTTAGGAAGTATGCTACATCAGTTTCTTGGAATCTGGTTGCATGCGCAACAATGCTCGGTAGCCCATAATTTTATACAAGACAACTATTGGGATTCGAACTCACACATTTTGTCCATTTATGAGTATTGTTGCGTAGACCTAGAATCTAAAAAGATATATACATATATAAGTATGTATATATGGCCTAGAGGAAGAAGATTCATATGTGAGGGTGTGGGGGCTAATTTTATCATCTCATCTTTATACATCTTCAGAAACACTTTTTTCTCTTTTAAAAGGCCTTTTCTTCCTTTGCACTTTGATTGCAGGTGCACGTCTTGCCTCATGAGATTCTAGGCAGATCAACTTTCGGATTGTCCATGTGGTTGCTCAAGTGGTTCCCGGTACGCCTCGTCGACCGGTTTTTACTTCTCATGTCACGTTTTATGCTCGGAAACACAGAGAAGCTCGGCCTCCATCGTCCCAAGATCGGCCCTCTCGAGCTCAAAGGCCGATCCGGCAAAACACCTGTTCTGGATGTCGGGACATTGGCCAGGATAAGGAGTGGACACATTAAGGTGATTGTTTTCCCAATAACATGCATTTTAATCATATATATTAGATTAAAGCTAACTTGTTTATGCAATGTTAGGTTTATCCAGGAATAAAGCGAATATCATACCATGCCACGGAATTTGTAGATGGGACAAAGGAGAATTTTGATGCCATCATCTTGGCCACCGGTTACAAAAGCAATGTACCACAATGGTTAAAAGTAATTATACTCGAATCTCGACTTTCGCCGTAATATTAACGAGTATTCAACCAAATGAACCGATCAACGTTTTAACTTTATTTTCCTTTTGTTTGCTGATTAGGATAAAGATTTATTTTCAGAGAAAGATGGTATGCCCCGGGAGCCATTCCCAAATGGTTGGAAAGGTGAATATGGACTGTATGCCGTAGGGTTTACAAAGCGTGGCTTGTTGGGTGCCTCTTTCGATGCAAAAAAGATAGCCGAAGATATTGCACTTCAATGGAAAGTTTATTAGTAGAAATTTACGCGGACTCGTGTTATTATCGAACACTGAAACTTTCCGACCAAAAAAATACCTAATATTAGCTTTGTTTGAAGTGGTATTTGTGAACTAAGTTAGCTAGATAGCTAGGCTTTTTGCTTTTGCTTTTTGCAAGGGTTCTTAGAAGGAAAATATTGATTTTCTTCCTTGTGAATATCTTGTGAATATCCCAGTTTTCCATAGCTAAGTAAATTGTTGGTCTGCCATTATTTTATATGTAGCTAAAAAGTGATATTTTATGTAATAAAATTTCATGTATTATTTAATTTCCTTATTACAATTCAATATTTTCTCGATGTAATCAATATATCATATCTTTTAAATAGAGATTTAAAAATTCCACACCGATCATAATTGGATGGAAATTGTCTGTCCTCAAACCATGTCTCGTTTAGTGTCTTATTTTAAAAAAGTGGGTTTAGAGTTTAAGGTTTAAGTTTAAAGGTTGTGATTAGGGTTTAGGGAATTAAGGGTAGGGTGTATTTTTTAGAATGCGAGGTTTAAGTTTATAATGTGAAATTTAAAGTTAGAATTTAAAATTTAATTTTTTAAATTTTTTTAGTGTGAGACATAAAAAAGGACAGTGATTTTTGTTCATCATAATTTTGGGTACCACACAAATGATTTGTACTGTATGAATATTGAATAGTTACCCTTTGATGATTACTAGAACTTTCATATCTAAAAAGACCACGAGATATAAATATGTGTGTTATTTACTCAAAAGTAAGAGGGACTCGGAATAATATATTGAAAAGGCAAAAAGAAAAATAAATTACTTTTTAAAATGATAAAAGGTCCCTTTTTCATTAATTTTATTTAAGGGTAAAACTTTGATACACAGGCTGTGTAAATTTTACACAGGCCTATGTATTTACACTATAAAAACCCAAATCTTAAATTCTTAATCCTAACCCTAAAAACTAAACCATATACCTTAAACCCTATACACTAAATTCTAAACCCTATGACCTAAACCCCTAAACCTTAAACCCTAAACTAAAATCCTAACCCCTAAAACTAAAAGACACGTGTAAACTAAAGTTTACACGACCTGTGTATCAAAGTTTTTTCCTATAGGGTTTAAATTTGATACACAGGCTGTATAAAATAAATTTTACACAAGCCTGCCTATTTCTACTATAAATCAAAATTAAACTTAAACCCTAAAAAACTAAACCCCAAACCCTAAATTCTAAACACTAACCTAAAATTCTAAACCCTACAACCCAAACTACTAAACTCTAAACCCTAAACTAAACCCTAACCCCTAGAACTAAAAGATCTATGTAAATTAAAGTTTACACAGACTGTGTATTGAAGTTTTTCTCTAATTCGTTTCCTCAAAAAATTATTTACTTCAAATTTTAATATATCTTCATAAGTGTATACATAATAAAAAGCTGAACCAACTAGTCATTACCTATGCGAACAAGAATTTTCTGTTATTTTAGCTTTTTTTTTCAATGTTCCAACATTAAAAAAATTAATTTTTAAATTTTAACTTTAAATTCTATATTCTAAACCCAAAAAATGCATTATGTCCCAATTCCTTAAATTCTAATATTAAATCTTAACCATAAACTCTAATTTTATTTTTTTAGTATAAATACATAAACATAGATAAAAAAAGAGACAGAAAATTTATATTCTATCTATGCACACTTCATGCAATTTTCACCACATATTGTTCCATGTCAACTCTTGGCTGGGGTCTTCGCTGTATTTATAACAATTATTTATAACGATAAAGTTCAAGTCCATGCTATATTTTTAACAAGTTTAATTTTTTGTACAAGTTTATTATTGAATCTAATATTTTTTGTCTAAACTCTCTCAAATTTTGAGTTTAATTAGGAAGACGTCCGAGTCTTCCTAGCTACTTGTAAAATCCGTTTTAGGACCAGTGACAAAGCCCTACTCATTACTACCTGCTGCCCCATAGAATATAATCAAATCTCTGCATTAATATAATTCCATCTTATTCCTATCTCTCTAGTCTCTACCGACTCTTTTAATATGCTTTGGGATAGTTTGTCTGTATATATAGGGACAGACACATAACTTTATGTTAGTGTGTGAATTTATAAAATTTTAGGGTGAATTTATAAAATTTTAGGGGACAAAAATAAATTTTCAATAAAAAATATAAAATTTTTCTAAAATTTTCTAAATCATATAAAAATTTCAAACTTTTAGGAGGATGACTGCCCCTCTAAGTCTATTGCTGTGTATATGGTTTGGTCTGTCTTTGTGTTGGCTTCAAATGACTGTTATCAATGAATGAATTCTTTTAGGACACAGATTATTCAGCTGTCAGTTAGGGAATGAAGTTCCTTGGCATAACAAGTAGCCACTGAATAGTTAAGGTTTCATAACCAATAAACTGGCCATAAAGTAAATCAACAACTGTTATAATTAAAGGACGATAAGAACGCAAACATGTTCAAACAAGAAAATTTCAGGCCGATGATAAAAATTTTCACTATAACAAATAAGAGATTATAAGTAGTTTACGTCTTAACTCTATGTAAAATTTGTCTTACTTAACGTTGTCTACTATCTTTTTTAAAACCCTAATACCTAAGTGTCTATTTACATAGATATATTGTTTGTTTACAAAGTAATTATACTCGACACAAATTTCTTACTCTTTTTTGAACACATAAGGAAAAAGTAGAGTTCCCACTCTAACTTGAACTGCTCCGTACCGATGAGACATTTGCCTACAAAGGATATAAGCAAACAGAGAACATACATCTCTTCTGAAATAAAATTTTGATCACACAACTCTAACAACAACCGATAATCAACCTAAATAGGAATATAAATACGGATGACGACCGCCTGCCTCCTAATTATACTTTTTTGGTGCCTTCATTTTTAAAAAGTGAGTTTAGGGTTTAAAGTTAGGGTGTAGGAAATTAGTGGTAAGGTATATTTTTAGGGTGTAGGGTTTAGGATGTTGAATTTACGGTTAGAGTTTAAAATTTAATTTTTTAGTATTTTTTTAGTGTGAGGCATGAAAAGAGGCATACTTAGGGGATAAGATTTTTGTTCTATAAATACTTAGGTATGTACACTTTCTGTCTTTTTACAACATTGAACTACTTGTCTTTCTTATTCGAATTTCACCTTGTGTTGACTTAAGTGATAGACTTTTCGATATATATTGAAATAGTTTAGAGAGCTTTATTTGCTCGTTTTAATTGGGTAAACTAAGTAGAGATCGGAACATTATTGTTGCGGCTTAAGAATCGACATCATATAATTGTGATTGGATCTATGTCTTCTTTAATTTCATAATTCTATATTATAAACAGATAATTCTTTACTTTTATTCACCCAATTTGTTCCTCGTACATGAATCGGTAGACGTCAGTATTAGTGTCTTTTATTTCCAGCTTGCTAGCCGTGACCAGGTAGAGCATAAGCAGCTTGCATGGTCCAGAGGACATGTGATAACCACATACGGTAGAGCGTATAAGTAACGACCGGAACGACTCAGTCACCAGACCCTAAGCCCCTAGGGTCATGTACACATGGTGCACATGCTGTCCCGTAGGATTTGGACCATCTAAAACTAAATATTGCAGTGGTGGATTTTAACTGCTTTAATGGCTCCGTGGTCCTATAATTTATGCATGGCAGTAGCAGTAGCAGTAACCCTCTTATTTTTATTTCCCTTTTTCCCATCCCAATGGACCATTTCCCATTATTGTGATTAAATGCACAATCTCAGAGCTGTTGTACTCTTTGATTTGCTAGGCAAGGCATTGTATTCACCACTCATCAATCATCACCATCTCTCGGGTCTAGTTCAAAAATAAAGGGAGAGCAAGCACCGACCGAGGTATATCAGGAGCAGCCACACTTCTAAAAATTTCAAATTCTCATATGTTTTAGAAAATTTTATTTATATTTTATATCAATGATCTAATCTCGCATCTCTGAAATTTTCGAATATCCATGCAGTTTTTCTAAATATAAAAGTACGTATCTCTAACATAAAATTCTGCGTTCGACCCTGAGTAAGGGGTTTAATGGGTAAGTGAGAAGGTAGCATTCTGCATTTAATGGTGATAAGGAGTATTTGTTGGTTTAAACGAGAAATTTGGGGATTTCATAGATATTACTGGAACAGTAGTGTCACTATTTGAGGTTGAAGACGCTATAGTAGTAGCTTTTTTTTGCTTGGCAAATATAATTTATTAATAAAATAATTATACAAGCCATAGTAGCAGCTTAGAAGGTAGCTAGACTTCATTACAACAACCCATGTTTTTTGGAGTTTCAATTGGCATGGAAGCCTCGTAGGCAACCAAATATGTGATGAGTTAATTAATAACAAGTGTTGAGTGTAGTAAAAACCATATTGTACTCGTAAGAAGAGAATATATATTCAAATTTTAAAGACGATAATATGCAGTCCCAAACATAGATCTCCGTGATCATGTATAGTGGTTTGCTTTTAAGATTTAGGGTTGATCCATGCTTGTATGAAGGTTAAAAGAAAAGGGTCTTGGCTAAACTTTTCACAAGGTCAAGTGGGGGTCAATACATCTTTAAAGTAATATCTTATATGCCACTTTGATCTTATGTTATTTCCAACCAATCAGACTTCTAAAAAGTACAAGTGTGTGGGACAATGCCCCTCAATCGGTGGCGAATGTATGTGTATGGTTGGGTCATGAATGTGTTTATGCTCATCTTGAACTTTTTAAAGTTCATACATTTAACGTCAAATTTTCTTAGTTTTTTTATGATTTGACTTGTGTCTACCTTAAAATTTTGATATTTTATGTGTGTCATACTTAAAAAATATTTCTGGATCCGCCACACCATCAACGCTGCTAAACAAACTTTACTTCAAATCAAGACATGGGATTCGAGGTAACGTTAGAGAGATATTTATATCTGAATCTTAGGGTTCTGTCCATTGAGTGTAAAAAGGGAAATAAAGCAAAAGAAAAAAAGTATTAATAACAATCTCACTACCCGAAATCTTTGTACAGACTGAACAACTAGATATTCACGTATGTATAATTATGTTGTACATTTATATGATAGGCTGTCATGATCTTGGTGTGTATATATATAAGTTTTTCTTTTGCTAGTGCATGCACTTTATTAAGCAGGTGAAAGGGGCAAGACATGCAGGCGCGATCGGCTGCTGGCGAAGAAGAATAATAGCAGATCATGACTCGTCAGAAGCATTAGGTGAGTGTGTGTATGGTGATTGATATGTATATATGATCAGTATTCTGAGAAGGTGAAGGAATTTTGTGATGGACGACTCTCTTGTTTCCCCCATCTCTCGCTTGTTTCTCTTTCCATCAGCAAATATATATATATATATAGGATCCAATTATACAGTGTGAGACTCTTTAAGTTTTACAGGTTTTTTAGATTGTTGGATGGGTGAAACGAATGTATGAGATTAACAGTAGAATATGTGAAGATTATCATTTGAGAAAAAAGTTAGGAGTTAATTTTAGCCATTCATTTTCCTTATCCAACGATCCAAGTGGATCCTTATATATATGGGTTAGAATCCACTTACACAATGTAAAACTATTTAAGTTTTACACGTTTTTGGATCGTTGGATGGGGAAAGTAGATGCTAAGATTAACTCCTTACTTTTTTTCCAAGTGATAATCTTCACATATTCTACTATTAATTTCATCCATCCGTTTCACCCATCCAATGGTCCAGAAAACGTGTAAAACTTAAAGAGTTTTACACTGTGTAACTGGATCCTATCCCTATATATATGGGTAATTATACATTTACGGGCGGTAAAAATAAAAAGTTTCCACAATCACATTAGTTTTAGGGATTTAGTTTAGGGTTAAAGATTTAGAAGTTTAGGATTTGGTGTTTAAAATTTATGCTTTATAGGTTAAAACTTAAATTCCTAGCCAAATTACCCTAAACCTAAATCTTAACATCTAAACCCTAAATTCTAACATTCTAAACCTAAACTCCTAAACTTAGCTCTAAACTTTTTGTTTTCATCGCCAATGCATGAAATATTTTACCTATATATACATACAGATGTGGACCTAAGAAGCAGTCTTACCCCTGTAAAATTCAAGTTTTCATATATTTTAGAATTTTTATATTTTATATTGATGATTTAATCATGCACCCCTAAAATTTTTAAATTCTCATATAATTTTACTAAATATAAAAAAAAATTATTGTGCTTGACATAAAATTCTAGATTCGTCCATATATATATATATACCCCCAAAGGGACCACCACTTGCAACTTGTCTTCCTCAATCATTAGACCATCTCCCAGTACTCCACATGTTATATAGGCTGCACTTTCCTCTTGGCAAAACCTCCCCTTTTTTAATTTTCTATACTGCCATGTGATCTTGCAGCTCTTACTCGTGCCCATATAGGGTATAGGTATGGGCAAGTAGCCAACCAAACTAGCTACCATTAATACTAATATGAATGATTCAATGTTCCAAGTTTAGTTCCACCAAGCTTTTATTTAAGATGAGATAAAAAAAAACACCCGAAGATGTCAAAATCAGTTTACAATTCAACTCTTGGTCGGTCTAAGTTAGGGTATGCTATAGGTCGTGGATTCAAACCTTGATGTCTAATCATCAAAATCTTAATAAATCTCGACAAATTAAGTCAACCTATATTTGTATTGTCTCTTTCGTCTTCGAAACATATTAAATGAATGACTGAAGTTTTGTTATAGTATCTATAACTGCCTTTGATTTAAAGGGACAACCCGACACATAGACATCGAGACTCGGATTTTGATACTTGCAAAAACCCTAATAAATCTTAAACAATTGAACCAACTCATATTGGTATTGTCTCCCTCATCTTCGAAACACACAACTCACACTATCATTTTGTTATAATACATAATCGTTTCTTGCTATGTAGTAGGTCAGCGGTGATATTTACTGATCACCCCTAAATGAAAGACTGAAGTGATTTATGTTTATCAAAACGTTATTAAGTCAATATATATTGATATTATCTTCCGTAACAGAAACATACATGGACACACGTAAGAAATAAGTGGTGAGAGAGACAATTGAGAGAAAAGTTGGTTCCCTTATCGTTCTCTTTCGATTGCAAGCGAACATGCATGGGGAAGACCATGTACGAATGTTACTAATTTGATTGCTTAAAGGTAAGAGAATTGTGCACCCCATTTGATCACCATTGTCATCACCTTTTTCTATCTTTTTAGTGCAAACTTGTCCTTGTTACCTTATCGTCGGAATCTCATGTAGGCTCCTAGTCGAATCTCCTCTGGTTGGCAGGGGAAAAAAGGCTACTAATTATAAAGAATAAAATCCTTTGTAAAATTTCGGATTCCGTGTCTTAAAGGTTTCCATTTCCATCTTTAATTTGGGTTTTCATTTCCCTTTTTTCATGAGAAAGTAGGGTTTTGAGAATGGTATCCACCTAATGGATGAGTGGGTTTGAGATGAAAAGATTCTTTATATAAGTTGCATTTCCTAAAAGAAAAATTACATTTTTGTAATTAGATTAGTTCACCGTATTAAAATTAGTAACATGGAGTATATCATATATGTAGATTTGGGTGCAATAACTATGATTTGAGTGCAATAACTATAAGATTTCACAAGCGTTAGTGTTTTAGAATAAGAATAACATACGAGTACAGTTTTACAAATTTCGCACCGCATCTGACTCAGTTAGAGTGAGAATATGTATGAGTTTGGTGGGCGGGTGTAGATGTAAAAAGTCAAACTCATGGTAAGTAGTGGGTAGGTGATGGATTTGGGACCTTACTCACACCGTATCCGTCTGCCCACTAACTACCCACCATATGAATTTTGGACCATTTATGTTTGTAGACTTTGATTGTACCTTTTATTGTGGAGTTTTATGTTCTAAGATCTCGATATTTTTTAAAATCTACGTTAATCCTTAAGTTTGTAGACTTTGAACACAATTAATTTAATTTGAAAAAAATGATGGTTTATGATCGAGCTTGAATTTATAGTTTATGATTGAACTTGAATTAATCAGGTTGTAAATTTGTAATATGTGTGGTTAAGTTTAATTTTATACGGGTGTAACTATGTTTTAGTTAAGTTAGCTATAGTTAGTTAGTTGTAGTTAAGTAGAATTTATAACGATAAAAATGTACTTTAGTTAAGTTAGCTATTGTTAGTTAATTAGCTATAGTTAAATTTATATTGGTGTAAATGTATTATATATATGCACTTGGTCAATCAATAATATATGTGAAGTTTCACTCTTCTTTATAAAAGTCTATAGTTTATTTTAACATAATTAGATATTAGTAGTTGCTTGTAGGCGGGTACGAGTGGGTACAAGAGGGTACATGTTGGTGGTGGATGTCTAGTTGGGCAGTGGGTATGGAGATGGATTTGAGAATGTACTCGTGTGGACGAGTGTGGATTTAAAAATTGTACCCGCCGTGGGTGGTGGGTATGTAATGGATATGAAAATTTTAGGTTGGTATGAGTATGGGGAGGTGATATTTGCACTTACTCTGCCTGTTTGCCATCCTTATTTTAGAGTTTAAAATTTTAGTTTAGAGTGTATGATTTATGGGTAAGAATTAAATTTTAAATCCTTCATCATATTCCCCAAAACTTAAACCATAACCTTAAACCCTAAATTCTAAACATAAATACCTAAACTCTAAACTCTAAATTAAATCCATAAACCCTAAAACTAAGATTCTTATGAAAACTTTTGGTTTCTACCGCAATGTATTGAATATAAATCCTAAATTTGTTATATTGTAGTTTGATTTATTGATAGTGAATTAAGTTTGGAGGATCGAATCCATAATAGATCTCTGTCAAATTCGATTCAACTTAATTGATCAACAAATCAGATACCGATAATTATATAAAAAAACTGACAATTACATATACCAAAAGAAAGAAGTTTGAGTTATCAAAATGTTGAAAACAAATGTGGTGGAGGTAGCAAAGGACAAAACTAATATTTCAATTCTAATCACATTTCTCCTTCAACTTCAATGTCCTATTCTGTTCTTCCATTTCAACCATACGAAAACATCAAAAATAATTTTGAAAAAGTGGTGTACTAATTCCTTTTTCCCCTATCATACGATGTTTACAGCTTATAAAATAAAAAAGATAACAATGTTGTTGCTTTCTTAATTATTATGAGGAACAAGTCCTTATTAGCCACCATCACAATCTTTTTTATGGTAACAATTAAAATTATATTTTTAATAGCTTCCATCACTCAATAAAAATATCTTAATCGAATTAGATTTTTTATGGTACTTAATTCGAATTAGTGAAATAAAATATTTAATCATAAAATAAACCCGAATACAATTGAATTTGTTGGGGCCATGAAATGATTGCTATCTGGGTCTTAATATTTGGGGCTTTAGTAGCTTGGATGAACTTTTTATCTTCTGACGGAAATATGTTTGCAAA
This sequence comes from Hibiscus mutabilis, assembly GCA_019671005.1. Classification (NCBI taxonomy): domain Eukaryota; kingdom Viridiplantae; phylum Streptophyta; class Magnoliopsida; order Malvales; family Malvaceae; genus Hibiscus; species Hibiscus mutabilis. Next base: position 74,137,545 of record CM033717.1, read on the forward strand.
CGGCTCAGGTCCTGGGGCCTAAACCCATTCATCACGGAAGAAATAAAAACACAAACCCACAAGATATTTCTCAAAGGAAGACACAATATATAGAGGACGTAGGTCATTACTCTCTTCCCAAAAGCGCTATCACGAATATATCACAAGACCTCATTTTTTTTCGATGTGGGATTAATGTTCTTGCCCCTTCTCAAATATCAAATTGTAGATTTTTTAATAATATATCAAATAATAATCTATAAAACCTTATTTTCCCACCGATATCTAATTCATTAGCCGGTTAATCCGGATCGGTTTTGCAGAGATACAATATGAGACGACCCTCACTATCTAGTTTTCTCCATTCACAATGTCAATGTTAGAACTCCTGACCTAACTTAAAGGACCAAATGTTTTATTTTCTTAGATCTAACTTATTGTTGATATAAAAATTTTAGACCTTTATATGTTTGTAAATTTTTATTATAACAAATATTTGTACATTTTCAATATCGTTAAGCAATGAATTATTCTACTTCCAAATCTACCAAAATTATTTTCCCGGATCTTACGCTATGTTTACATTGTTACATAGCTTTCAAGCCCAATGCACGAACAATAAAAAACAAAAAAATAAGGACACATCCATGTCCAAATACAAGAGTCCTTCACACATGGAAACAACATGAGATGTTGTCTGCAACATGCAGAAGCTCAACATACTTCTTTTTTCCTTCTGCAGTAACCTCTTTGTGTATTCCTCTCTTTCATTCCCTTGTGTCGTTTATTGTTTTCAATTTTCAAACCCTTGAAACCGACGTTTCCTTGTTCATGGAAAACTTCATCCTCCACCTAATACCACCTTTCTCCTCTTATGGTGTTTAGTAATCTCAAGAATCTCGATTAAATTAAAAACCGAATCATGTAGACTACGTTTTGAGGAGCAAACTCTTCCAAATCTTATTTTTATGACCAGTGACGGAACTATATGACCAATGAGAGGGGCATGCACCCTACCTAATATTGACGTTTAAATATTGGCATAATGCCAATAAAATGTCTTTAACATTTAGTTGAATAGTTATTTTGACCCATATTCTTTTTTTGAAATAATTTAGAGCTCAACATTTTATTTTAGGTCAAAATGACCCATATGAGGATGAAAATTGTTAGCCAACTAACGCTAAATGGCTTGAAATAACGTGATAAACCTACATAATAGTGCACGCCGCGATAATAGTGTCGTATATGCAAATATGTTGACTTTATAGAATGACACGTCAGTCCATTTTTTTTATATAAAATATAAAATATTCTTTTGCTTTTGACGTGTCATTCTGTCAAGTTATTTCAAGTTGTTTATCGTTAGTTGACTAACCGTTTTCATTCATAGATATGTCATTTTGACCCTAAATGAAACATTGAGGACTAAATTGTTTCAAAAAAAGAATATGAGCCAAAATTACTATTCAGTTAAGCGTTGTGGGCATTTTTTGACATCATGCCTTAAATATTCAATAGCACTTTGTTTTTTTTTCAAGTTAGATAATTTGTTTCCTCCCGGTATTTGATTATGGTTTCGTCCTTATTTTTTACAAGTTTCAAATTTAAAAACTTTACTTCAAAAAGGCCAAAGTTTGTTCATGAAAAGAAAACCTTCTCTTCTACCCAATACCGTCTTCCTTCTTTTCGGTGTTCAGTAGTCTCAAGAGCTCGATTAAGTTCGAAATTGAATCATGCTTATTTCATTTTAAGGGACAAGTTCCCTCAAAAGAAAATTTTGTCCACAGATTTTTTTTCATGCCTAAACTATTTACAAGGCAAACATTTTATTAACCATCATTCAGAACCGGACAAAATCTGATAGAGCCTTTGGGGCCCTCCTTTCCCTTCTTCCTCTACGTATTCCTTGAACCTCCTCAACAGTTTGTTCCAGCATTCTCCTCAGGTTGATGACCCATTGATGATCCATCAGCATTGGTCATAACATTACTGCCTTCTCCCAAAGAAACATTGCCCTTAAGGTTCTCCATAGTAATTGACATAGAATTATTGTCATGTAATAGTGGCAAGGGGGTGATCTGCTGGCTAGGTTGGCCACGACAAGGCTTCAACTACGAAATATGAAAGACGGGGTGAATGCGTGAATTTTCCGGCAGCTTCAGCTTATAAGCCACCACAACTACTCGTTGTTCCACTTGGTAAGGGCCAAAGAAACACAGACTCAATTTCTGTTGCTTCCTCAAGCGACAAAAGAGCTGTCGGTATGGTTACAACTTAACATAGGCCCAACTTCCAATTCAAGTTCTCTACGGTCTTTATCCGCCTGGTTCTTCATGCGCACTTGCGCTTACCATAAGTTATGTTTCAACAATCGAAGAATCTCATTGCTCTCATGAAGTTCTTGAGCAACAAGATCATGTTGGGCACTGCCCTCAAGATAGTCCACCATGGCTGGAGGATCACGGCCGTACAGAGCTTTAAAAGGAGTCATACTCGCTGAATTTTGATAAGTTGTATTATACCAATATTTCGCCCACGACAAATATTGTTCCCATTTACTTAGATCTTCATACGCCATGCACCGTAAATACATTTCAAGATATCGGTTAAGAGCTTCCGTTTGACCATCCTTTTGAGGATGATATGCAGAACTGGTGCATAGATCTGTGCCTTGTAATTTAGCCATTTCTGTCCACATGGAACTAATAAAAATTCTGTCTCGACACTAGTTTACTGTCAAACTTCTTTGGAAGGGCAGAGAAATGGCCGTATTTATTAAGATAATCGACCACCACCAAAATAGATTCCTTACCATTCGACTTAGGCAATCCAACTATAAAACCGAGAGCTAAATCTTCAAATACCTGCGTTGGAATTGGTAAGGGTTGAAGAAGTCCAGCCGACCACAAACTCTCGCTCTTTATTTGTTGACATACTTGGCAATTACGCACATAGTTTCGGGCATCGAGCTTCGTGGATTGCCAATCAAAATTTGTAGCCAGTCGCCTATAGGTTATGTTAATGCCAGAATGTCCTTCAATTTTGGATTCATGGAACTCACGGAGTAGTAAGGATCGAAGGGCCACTTCATTAGGCACTAGAATTATGCCTTGAAATACCAGAAGGCCATCTTGTTCAGTATAACCAACACACTCGGAGTTTGAAGCTTAAAGTTGTTGGCGTATTGCTTGAATTTGTGGATCCTGAGCACTGACCAACCTAATATCCTCTAACAATCCAAACAATGGCTGAGACAAAGCCATACAACATGCTGCTCCTTCTCGAGACAAGGCATCAGCAACAACATTTAGTTTCCCTAGGTGATATCGAATATCAAAATCAAAGCCAATCAGTTTCGATAACTATTTATGTTGTTTTGGGGTTTGTATTGTCTGCTGATTGAGTTCTCTAAAGGACCTTTGGTCTGTCACAATGTTGAACCATTTGCCCACCACCTGAGTAATTGCAAACATCTCCCGGTGATTAGTGGAGGCACCCTGCATTCGAGGGCTCAATTTCTGACTAAAAACACTAATGGTTTCTCTCTTTGATGCAGAACGGCCCCTATTCCGACCCCCGATGCATTAGTTTCCACCGTAAACTCCTTGTCGAAATTTGGTAAGCCGAGGACTAGAGTAGAACAGAGACACTGTTTGAGTTGATCGAAGGCTTGTTGAGCCGAGGTAGACCATTGGAACACCTCCCCTTTACGTAAGTGATCTGATAATAGAGTTGCAAGAGTGGAAAAACCCCTTGATAAACTTCCCATAGTACCCGACAATACCTAAGAATCCCCAGACTCCCTTCACTGTGGTAGGTCGTGGCCAAGCTCGAATGGCTTACACCTTTGTAGGGTCCACAGCCAAACCCTCCCTCGAAACAACATGGCCCAGGTATTCAATTTGAAACTGACCAAATGCACATTTCGCTCCTTTCGCCACTAATCCATTGCTTCTCAATTCTTGTAACACTAACCGAACATGAACAAGATGATCCTGCCAAGTGTGGCTGTAGATTAGTATATCATCGAGAAAAACCAAAACAAACTTACGGAGATAAGATCGAAACACATCATTCATGGTGGATTGGAATGTCGATGGGGCGTTGGTGAGACCAAACGGCATTACGAGAAATTTGTAATGGCCCTCATGTGTGCGAAAGGCAGTTTTGTGCACATCCTCTGCTCAAACTCGGATTTGATGATAGCCGACCAGTAAATCAAGCTTTGAAAAGAACTGCGAACCTCCTAATTCATAGAACAGTTCTTCCGTTATTGGAATGGGGAGCTTGTCCTTCACGATAATGGCATTCAAAGCCCTGTAATCAATGCAGAATCGCCATGTGCCATCTTTTTTGTTAACCAACAAAACCGGTGATGAAAAAGAGCTATGACTCCTTTGGATTAGCTGATGTTCAAGCAAATATTGAACCTATCGTTCAATTTCCTACTTCTGGTAATAAGGGTAGCGATAGGGTTTCACATTCACCGGCTTGCTTGAAGGATCCAAATGAATGACATGGTCATGCTCTCGCGATGGTGGCAGGCTTGTCGGTGGTTCAAAAACATTATTAAATTCAGTTAACAAGTCTTACATTTCACGGTGTACAACAAGCCCATCGGTCTTTGAGTTCACCTCCCACTGTAAACAAAAATACTCTGCAACAGCTTTTGTTTCAACCATTCGACGCAGAGATTGCAAACAAGCCATTTGTGGTACGGTGCTCGCCTCCCCTTGCCACAGATACTCGGTTCCATCTTGCCGAAACTGAAACTATAATTTGGTGAAATTCATTGTGACAAGACCAGGTGGGGCCATCCAAGCTACACCTAACACCATTTCCGTCTATTCTAAAGGAAGAACATAGAAATCGGTCCTCTGTACCCTGTATCTTGAGTTGAAGATCGCCAACACACCCTTCACTGCGCAACCTCTCACCATTACCGACTAAAACCCTAAAGTTGGGAGCAGTCGATATTTGAGGACCCAAAAATCTGGCAGTTCTTGCTTACACGAAATTATGTGTGCTGCCACCATCGATGAGAATATTGACGATTCGCCCCTGAATTTCACCCCGTACTCAGAGAGTATTAGGAGTGACGTAACCAGCCAACGCATTGAAAGACACTAAACAAGGTTCACGCGTATCCTCTTCAGTGAAATTCTAACATTCATGGTGATTTTCAACCAACGGCTTGCTCGGACCACTGGTAGAGTCGACAACTTCATCATCCAACAAAAATAGTTGTAGTTCCTTATATTTGTAACCGGGCACAAACTTCTCATCGCAATAATAATAGAGCTCATTCTCTCTACGTGCATGAGCTTCAGCGGCGGACAATCTGTGAGGGGAATTAGGGTGAGCACGATAAGAGGCGAACTCAACGGTGGGGGTCGCTCGGGCATAGCTTTAGGCCCAGATGGTGTTTGGGAAGGAGTAAGCAAGAGGGGAGGTAACTTGGGTCCTGTAGGATGACCCATAAATTTCTTAGCTTCATTACTCTTTGCTTCATGGAATCGTGCTAAGGATAACACGTTAGACATGGTAGTGGGACGCTGGGCCAACACTTCATGTTTTAGGTCTGGACGTAAGCCAGACACAAAGCACTGAGTAAGAAAATCTTCAGTCAAGTTCGCCGTCGTTCTTAAGGACATATCTTCAAAACGTGTTTGATACTCTTCCACTATCGATGTCTAGATCAATTTTGTTAATTGCCCTTCCAGAGATTCTATCTTCGTGGTAGAGAAGCGGCGGCGGATAGCTTCGACCAAATGTCGTTGATGTTGCATCTAACGATACCATTTCTTGGTTGTCCCTTCCATCTGAAAGGATGCCATCGTAACACAGTGGTGATATTCGGTGTTGTAGAATTCAAAAAAAAAATCGTTTGCAGAGGCGAGCCATTCCTTAAGGTCTTTGCTAGTGAAAAGTAGAAGCTCGATCTGGACCGGTCGTGGTGCAAAAGGAAAAATATCCACTGATTCCTCTTTCACCTTTGCTTTGCCGTGATTCAAAACAGCTTCTGTGACACCAGCTTGAGATGTTTGAGCCGTAATTCCCAGAGCTAATGAAATCGCCCTCATCTGTTGAGCCATATCTTGGAGTGTCCCCTGAGTATTGTCATTCCAACGGCTTTGGTTTTCGGTAAACTGTTGCAGAGTAGCCAAAGTTTGGTCGTGGCGAGTGGTAATGTCCTACAAGGATTTGATGGCGTCTGAGTTGTTTAACCATGGTGAAATCAATAAAAGCACCAAACTTTTGCGTTCAACAATGCACATAAACTTTCAGAGAAAAGAAATACAGAGAATAGAGTTTAAGGAGGAAGAAATAGACTTTCAGATTCAGAGAAGGGAAAATATTTCAGAGTTTTTTTCATGCCTAAACTATTTACAAGGCAAACGTGAAAGAAATACAGAGAATAGAGTTTTTAAGGAGCAACTGTGGCTTTCATGGATACAATCAAATTCATTGTTAGAAGATAATGAAAAGGTTGAAGGAAATCAAGGATTCAAATAGCGGTTTGCTACCGCGATAATATTCGGTATATAGCAATAACGGTACGGTTCGAAATTATTATTATAAAAAACAGCGGTCTTCTATCACAATGCATCCGTTATTGTTCGCAACAACGACAAAATACCACGATTGAAAACACGACCACAATTTAAATCCGATAAAAACACAGAATGTGTGGCTAACATATATGGATCAAAGTTTATCTCCTTAACAGCGTTAATTAAGAGTTAGAACTTAGAACCCTAAAAATCTAAACTAAAAACTACATCTGCAGCTAAGTTTCTCAAGAACATCACATGCAATGAAATTAAAGAAAAAACAGAAGACAAACGAAGTGAAACAGTTTGCTTCTTCTTGTTCTTGTCGTTCTACATTTTAAGACCAGTTAGAGAACAACGTGTTACAAATCTCTGTAAAAACCTCGACAATAGTCCGATGATGGTGGTGCGAGTTCAACGACAAGAAACACTGCAACAGTTGCTCCAATTCTTTATCTTCAAATATCTGTCCCTCGACGATCATCTCCACCATCGATGCCCTGAAATCGGTGTAGGGATCGTCGGAACTTTTCACCACGGCAAAGCTGTCTTTTACTTTATTCCCGCTCTTGTCTCGTCTCCGGCGAGCGTTGCGCTTTCTCCGGTGATCACGATGTTGATGTCGGACTAAATCTGATGATGAATCCGATGAAGAGAGAGTCCTTGAAGAGAAAAGAGTCTCGGTTTCGTCTTCGCTGCTAAACCACCACCACCCACGGCCACCGTAATTAACACTTTGATGAGTAGATGAGCTGAAGAACATGGAATCAAAATACGTATTATTGCGTTTGACGTGAACCCTTTTGCTGTTCTTCTTCTTGTATACGGCTGAGCTCTTCTTTTTCTCGTAGAAACCGAAGTCTTTACAGTCGGAGAAGAGGTTCACAGGCAAAGCAGGGGGAGACTTGGCCGAGACTTTACGCCGCCGTGGGAGAGCTTCTAATTCTCTAGGAGGCGGAGCAGCCATTATAGAATCGAGATTGACTGCTTCTTGGGTTGGTTGATAAGGGCATCTGGATTTAGAAATGGAAGGTAAGGATCGATCCTTAGGAGGTGGCGGCGGCGACGGCGTCGATAGCTTTATCGACTGGAACTTGTTGTGGTTTTCAGTTAAGAAAACAGCTTTTTCAACGACGTCGGAGACGTTCCGGGTCCGGCAGGAGCTAAACGAGGACCGGAATATGCGAGAGATTCGGAGCTTGAATCGATTTTCCATCGCCACGAACAGGGAATTTTCTTTTGTCAAGGGAGAGTGACAGTCTGGGAAACGAACATGATCTTACATATACATATATATATATATATATATATATTATTTTTTGAATATATATACGTGGAGAAAATCGAAAGTTGAAATGATTTTATAATAATAAAATTACTGAGTTGTATGATTGACATTTTCTGTTGTTCATTTTCGTCCATTGCTTTGTCCTTATTTGTTGAATTTTTGGAGACTTTTTTAGTTGCTTTTTTGAAGTCAAGGCTCTCTTATTTATTAATTAATTGGGATAGCTCAAGATTTAGTCCTTAAACTTAACATCCTTCCTAGATTAGTCCCTAAATTTGGATTCCATCACTTTTTAGTCCTTAGTGAAACCAAAGTTCAGGTTTGAAAAGACAACCAAGTTCATATACTAATGTGGACCAAAGTTCAAGGACCAAATTGAGAAAGATCGTTTAGTTGAGGGAACCAAGGTTCAAGGACCGGTTGTAGGGATGAAGTTAGATTTAGGGGTTGGAAGTAAAATATAAATGTTGAAATGGGGAGTAAATTCATAATTAATATATTTTTTAAAAAATATTATATTAATAAAAGGGTAAAAAAATTATGGGGGCAAGAGTCTATCCCACCTTACAAAGGGCTTCGTTCATAACCGATTAGTCTACTGGGATGAGACACTAAATCTCTTAAGCAAGATCAATGGTTAGATCCTAGTGTTGTGAATAGAGCAAATAATAAGAGAGTTTCGGCATAATGGACCTCTGTAATACTTGATTCAAATTAATAAATCAATAAATTAGATATAGATAGATATTTCACAAAAAAAATAGAAAATCAAACCCGCCAACTCTTTTTGAGGTCATAATATTAGATAAGTCTAAATGTATTAGAATTTCATCAAAAATAATTATTAACCACTTCATTTGACATAAAATAGTATTGTAAATACTGATTTGAACCATTTTTTTCCTCTTTGAATAAGAATAATTGTTAATGCTTTAGAAATAAAATAACTGTTATTAAATTGAGTAAATTAGTTCTGCAAACATTCAGTTTTTTAACAATCTAATTTTAAAATTAGAATATATGTGTAACTATAATTAAAATCAATCATTATAATACACAAACATCAAACTAATTACCATAACATATCTAGATCTAGACTAGAATAACTCCAGATATGACCAACATATATATATAACAAGACTTAAACCAAAACAAATATACATTGATAATTTACACATAAAATTTATCTATTATGAAACTCGAATTTAGACACCCAAAAAATTAAGAGACAACTACATATTCGGTACCTTACTTTTTTTTGTAAAGTGATACATAACGTTACGTTTTGTTTCTGTGTTAAAAAATTAATGATTTTTTCTCTCCTAGTAAGCATGTTGTTAATTTTTAACGGCAGGGTACCAAGGTAAAAATAAAACGAAACATTAGGTACTATCTTATAAAAAAAAGTGAGGGTACCAAAACAGAAACAAAAACAAAGGTGGGTACCAAATATGTTGTTTTCCCAAAATTTAAATGATATACACTTTTTAATAACTTGTGAAGTTTTAGGTAAGAAGAAGGGTAGCAACCAATTAGGGATGGTAAATCCATTGGTAAGGGAAATTAATGTAGGGTTCAAGTAAATGTCAAACCAACCAATTTTTTTAAAATAAAGGGGGAGATTTGGAAGTATAAGATCAACTGTTGAGGAACTTTGGGTTGTGTTTGTAATTCAAATTGTGGTATCCCAATTTAAAATGTGACCAAAAAATTTGATGGAGAACAAGTCTTTGATAAATATTTTATAAATTCTCATCAGTCTATCCTTAATTATTATTTAATAATATTTTATATCATTTAACTATACATATACACCAATAAAACTATTTTAATATTTTATCTCTGGTACCATATTTAAATAAGTTAATCTTTTGAAGAGAGTATATAAACTTAATTAATAGTTTGTGTTTTTAAAATATATGTATAAGTATAAATATAATTTATGTATATAATAATTATAATCTCTTGTCAGATTGATTTGGCATATTAAAAACAGGATTACTTCTCTGATTTATGAACTTTAAATATAATATTAATTTAATTACAAATTTTATTCATTTTTACATTCTTCAAAATTTTAGAACATAACCTAAAAGACGTTTTAGAACATTTAAAAAACAATAAAATAATAATATTAAAAAAAAATATAGGCGTTGCACCAGTCAGATAAATATTTCTTTTTTGTACTAAAATTTTTTCTATGATCTATTGTAGGAAGGGTTCCTGACGGAATACGAACTAGATGAAATCACAAAATCGGCAACCACCTTTTACGCCTATTCTCAAAAAGCGACGATTCGCTCTAGATTACATCGGCAAACAACCCAAAAATAGATCAAACTCTACGTAATCACCGACAAACACGAATAAAAAAACAAGCATTGTGAGGGTTACCATATGAACATAAAAAACCTACAAAATTAACCATAGAAACGTGCCACAAGGCATAGTCGTGTCATAAAGGCAGAGAAAATGTGCCACGAAAGTAGAGGAAAGTGTAACAAAATGTGCAAAAAAAAAACAAAAAAGAAAACAAATGAAATATAAATTACCAGCCGTCGACAACCAATACGAAGATTAATGTCGCCGCCGATTAAACAAAAAAAGAAAAAAGGGCTAGGGTTTTGAGGGTAAGCGATTAATCTAAATAATTGATTATACATTTAAAATTTTTGAGTGATTAATTTATTACTTTTATAACACATATTCAAAAGACTATTGGCATTTATTAAAAAAAAAGGACTATTGGCATAATTTACAGAGTAAATATTACCCAAGAACATACACATATTTTATCCCCCCTGTACATTTCCTGATTTCCATATTTGAAAGTTAAAGGTAGGCAGCATAAAATGCATAATATATTTTTATTCAATATATAATCCATCACTGTTGCTTGTTTTTTAGAAACCCTAATTGTATTATAGATTGAATCTAACTTAATTGACTTATCGGTATTATAATATATAATAAAACATGAAATTGAGCATGCTTAAGTACTTAATATCATCTAATTTTTAAATAGTAATTTCTGAATAGGTTGAAGTACGGATAATATAGACATTATATAAAGTTGTATGCTTAACTAGCAACCTGCAGGAATGGTGCAAAGTATCAATGGCTAGACCCCGTGCACCTGTACTATAGTTTCGTAGTGACAACCTTGATCGAATATGTAAGACACGCACTGATCAATCTTGAAAAATAACGTTGTAAAAAATAATTTTCATTTAACGATATTATTCGATTCGATTTTAAATATAATCAGATTTCATCTAATTTCACAACAACAAAAAGAGCATCTGGGTGTGAAGGAAACATCCAAGAGCTAAACAACATAAGAAAAAGGGCAGGTGTTCATATCTCTTACGCTTTGAAATGCCACAACAAGAGCTATCAGTAGTTGAGTTGCAGCTTTTTTGTATACTACTTATCAACTTCAGCTCTGCCACTTTGCTTGCATGAATTTGACCCTCTGGTTTTTTCACTTAGATTTTCAAAACCCTCTGAACAAACTTCTCAAAATCAAAATTATGTTGGAAATTATAATTAAAACCACTATATTCTTGGTACATTTAAAATTTACTCATATTTTTAGTTATAAGAATTTAAATACTTTATTTTTCAAAATAAAAATTCAAATCTTTAAGGTATTTTTATTGTTTTTGGGAATAGAAGATTATAATTGCCTCCACTTCTGTTAATCAGCGGCGGATCCAAAAATTTTAAGAATGTGGTCTAATATTTTTTTTTCAAATGAATATACAACTTTTCATTTTTTTTCTCTACACACTAAATTATTATTTTTTTTAAAATTAACACTAAAATAATTTTTCCTAAATTGCCCCCTCCAAAACTATATAGATATGCCCCTGCTGTTAACCCTACTATAATTCTCTAGTTAAATTATTGATATTATATTTTAAAATAAAAATGTTAACTTGATAGTCATATAATAAAAAATAATATTGAATCTCGCAATCACTTGTTGTTCGAGTGTTGGTCTGCAAAACAAATTTGGGGTCCGTATTGAGACTTTGTTGTATTAACAAACCTGCATGAAGCTGGGAAAAGAGCTACAATGGGAAATTGTTGAGCTTGCGTGGTGTGCCTATGGTTGTATGGGAAGAGCGAAACGCTAAGCATTTTAAAGATAGAAGTAGAACCGTACATGAGGTGTTTTCTTGTATTAGAGAGATTATCGGTGTCAAATTACACGATAAATTGATAAATAGATAGATAAGATGATACAAACATACAACTTTATTCTTGAATAATAAACACACATTTTATCTAAAAAATAAATAAAAAATAATGTTACAATGACCTTAAATTTTTAATTATAGAATTAAAATGATAAAAATCTTAAAATAAGATAGATTAAATTCGGAAGAAATCTATAAATATTGTTTTAGGGTTTATTTTTTTCCCAAAGTATGGTCTTTTTTATTTTTTTTCTCGAATTAGTGCATTTGCTATAATATCTTAAAGGCTGGTTCAGGAGACTCTGATTTTAGGCTATAAATTACAAAAATGTCCCTAAAAGTAGGTTCAAGAGGCTCCGACTTTGAGCATTTTAGGAAAAGTACTGTTCATAGTCGGATTCAGTTGAATCCGACTTCTAGGGTACTGTAGCAAATACAATATTTCGGGAATTAAAATGAGAAAGGCCATATTTTTTAGAAAAAAACTCTAAAGCTATATTTGAGTAAGAATTCCGATTAAATTCTATTAATAAAAAAGTAACAACTTTAGAGCATATTTTAACAAAAAATATTAACAATAATATATAATTAAGTTAAATTTTTATAAAATAATTTTTAACATATAAATATTTAATAGTCATGAGATATAGTATGGTGGTTGTTCACCTCATCCTTTAACCATGAGGACATGAGTTAAATTCATACCGATAGGAATGGAATATATTTCAAGGTCAGTCGTTAGCTTCTAGTAAAAGTACCCGTAGTAAGGAGATTAGTTAGTACTATTGACAATAGGTATTTCAGCTCGAACCAAAAAACATATAAAAAATTAATATTGTGATTAATATTTTTAAAAGATAATGTATAAATAAGTGTATTTGGCACTTATGTAAGATACTTTTCCTGGTGGGTTTTTTTTAAGAGAATGCGGTTGTCTACTTCTATTGGGCTTTTATAAAACAGTTTGGTTTCAATTCATGACCTCGTCACTATTTTGATTAGCCTAATCCAGTCTAGTCGTCACATCTCACTGTGCACAAATCAAATCTCAGTAATTGATTTTGACTCAAGGGTACAAGCCCTCGATTTTTTTAAAAAAAACTATGAGAAAATATACTTTATAAATTTTATTTTTTTGAAAGTCTCTCATTAAATCTGTTGATGTTGTAACAAAGTAATCAACACAAGACGATTAAAAGTAGAATAAATTTTATTTAAATAAATTAAATAAACGAGAAAAATAGAGTAGAAGATACAAAATCGAATTTGAATAGAAAATAGATGAATCGTGTTGAGGTCTGCAGTTACGCAGTTTTTTTAAGACAGATTTTGACCACTCTGGAGTGCTTGAGTTCGTTGGTCGTCGGTCTCCCAAGATACAACAACAAAAGATCTTCGACAGTAGCACGACTGAAGAGATCTCGAGCAAAACATTGCCTATGCCTATCACCGAAAACTGGAGAAAACAAAAGGAAGAATGCAGTTTCTCAAAATCGTGTTTAACCTAGTAGGTTAGCGCGGTATTTATAGGGTTTTCATATAGGGTTATTATTGGAAAATTATATATCAAATATAATGGTCATTAATGTTGTTTTTTGGATACAAACAAAAAATTCCATACATGTATCGAATATAATTCATAGATCCCAAGCAATATTTGAGCAATATTCAAATTAATTGGATACAATATCTTTACATATATTTATCCTCTTAATTTCGAATATTCAAAAGATATATAACATTTAAGGAAAAAAATTAATTCACGATGGGCAAAATATCTATAGGCCCATAAAGGGGCCGACCAGTCTGAACATTCGTGTCGTACACGTCGTGCGGATTCACCCCAACCTAAATGGGATTAATTTGCACCCCAACGCGCGATGTACCATTTCCATCCAAGTCATTCAATAAGTATAAAGTGGGTAAGTGTATATAAACACATCCCAATTCTTTTATCCTACCAATGTTGGACAATTGGGGGTTTTACTTCCTTATTCAATTCTCAAGATCCCTACTTTAAACATCAATTTCTCATTCATCACTCGATCATTTTGAGCACATGAGATACCGTTATAAAGGTCTCATGGAGTATAATATGAACCAATATGTTCATCATTCGAATCTCCACCTTTACAAATAGAAAAAGTGTCTCAAAGTTACCAAATTATCACGTTTTTCCCAACAATCTCCCACGTGAATGAAATTGATGTTTGTTTTTCAAAATCATTTTGACTCGATGTGGCGATATATTCTATGATTGATAGTTGCATAGGATAGGTAGGTTTCCTCCTTTGAACCTTCCCTCGTGAAAGCATATTTACTTTACTAGCTAACCAGTAGACGTGGTGTCCTTGATCTATTCAGTCGTCTGTGTAAACGATGATATACTTCACACAACTACCTCTCTAACGAGAGTATTAGTTCTCATGGGTAACTCCATGTGGCGGTGGACATCGCTTGGTTCTGCAAGAGTTTGAAGAACTATGCCCAGTAGTCTCCTTGAAGCAGCCCCACGTCACTCTCACATAGGTGACTCATGTTGCTCGGCTCACCAATGCACACAATGGTCATTAAAAGCTTTTGCTTAGCCTATCCCATTTTTGTCATTGTTTACATCATAAGAATGGACACGGGGATAGTTATCCCCATAGTGATCGAACAGGTCTATGTGATTAGGTTGTCCCTTTGAACCTAGATCTTGGGATCTCTAGTCAACTAGGTAGGGTTTTCCTTCACTTAGCACCTTTATTTTACATGGGCTTTAGTCTCATTCCTTTAGATGTTTTCTCAACTTGATCTCGGTCTAACCCTTTGGTTAATGGATCCACAGTGTTATTCTTTGATCTTACATAATCAATAGAGATAAATCTATCTGAAATCAGTTGTCTAACGGTATTATGTCACATATATCTCGACTTACTATTGTATATGAAATTTTGTTCCCTAGCAATCGTTTCTTGGTTGTCACATTATATGCGTACTGAGGGCACAAGTTTCGGCCATTCAGGAATATCCTCAAGAAATTGTCAAAGTCACTCGACTTCTTCTTAGGATTTGTCCAGAGCAACAAACTCAGATTTCATTATGGATCTTGTTATAATAGTTTTTCTTGAGGATTTCCATGACACAACTTCCCCTAAAGTAAATACATATCCACTTGTACCTTTGGTATCTTGAATATCAAATATCCAACTAGCATCAGAATATCCTTCTAAGATAACGAGGTTTTTTGGAATAATGCAGTCCGTAGTCCTGAGTATACCTTAGATATCTCAGTATCATCACAATTGCTTTCCAGTTGTTTTTCTCTGGATTGCTTGTGAATCTGCTTACACTGCTCATAGTAAAAATGATATCTGGCCTAGTACAACTTATAAGATACATTAAGCTGTCTATGACTCTTGCATATTCCTCTTGGTGAATAATTTCCCCTTGATTTTTAGACAGGTGTAAACAAGGATCCAACAAAGTTTTAGCTATGCCAGAATCATCCTTGTTAATTTTTTCGAGAATCTTGTCCACATAGCGTGACTGATTCAATATGAGACATTCTGTTGACCTTTTGATTTGGAAGCCCAGAATCCTATCGGCCAGTCCTATATCTTTCATGTCAAATATAGGATGACATATCCAATATCTGTAGTTTTGACATATACACATTTGTCACACTCGTTAAATTTTGAAAATTTAACATGTTTTTGGTACGTTTTACCATTTCATTGTTGCTTCCAACAATGAGTATGTCATCAACATACAAACATAGGATGACATATCCAATATTTGTAGTTTTGACATATACACATTTGTCACACTCATTTATTCTGAAGCCGTTTTTCATCACGACACTATCAAACTTTCCATGCCATTGTTTTGGTGCTTGTTTAAGTACATACAAAGACTTCACCAATATACACACTTTCCTTTCTTGACCTAAAACTACATAACCCTCAGGTTGTTCTATGTAGATTTCTTCATCAAGATTTCTATTTAGAAAACCTGTTTTAACATCCATTTGATGTACTTCAAGATTTCGCAAGGCAGCAATTGTGAGTATCATCCTTATGGATGTTATTCTTAATATAGGGGAAAATGTATCAAAGTAATTTAGGTCATCCTTTTGTCGGTATCCTTTTATTACCAACCTAAACTTGTACTTGTCCATTTTTCCATCTGCTTTCATTTTTCGTTTGAAAATCTATTTTGAATTTAGTGGTTTAATTCCAGGAGGAAGATCCACTAGTTCCCATGTATGGTTTTGCGAGAGGGAATCAATTTCACTTTTAATGGCTTCCTTCCATAAGGTGCCTTCAGAGGAACGTATAGCATCACTATACATTAGAGGTTCAACCTCTAGTATAAAGGTTAGGAAATCAGATCCAAAGGATTTTTCCACCATTGCTCGTTTGCTCCTTCTTGCCTCTATTTCAATTTCAGCCTCTTGTTGATCATTTGGACTAATTTCATCCAAAGTTCATTTTATTGAACTTTGATTAACCTCCATTGATTTATAAGGGAAAACATTCTCAAAGAATAATGCATTCTTTGTTTCCATTATCGTGTTCTTGTGTATCTCAGGATTCTTTGATTCATACACAAGAAACCGATAAGCATTGCTATGTTCGGCATAGCCAATGAAAATATAATCCACAGTTTTGGGACCTAATTTCATTTGTTTTGGTAATAGGGCCATTACCTTGGCAAGACACCCCCAAATTTTTAAGTGTTTGTAAGAAGATTTTTGACCTTTCCACAACTCATATGGTGTCTTATCATTTTTTCTTTCGGGGAACCTTATTTAAAAGGTAATTAGCTGAAAGAACGACTTCCCCGACATGTTCTGTGATAACCCAGAGCTTTCTAACAAAGCATTCATCATTTCTTTTAAAGTTCGATTTCTCTGTTCGGCCACTCCATTATATTGAAGAGAATACAGTGGTGTTATTTCATGAATAATACCGTGTTATGAACAATATTCACCAAATGGGCTAACATATTCACCACCACGATCACTTCTTACCATCTTAATCTTTTTATTAAGTTGGCTTTCGACTTCTTGCTTATAGAGTATAAGTTTCTCTATAGTTTCGTCTTTGCTCTTAAGAAAATACACATAGCAATACTTTGTGCTATCATCGATGGAGGTAATAAAAAATTTATTTCTTCCTTTAGCTTGAACGAATTTTAAATCACAAATATCACTATGTATTAGATCAAGCGGTTCAGTACTTCTTTCAATTGTTTAAAACGAATACCTTGTTAATTTTGCATCAACGCACGTTTCACATTTATGATTATAATTAATGTAAAACGTAAGGATGTTTTCCAAGTTAATTAACCTACGTAAGGTATCATAATTAACATGTCAATGTCTACCATGCCATAAATTAAATGATTCAAGCATGTAAACAGAAGAAAAAACAATATTCTTATTCATAACTTTGGATTTTACAGAGATAACATTGAATTTCCACATTCAATTCAATACATATCCCTTACCCATAAACACCCCATTTGACAAAATTAGTTACTGGGATTCAAAAACTATTTTAAAACCGTGGACACTTAAAAGTGTTCCAGAAACAAGGTTTTTGCGTATGTTAGACACATACAACATATTCTGCAGCTTGAGTTCTTTACTAGAAGTCATCTTCAAGATCATAGTTCTCTTCCCCTTGTTCTTGGAAGTCACAACATTTCCCATGTAGAGTTTCTCCCCAGACATGTATTAGCTCAGAAAAAGAGTTATTGTCACAACAGATATGACATGTGGCTCCAGTGTCAAGCCACCATTGCCTTGGGTTGGAGTCAACCATGTTATCTTCAGATATCACAACGCATAGATATACATCTTCCACAACATTGGCCTCATTGGCTTTGGTTCTCTTTGTATATCTGCATTCAGAAGACCAGTGCCCTACCTTGCCACAGTTGTAGCACGTCTGTTTGAATTTCTCCTTCTTGGAGAATCCATTATTAGGCCCCAGCTTTAACCTTTGTTGGGGTTGTTTTCCCTTATTGACTTCGACAACATTTTCCTTAGCCTCCTTGAAGGTTTCTCTATTGAGCTTTCTAGCATTGCCTCTGTTTTTTTTTTCTATTCAAAGCTTGACAATCAGTTCCTCTATTGTCATCTCTTTTTTTGTGCTTTAGGTAATTTTTGAAGCCATTCCATTCGGGTGACAACTTTTCAGTAATAGTTGCTACTTGGAATGATTCACTTATGACCATTACCTCAGCAAGAATTTCGTGAATGATCAGTTGGAGTTCTTCCCATTGACTTACTATTGGTTTGGAGTCAACCATAGTACAGTTCAAGAATTTGGCGACTAAAAACTTTTTAGCCCTAGTATCTTTAGCCTTATATTTGTGGTCTAATGCCTAATATAGTTCTTTAGCAGTTTGATAAATTTAATATATCGGATACAAGGAATCTTGTAATCCGTTCAGAATGTAGTTCCTAAATAAAAAGTCGAATTTCATCCGAGCATCAACAATACTGAAGGTGATGAGATCATCCATCTTTCATTCTTCATCTCCTATTTTCACAACTGAAGGGTCGTCATTCAAGAATTTGGCCAGATTCAACATGGTAAGATAGAACATCATATTTTGTTGCCATGTCTTAAAATTATGACCATAGAATTTCATCGGCTTCTTGTTGTGACTCATTGCCATATCCATTGTTTTCAGATTTAGAATTGATTGTTTATAAATCTGGCCCAGGACTGACACCTTAGCGGTCGATATGAGTGAATCGCCAGAATCTCCCATAGTCATTGTTTTTGTTCAACATAAACAAAACATGAATTAGAATTAATTCCAATAAATAGAAATAAATTCCTCATTTATTACCAGCAATTTCTGTAAACAGATTTGTCCAATTTGAGATTTTAGCAAATCCGTTAAAATGGCAGGATAGATCTTGAAAATGAATTTATTTGCTATCTCAATCACAATAGTTTTTCGAATCGTCTCGGATTAGAAGAAAGGTAGAAGAAGTTTGTCTTAAGATTGTTACAAAGCAATCAATCCAAGACGGTTAAAAGGAAAACAAAATTTATTTAAATAAATTAAACAAATGAGAAAAATAGAGTACAAATACAAAACCATATTCGAATGGAAAATAGATTAATCGTGTTGAGGCCTACAGCTACGCAGTTTCCTTAAGACAATTTCGACCACTCTGGAGTGCTTGAGTTCGTTGGTCGTCGGTATCCCAGGATACAACAACAAAATATCTTCGACAGTAACACGGCTGAAAAGATCTCGAACAAAACCCTCACCTGCTTATCACCGAAAATTGAAAAAAAAACTAAAGAAAGAATGCAGATTCTCAAAATCGTGTTTAACCTAGCAGGTTAACACAGTATATATAGGGTTTTCATATAAGGTTATTATTGGAAAATTATATATCGAATATAATGGCCATTAATG
This sequence comes from Hibiscus mutabilis, assembly GCA_019671005.1. Classification (NCBI taxonomy): domain Eukaryota; kingdom Viridiplantae; phylum Streptophyta; class Magnoliopsida; order Malvales; family Malvaceae; genus Hibiscus; species Hibiscus mutabilis. The sequence goes on from CM033717.1 coordinate 74,157,008, forward strand.
TTGTTTTTCGGATACAGTCAAAAAATTCCATACATGTATTGAATATAATTCGTGTATCCCAAGCAATTTCTGAGTAATATTTGAATTAATTAGATACAATATATTTCTATATATTTATCCTCTTAATTCTGAATATTCAAAAGATATGTAACGCTTAAGGAAAAAAATTAATTCACGATGTGCAAAATATACTCAGGCCTACGAAAGGCCCAGCCGGTCCGGACATTCGCATCGCCCACGTCATGTTGGTGCACCCCAAACAGAATGAGATTGATTCACACCCCCTACGTGCGAGGCACAATTTCTATTTAAGTAATTCAATGACTACAAAGCGGGTAAGTGTATCCCAAGCCTTGTACCCCACCAATGTGGGACAATAGGTTTTTTACTTATTCAATTCTCAAGATCCCTACTTTGAACATAAATTTCTCATTCATCACTCAATTATTTCGAGCACATGAGATACCATTGTAAAGGTCTCATGGAGTAGAATATGTTCATCATTCTCAATATCCCTACTTTGAATATAAATTTCTCATTCATCACTCAATTATTTCGAGCACATGAGATACCGTTGTAAATGTCTCATGGAGTAGAATAAGAACCAATATGTTCATCATTCGAATCTCCACCTTTACCAATAGAAAAAGTGTCTCAAAGTTACCCAATTATCAAGTTTTTTCCAACAGACGTCATATTTTAAAATAAAAATATTAACTTAATAATTATATTATAATCGTTATATTTTATAGGTTAATTAATCAAATCGTTAAAAATGATGGTTAATCGCTGACCTATATGTTAAATGTTATTAAATTATTTATGCATATATTTTGTTCACAATGTTGACTGCATCAATCTCGAGTTTTTTTATAATATAATATTATCGAAGAAATAATTTTATTAATCTTAAAAGAAGCAATGAACACGTGAAAAAATATAATAGACTACAGATTAACATCAAACTGAATCGTTAATAACGGTTAACCGTTAACGCTTAGACTACGATTCAATAATTGCTATAACATTTAATGGCTAACCTACCATGAAAACTCCTGATATTTACAACATTTGCGAGCAAGTAGCCTAGATAATTTAGCATACTTATCAAGTGCACATAACAATATCAATATGCTCTAGTGGCACGATTCCCCTGCATTATGGCACGTTGTTCGCCCACTTCTGCGGTAGATCTGTGATTGTTTAGAAATTCTCACATCGCTTGTATCTAATTTGCGTTTTTTGGTGTTCTTTCAAGGTTAGTTCCCTTTTCTTGGTTGTTTACCGATGTATTTAGATCTTTTTTGCGAAGCAGCCTGTAAGTTTGCTTTGGTTCGCTCGCCACTCCTTCATCATCTCTAAAGCGTCTAGTTGAATGAAGACAAATGAGTACTATTGACGGTTATTGGATTACTAAAGATATGAACTTTAGATTCAAAAGAAGGCTTCGATTGTCGTGCGACTTTGAGTTTCTTTTTATTTTTTCTTTCTTTGAGTTTTTGGTGGACATAGTCCACAAATTCCTCTCTTTGAGTGATTACATTATCACAATTGTACTTTCTTTTGTTTCAATAAAATTCAGTATCGTTTCAAGATTGAAAAAACTAACAACTATTATTATATCCACCCTCTCATTACTTGTAAGGATAATGATCATTGAAATGAGATTCAAAAGATTTGGTGAGATAACCAAAATTATGTGATATATGTGAACTTATATCCAATGGAACACATAATATAATTTGGGTATTGTAATCACTAATTTTATTCGGGGTGTTAACCTATTTTTATATTTTGCAATAAAGGGCTTTGTTTCTCTACTTTATCTATTTCATTAAGTATGTATCATTAAAGCTAAAAGAAACAAAAATATATTACTAATATTACAATTAAGTACTATTAATTTTGAAGTTTAGTTTTGTCATTACGTATTAGTATATCATTATATAATACTATTTATCATTAGTATCATCCTTTTTATTTCCATATTATTATTATTATTACTATTATTATTATGGTATATAATTTAAATTGAAAAAAAACAAAAAACTTAGTTAAATAAATGTAGCCCAACTAAAATAATAAAGCCCAAGTTCATATATAACAGTCCATTAAAACATAGTCCATTTACAAATATTAAAAGCCCAAAAATATGATATATGTACATAAGGCTCGTTTTAGGCCCAAATATTAAAACCTTAATCTATTTTTGCTTCTTTCGCAGTCGTTTTCCCGCCGTCAGATCTAGAATGATCTAACGGTCCAGATCCAGATCGTTCGAGTGCTGCGTGGAACGCAAACCCCTAGCCAAATGACGCCTCAACTTCAACACGCGCCTTACGCATGACGTTCCAGCTCTCTCACTCGTGCATATGCCACACGTCCGTCTTTTCACCTACGCGCGACTGCTCGTCTTCCCACTTCATCTCCACGTTAACAAGGAGAATCAACGGCCACCAGAGAGCCTTGCTTCCCAAGACGATTCTCTCTCTAGTCCCCCACCTCTCGATCGGCCACGTTGCATAGGGAACACAAAAGACGGCGTCAGAGAGGTTCAACCACTGTGCATCTCAGCTGGTTACCCCTTCCTCTCTCTCGAGGCGTTCATCACATGCAAAGAAAAATCAGAATATCAGAACATACAATAAGTTAAAAAACGCACCAAAATACCAGAAGCAACAGAAGGCAGCCAATAGTAGAATTTATAGGTTTTTATATTTCTTAAAATCAGTGTAATCATCAGGGTATATAAACGAAACCCTAAACATGTGTAAGGAGGACTCTAGAAATTAGAGCAATAGAACAGAAGCAAAACTTTCAGAGATATTTTCCTTTCTTCCTTCCATTTTCAAATCATCATATCAAACACTATAGTATTAAGTTTTTTTTACCTTTGACACTCTATCTTCCTCGCGACAGTTCATCTTTTTCGCGTCTGTTGCCCTCTCTCGTTGGTGATAAACCTATCGGCCACTTTGAGGTCGTGCATGGTGAATCGATAAAAGGGGAAGGCGAGCAAAAGAGGAGTCACCGACTATTTATTTTCAAAAAAGAGGTTGTGGGTTTTCAAAAAAAGGCAAAAAGGGTTTTGTTTTTATTTCAAAAAAAGGGCTTGGTTTCTGATTTTCATAAAAAGAGGGTCTTTTGTGGTTTTCAAAAGAGGGCAGTTTCTTTTTGGGGAAAATGATAGTTTTTGGCTTGTTTGGGGGTTTGTCGGCCGTAGTCGAACGGTAACTGACGTGACGAAAGAGTCGTCGAAATCTAAAAATAGTGGCAGTTTTTTAGTTTCGGATGAACACCCAACGATGTTCATCCTCGCTTCAGAGGAAACGAGAGAAAAAGGGAGAGAGTTGAGAATTTTTTGAAAGTTTTTTTTTTGTTTTTGGCAAAAAAAATACTTAGGTTTATACTCTTGTTAAAAATATTAAATGGGTTATTTGTTTTTTAAAACCCTCCGCCCTTTTTAATAACATAAACAACCATTATGCCTTTTAAAATTACGTCCTTCATCCTTGTAGTTCTCAAAATATTTGCATTTGAGTCCCTATTTTAGTTGTAATCAGTTTCAAAACGGTCCAATACCTACTTTGCCCCTTTTAATTTTTATTTCAATTTCAATTTAGACCCCAATCTTTATTCATATTTACCTTTTTAGGCCTTGCACTTTATTTTCCTTTTAAATTTCAGTCCTATTTATTTTTATGTTGGTTTTTGCATTGTTATGATATATATTAATATGGTATATGTTTTTTATAATATATAGTTTTTTATGTATGATATATATGTTTTTTTATATGTGGTATACAATATGCGGTATATATATCCTATGTGTTTTATTATATAGTATATATTTTGAATATATATTCTATATATAACGTATAAAATATATGTTTTTTATATGTATAAGTATATCCTATATGTTTTTTATATAGTACATAGTACATGATTTTGATGTATATATGTTACGTATATTTTGTATATATTATATAGTTTTGATTCATATATATATATCACACGTGTATTTTGTATATAATACATGGTTTCTTTGTATGTATAATGTATATATGTTATTTATATAGTGCATAGTACATAGTTACGTATATAAACAAGGCTACTGCCAGTTTTCTTTTTATATGTATATAACTTTATGAGCATGCATATTGTCTTGTATGTATATATTATATGTTTCTCACACACACACACATATATATATATATAGTAAGTTGTTTCACATATAAGGTTGCTGCCACGGTTACCATATGTATACATGTTTATGTGTATATATGTATGTATGATATTTATTTATTCGAAATGTGAATTTTTTTATTTTGCCTTATTTAGGTTTATACCATGTTGTTCTTTGTAGCATCTGGGATATAAATTGCTAATGTGGTGCCCTTTTATTCAGAAATAAACGTGACCACTACCAATTTCAGTGGTGGTGGTTTTTTTCGTTTATTCTCGAATAATGGAGCCCTTAAAATTTACTCACATGTATAACTGAACTTTAGTTTAATTGTCATTTTAACTCGCAAAATCCAATATTAACAAAGCGGTAATTAATTTGGTACCGATTTCCGGGCGTGGCGGGGTGCGAAACCTTTTACACTCGTAACCGACTCTCGAACCTATTCGAATCTCTGGTTTTATTTTCGCTGACCGGTCTACCTAATCTAAGTGACCTGTGGCGACTTCAAGTTTTTTATTTCAAATACGAGTTTTAAAAAAAATTCCCTTTTAAACAAATATTTTCAGAAAGAGGGATACGATGAATTTATAATTTTCCAAAAAAACGTCGCTACAAGTATTTATGAAACTCATCAAACATATATGATGGTATTTTTTATTAAATAGAGAGGTACTATATTCTCATGTCGGGATTTGAACCCATACAAAATGAGGCAAGATGAGCATCATTAGTCACTAGACTAGTATGATAATATTTTACATTTGGTTTATTTCTATTATATAATTAATATAAACCCTACTAGTCACAAAAACATAACATACCATATAATTTATTTAACAATTTCCACTTATATTACCATGTAATCATATTAGTATATTATAAAAATTGCAATCACCTAAGGATGAGCATTTCACCCGACCTGGTCATGTTCCGACCTGACCTGATCAAGTCAGGGTTTTTTTTGTAAAAAGTATTGAGGTCGGGTTCTGATCGAGTTTTTGTTAAGGGTGAGGTCGGGTTTGAATTTAGGCTGAAAATATCAAACCCGGCTCGGGACTAATAGTATTGTTTCCCCTATATATTTTAGGAATATTTGTAAAAATTCATCATCTTTATATATTTTATTAGGTCCTTAAAATTAAACTTTATTTATAATTTGGTCTCTAAAATTATTTTTACAATTAGATCCCTAAAATTAATTGTTTTTATTATTAGTTCCCTATAATTGATTCTTTTAGTAGGTTGGACCATGTCGGGTTTAAGTTGATGTACATAATTTCGGGTCGGGTTTTACAAAGTATAGTCAGTCGGATTTGGGTGACTATTTTCAGGTCGGTAAAAAACCCGACTCGTTCTAATTATTCACTTGGTGTGATAATCGAAAACACGTTCTAATTATTCAAACCAGTCCCCATTGATTTGATGTTTCCCCCTTTGGTATTCAAGCTTCCAACTGAACAAGTAAACAATCTTGAAACAAATTTACCAATTCATTAATCAAATTATGAATCAAAGACAGTGAAATGAACCTTGTATTGCTTGGGCGAGTTGCATGACTTCTAAAATTTGTCCAATTCTCCCATCAAAATTCACAACTAGCCGAATTATATTATTTAGTTTTTCATGACCACCCAATATAAATCATAAAAAAATTAAAAAAATCTAATTTATAAAAAATATCGGGATGTTTCGACTTTCCCAATAGGATTCGTTTTGGACCAAAATTACAAACCAACATCATCAGGAACAACAACTTTATTATGGTCACAATGTTTCAGGATTTTTATCCTCAAAAATAGCTTCAATCTCCTCCAAGCTCTTGCCTTTCGTTTCAGGCAAAAACAAGTAGAAGAAGACGGTACCGACAACCATGATTCCCGAAAGTACGAAAAACATTCCCCCGAACGTGATCTTCTCCGAAATACTTAAAAATGTCATCGACACAATCCCACTAACTATCCGATTAACCGATATCGCTAGATTCGAACCTTGGGCCCGTAACCTCATAGGAAATATTTCTGAAGAATAGACCCACGTGATCGGTCCAAGTCCGATCGAGAAGAATGAGAAATCGGCACACACTGCAACAACACACAAGGCAATGACCCATACTGGCTTGTCATTGCATTGCTGGAGGTATTTCGAGCCGAAGCCTAAACAGGCCAACGAAATAGCCATCCCTGTTGTGCCCAACAACAACAGGCGCCGCCTCCCGTAATGGTCCAGGAAAAGAGCCGATACGAAAACGAAGAATGTTTTCACGATTCCCATGATGATCGTAACGCCGAATTGTTGTTTTCGGTTGTGGATCCCCGCATCTTTGAACACTTGAGGGCTGTAATACACGATGGCGTCGTTGCCGGATGCTTGCATGAAGAAATTCACACCGATTGCGGCAATGAGGATTCGCCGAATCGAACTACTTGGCCTTAACAATTCATTCCATACCCCTTGGTCATGCCATTGTGAGTTACTCGAAGGCGGTTCTCGTTCCGATGCTTCGGCTGCATTCAACATCTCGACGAGTCTCGTATCGGCCTCTGCTTCGGAATCCGATGTTTTAATCAAAACACGCCTGGCCTCGACGACTCGGCCTTTCATGACGAGCCAACGAGGGGACTCGGGCATCACAATGACCCCTAACGCAACCGCACTGGCCGGCAATGCTGCTAGTCCTAGCATTAGTCTCCAATTCAACGGCGGAGGCAGACCAGACAATGCAAAGTTCGAAATATAGCCTAATAGAATCCCCATATTAATGAAAACTTCCGGCAGCGAAGAGAGGAAGCCACGACTCATCGCCGGGGAGATCTCCGCCGTGTAGACAGGTCCGATCATAAGAGAATACCCCACACCGATCCCGGCCACCACTCTGCCTGCCATGAGGAAAGGGAAAGACGGTGCCAACCCCATTAAAACCGCTCCGACAAAGAACGTAGCCGACGCCAAGACAATCGTAAAACGCCGGCCGGCGCTGTCGGAAATTTTTCCGGCGGCGAGTGAACCGATTAGAGAACATAGATTCAAGCAACCGACCAAGATCTCCTGTTGGGTCGAACTGATCTTAAGATCATCCTTGATATATAACACCGCTCCACTCATCACCCCAATATCTGAAAACCAAGCAAAAACTTCGATTTAAGAACAGTTTTTTTTTTTTTTGGTTTGGATTTAAACATTGATTTAAAACAGGCTCTCACCATATCCGAGTAGAACCGAGTTGGTGGAGGCAAGAATGGCGGCTGCAAGAACGTATTTGTTGAACCGAGTTCCGCCATGTTTGGGATCAGAACCGGGAAGCGGATGATAATGGTCCTGCTGTTTGTCCGATTCCTGAGGAGAAGTGAATTTCATGACTGGAAAAATCAAATAGACAAAAACCTTAAATTCCCCAAACAAAGAACATGTTTATATTTGAGCACAACTATATCTATAAATGGGGTCAGACACAGTTGGATTTCGTCTGGATTCTCAATTGGCATCATTAGCCAGCTGTGTTTGTATTTATTGATGTAATATACAACAAAGATACAGTAATGAATTATACCCACACTTCCTATTGCATTATAATATCATAAACATCCTATTCAAATTAAATCAATTCAGTTATACACTTATCCATATTTAAATCAAAATTTAAAATCAAATCGGAAAAATCTCATATATTATCATTTTTATTTGTTGTATTCACAAAATTTGAATTCAAATTATATTTGTTTTAAAGATATTAGGTGTGTATCAAAAGAGTTAATCCAAGTGGTAAACAGTTTGATATTGTTTTACTGAATTTTTAGTTTAAAGTTTTGTGTATGCAAAATATCTCCACTAAAAAATTTACCAGTCATAGCTAAGTATAAAGTCGGTTCAAATTAATGAGAGGAAAATTATGAGAACAGGAAGGGTAAGAGAAAAAGATAGGTGTGTGGTAGGGTAATAATTATCACATGAAACAAAAACATGTTACACGATTGGTAATTGTGGGGGTCAGTTTTTTGCTGTATGAAATTGTTATTTTGTACATGTCTATATCAGTAAACACAAATATAATCAGAGGATTTGGTTTGAGATATGCTAACCCAGTTGCTAGTACAAGTTCATTTTCTGGGACTAGTATTCTTTACTCGTTTTAAACGTGGTATGACTAAAGATATGCCTTAATTTTTGGGTCAATCATATATATATATATGAATATGCCATTGAGAAATGATAATCCCTATACTTGATTTATTGTTAGGTTGTTTAACGGGAGGTAACCTGCTAATAAATTAGGTTAGTTTCCTATATGAATAAATCAAATGATATTAATCGTTTAACCATGTTTTATATTACGTTCTCTTACATATTATATCAACAATTATTGACGGAGTCCTATAATAAATTGAAATATTATACTTAAAAAATAATAAACTAAACTCAATCGACAATTATATTTATATCTTACTCGTAGCCATGCCATACTAAGCTTAAAATAGTAATTATTATTACAAATACAACCATGAGAGTGGATAAAAACGAAAATGACATTGATCTCAAAGTGTATTATTACTATTATTATTATTATTATTATTATTATTATTATTAAGTTTGTAATTTATGAATCCATTTATTATTTTAAATAAATAAAATAACTTCAAAACTTTCAATAAACAATTTAAAAATAATTAAATAAATGAAAAAGTTAGACTACCAGAAATTTAAAATAAATTTAAAAAATATAAATGAAAAAAGTTGAACAACCATTAGTTTTCTTAGAAAGATAATCATGAATTAAATGATTTATTTGCTTTAGATTTGTATATTTATTTATTTATTTATTTATTACACGTGGACGTGCATAGCCTATAGCAAAAAATTATGAGATGTATCTAGCTCGTCACGTTATTTATAATTTTATTTAATAAAAAATTTTATTTTATTTTTTAGAATAAATTTTTATTTTTTTTATATATCTAATTAAAGAGTGAATAATTACTTAAAAACGAAATTATACTAAAATAGATTAATATTATTAAATGGATCTTAAATGATATAATGAATCGGATATATTCAATAATTTCTCGCATATAGCACAATAATATTAAAATAATGAAAGCCTAAGAATACAAGGCGTAAAAGTATCACCCTCCTCCCAACGAACACGACAACGAAAATACCGACCCATAACGCCACGTGTCGCCGCAAACGACAGAGGATTAGTTTTTGCTCAACGTGTGGTCATCACGCACCTCTGCCTCCTGCTTCAAAGCCATCTCTCCCCATTTCCCTTCATTTCATTTCGCTCGAAATGATCATATAATTGTACGGAAGGAAGGTTCTTTTTAATTCTTTCCTTGCCAATAAAGTTGGAGAACAAGAAGTACTGTTTAAAGATTCGATTTTTATTTCCCTTTTAATTTCATTCTCTGCCAAAAATGGCTGCAGTGGCAAAGCTTCACTTACGTACTTTCCAGAAAGACCGACCGTTTTCACAACGGCGGAACTGGAGTAAACGGGGTCTTTTTCTACGGTTGCCCGTTATAACGAGAAACACTCGTGGGGTGTACGTTCAAAGGTGTCGGTCGCTTAGGGGAGACGATGGAGGGGAACAAGTGGAAGAGAAAGAGATGGAAAGTGAGGGAAAAGATGGGGTTTTGATGGAAAATGAAGTGAAGTTGGAAACAGGAGATGGGTTTTGGAAATCTTTGAAAGCTGCAGTTTTTGGGGTTAGTAAATTCGGTTCTCAATCTCAAGATGAATATGACAAAGCTGTAGCTAAAGTTGAGGGAATTTTCTCTTCGGTGAGTTATATTAATTGAATTCTCTGTTTTTTAGCTCCCTTTCGGTGTTTGTTCTATGTAATTTCTGAATTGAACCTTTCCGTTTCGCTCATGAACTAGATTTCTATGCAAATAGGAAGATATATAGTGACCATGATGAGTACTGGAGTGATACTCTTGACTGGTTTTCAGTTGTCAGGTTAGCCAATTTGCATCTTTGTATACTTGGGGATATATTTAGATGTCTATTCATCGATTGGAGTTCGATTTTGTAGGTGGAGATAGTCAGATGAATGCATTGATTTGGTATAGTTGGCTTGGAGGGGTTATAATTGGAACCATGATTGGTGCTAATATGGTTCTCGATGACCACTGTCGAGCCGGTCCAAGAAATGTTGTTATAACTGGAAGGTAGTTTAATTAGTTAAAAACAAAATTTTATACAGAGAAGTTATGTTTTCTGTTGTGATTTTGTGTTTTTCACTGGCCTATTGTAGCACAAGGGGACTGGGAAAAGCACTTGCTCGAGAATTTCTTCTTTCAGGAGATCGTGTGGTTGTTACTTCTCGCAGGTGGAGTACGAAATCATCCCTAGTTTATGATACTTTACATGAAATATTCATCAGTTATGTTCTCACAGCATCTTATACTCACTGGGTCTTGTGAAGGCAGTCCCGAGTCTGTTCGCGTGGCTGTCAAAGAACTTGAGGAAAACCTCAAGGAAGGTATGGCTGCAGGTGGTTCATTTAATAAGAATCTGGGACGAGCAAAAGTGGTTGGCATAGCATGCGATGTTTGTGATCCTAGTGATGTTGAAAAATTAGCCAACTTCGCCATCAATGAAATTGGGTCGGTTGACATTTGGGTAAGTATTCAGCTGAAGTATTCTCGACTCTTAACCTTAAGAAGCGTAATAGAATAGCCTGTAGTATGTTCTTGAACTGCGAAGCAAATTTCTCCTAACACCATTTCCAATTCTGTTTATGAGACCTTGATGTGTAACATTTACTCGTGTGCAAAATAAGATGCACTTTGTGATTCTAGTTTGGGTTTCTATTGACAGGTAAATAATGCAGGCGCTAACAAAGGTTTTAGACCGCTGCTACAGTTCAGCGATGAAGATATTAGACAGGTATTTTGATATGTTATCGAAGTTACTTGAGCATTCATCTTTTTATATTCAAATAATGTAGAACTTGTAAGCTTTCCTAGTGTAGGTGCTAGATGTTGAATTTACCGATTCCTCCCATTTATTATTGCCTCAGTCGCTACTGCCTATAATTAGCTTGTGTAACATAAGCAACCAATAGCCAACTAGCGATTGATTTTCCCTCAGTGTACTTAGTTTGTTAACACAAAAATTGAAGTCGGATGTGTGAATTCTAATATCTAGTGGCCTGAATGGCTTTTAGTTCACTCAGTATGGTTAAACAAAACGGCAGTAGCTTTTCTCTGACCATCTAATTATGTGATAGATTGTCTCAACAAATCTTATCGGTTCTATTCTCTGCACTCGGGAAGCTATGCGCATCATGAAAAACCAGCCAAAGGTTGGCCACATTTTTAACATGGATGGAGCAGGTTCTGGGGGATCTAGCACTCCTTTGACTGCTGTGTAAGTTGTCGTTATCAGTTGAATGAAAATTCAACCAAACATAAAAAAGAAATTGTGATGTTTTGAACTTGTTATATTAGTTAAGAGTGATGATTAATCAGATTTATCTTCTGAAACTTCCAGATATGGTTCGACTAAGTGTGGTCTTAGGCAGCTTCATGTGTCACTTCTGAAGGAGTGCAAACGTTCTAAAGTTGGAATCCATACTGCATCTCCCGGCATGGTCCTTACTGATCTGCTCTTAAGGTATACGTTGGCTTTCTCAGCTCATCGAAACTATTTTTGTACCTATTTGAATGTGTATTGACATTGTAAACACGAGAGACATGGCTGCTCCAATTTTTATTGAGCGACGAGTGCCTCACTGTCTTTTTTTCTTTTTTTGCATGATTGGAAAACTTGATAAATTGTTCGATATTTGTTTTGCTCTTTTGTAGTGGCTCGACCTTAAAGAATAAGCAAATGTTTAACATCATCTGTGAGCTTCCTGAAACCGTTGCTAGAAGTCTAGTTCCACGATTGCGGGTTGTGAAGGGGACTGGGAAGGCGATCAACTACTTGACCACCTCGAATATTACTAGCTTTAGTCACTGCCTGGCTCCGACAAGGTCGCTGGTTTGATGAACAGGTACTTTTGATTCTTTGGCAGAAAAATAACGTTTGTCACATAGTTCATAGTTGCATCATTATATCAAAATGGCATCCTGCGGTTATGGGATGTCTCAACTGCAAATTTGTGCTCCGAGGATTCATTAAATAGCCTCATTGATGATGTAAAAATTCCATTTTATGATTAAATACATTCAGCAATCACCAAGCACAGGCTACTTCTTGAAGTCTGTTGTAGTCCCGGTTTCTGGCTTTAAACTTTAAAGCCATCTTTTGCATGAATCCAAACCGTCGGGACATTCGGTCCACTCCCTCTTTCTCATTTCTCTAAAACTGAAGGCAAATCTGTGTATACGCAGGGTAGGGCCTTATATGCAGCAGAAGCAGACCGAATTCGAAACTGGGCTGAAGACCGTACACGTTTTTCAATCACGGATGCAATGGATATGTACACGGAAAACACTTGGGTGTCTGTGTTCTCACTTTCGGTTGTTTGCGCCTTCATTATCCTTTCTAGCACGAGCAGCACCTTTCCCGGCACCTGAGACTTCTCGATCCTAGCCGAAAAGCAACTATCATATTAACATTGTTCGAGTCAAGGAGCCAATTTGTGATGCGTGTGCTCGTAGAATTGATACGATGCGATTCTAAACACTAACCCGACATTTTTATGGTTGGTTTTTCACCTGCAACCTATCAGGACATGCATATATATAAAAGTTAAAAGAATTCATCAATGGTGTCTTATACTTCTTAACATGTAGTCATGTACTGTAGTTACTGAATTGTAAGGAATAAGATCCTTATTTTGAATCATAATTAATTTTATTATAATAGTATTTTATTTTGAATTATAATTAATCAGTATGGATTTTCGTTGAATATTTATTAATATTTTGTCATAATATTAGAATGGATTTCGATTAGGACGAAATCATTTAGCATATGAAAATGAGTGGCCCCTTAAAAAAATTGGTGTTATAACATTTTAAGCCTTTTAAGTTTAAATATTAGTTAAATAAGATCTTTGTTTCTTCTAATTTGGCAGAGAGACACCTTCTAATTTAGTTTTCTTCATTCACAACGCCCTAATATTTAGGTTGAGTAAAATTGGATAGTCGTTTTAGGTGTTTTTTAATAATTTTAAGATGATTACAAAGTAATAGGGATGGATATTTTACCCGGTCCGATCAGGTCGGTTTTTTTATTAAAAGTTCTGATCAGGTCAGGTCGGATTAGGTTTTCTTGAGAGTGCGGTTGGGAGGGTTTAGAGTTAAAAAAATTCGACCCTACTCGGGACTAATAGTGTAATTTTTTTTATACTTTTTATGAATATTTATAATAATACCCTCCTTTTATATGTATTTTTATAAATAAGTTTTTAAAATTAATTTTTTTATTTATAACTTAATTTTTTTAATTATTTTTTTACAATTAGGTCTCTAAAATTATTTTTTTCAATCAAATTCCTAAAATTAATTTTTTTAATAGATTGTGTCGCGTTTAGGTATATAAATTTTGGGTCGGGTTTTTTAAAGGATGTGGTTGGGTAAGGTTTGGGTTAGGACGATTATTTTTAGGTCGGGTTCGGGTGGGCAAAAATCAAACCCGTGCTCATCCCTATAAAATAGTATATGTTCATACATATTCTTTGACAATGCACACACACCTTGCAGATAAAGTAGTTTGAATCTGAATCTCTTAAAATAAATATTATATTTTTACTGAGACTGAGATCTAATAATTAAATATTAGTATCAATTTTTTTAAAGTTAGAATGGGAAGAAAATATTACGAAAATGAGTTGAAATGAGAAGAAAATATTTTACTACTTTCCATGTTATATATACATGGATAGTAAAAAGTTGACGTTGAAATTTAGATAACCTTTTTACTACAGTGATTTCTTTCCTTAACCTCCATTAGATTTCAATACATGTGTGTCGACTGTCGATCAACAACATTCAAATTCGAAAATTTTCATTAAATAACATTGAATTTCTTATCACCAAATTCAACCGGTGATAGTTTTTAGTAATGAAATGGAGTTTCGTCGGCGTTGAGTGCTCCACAACCACCAGACAATAAGCTACAGCACAGGTGCATCCGCCTCAGTCCCGCCACCACGCAGCTGTGAAGGGCGGTGGCCAGCTGCCGGCGCCCACCAGCTTGAAAAATAACTGCCAGCAATCAAATGCATTCATTTACTTCCAGAACCAGTTATCTCTTTAAAAAAAATTCCGAAAGATTTGATTTTTTTGCTAACCAAAACCCATGGAGATTCAGATTTTCTTCAGAGCTTTTTAGTTTTATTTTCTGGGTTTTTTTAGAGAGTACAATGTCGTCAACTCCATCACCAGTGGCTTCTCTGGCCCCGACATGACCACCTTCGACAAATTCTACTTCCCCTCCGCCGTCTTCCTTCGCGGCATCTACCCGCCACCCCATCAGCTCCGCCACCTTCGACAACCCCATCCCCTCCTGTTTCCTCCACGTCATCTCCTCCGCCATCATCATCTACATCCCCACTGACTCCTACCACATCTCCGCCACCACCATCATCCTCCAGTCCTTCCCCTCCACCGCCACGTACATCGACTCCGCGGACTCCACCGCGTCCACCACCAACGAGGGATTCGGGGACTCCATCTCGTCCGTCGGCGCCGCCGTCTGAGATCGGCATCGGGGTGACGACGGGAATGGTGATCGCGATAGCAGTAGGGGGTGTGGCGATATTGTTGGCTTGGAGTTTGTTGTGTATATGTTGTAAGAAGAAGAGTAGCAGCAGAAGAAGAAGAACAGATGACGGAATTTAGTACGTCCCTCCGCCGCCACCTTCTGATCCTAAAGGTCAGATCTTCCCCTCCCCCATTTTTGTTTATCATTTTAAACAGAACAACGTTTTTTGTTTTCCATTAAAAATCTGAAATTCTGAAACTTTTAGAAATGGGATTTCCTTGACAGTTTTGAAGATTGATCCATATAAGATATTTGAATCATAAATTTGGTGTTTTTTTGGTATACATTGCTGTTTATGCTTTTGCATGTGCCTCTTTCTCCCGCCAGAAGATCCATATGATGGACAGCAGTATCAGCGGCAACAAAATCCTCCACCACCGCCTGTTAATCAATCCGCTGCAGCACCTCCAAACCCCATGTCCTCCGCCAGTTATGGCATGGCGGCCTCAGCCAATGCCGCCGCCTCCACCACCCCCACCTTTCATGAGCAGCAGTGGAGGTTCCGAAATCCCACTTCCGCCACCGTCGCCTGGTATTGCCTTAGGTTTCTCGAAGAGCACATTTACTTGTGAAGAATTAGCAAGGGCAGCAGATTGCTTCTCAGATGCAAACCTTCTTGGACAAAGTGGTTTCGGGTTTGTTCACCGTGGAGTTCTCCCGAATGGGAAAGAAGTAGCTGTCAAACAACTGAAGGCCGGAAGTGGACAAGGGGAGAGAGAGTTTCAGGCAGAAGTTGAGATCATTAGCCGCGTTCATCATAAACATCTTGTGTCATTGGTTGGATACTGCATCTCTGTGACGACAAGAATGCTTGTTTATGAGTTTGTTCCGAACAACTCTTTGGAGTTTCACTTGCATGGTAAGATGCTCTAAGTTGCAGATGGTAATACTTGTTTGAATTATCGTGAATGCCGAGTATTGTTCGATTCATCTGGTGAAGTGATCTAATACAGAATGCTAATTCCAGGAAAGGGTCGACTTACAGTGGATTGGCCAACTAGGATGCGAATTGCTATAGGATCTGCGAAAGGACTGGCATATCTTCATGAGGATTGTATGCTTTTTTCGCTCGCTCCCTTGCATGCTTGCTCCGGATTTAGGATTGTAGCATCTTGTTATTAACCATTATCAATGTTTTCAGATCATCCTAAGATCATTCATCGTGATATTAAAGCGGCTAATATTCTTTTGGATTACAAGTTTGAGGCTAAGGTATTGATTTCATTCTAATTTCTTAACAGTTGTAAGCACTTGAAACATAAAAGAAATCCGAACAAATGCAACCAAAATGTAGGCATTGCTCTCTGAGTTAATTCATCTTTGTATTTTGGTTGCCTAAATCTGTATGTTTTCCTCCCACTATCGTCATTGAGATGATGGACAAAAATGTTGTTTTCAGGTTGCCGATTTCGGACTGGCAAAGTTTTCTTCCGATTTCAGCACTCATGTCTCTACTAGGGTGATGAGTACTTTTGGGTAAGAAGACCTCTGGTTTCCTTTTTCTTTGTACATATGATAATTGATATACGATTAAAAAAATCTGCTAGTTGTTTTCGATTTACTTAATTCTCACTCTCTCCAGGTATTTGGTTCCCGAGTATGCTTCAAGTGGAAAACTCACGGAGTTAATCCGAACAAATGCAACCAAAATGTAGGCATTGCTCTCTGAGTTAATTCATCTTTGTATTTTGGTTGCCTAAATCTGTATGTTTTCCTCCCATTATCGTCATTTGAGATGATGGACAAAAATGTTGTTTTCAGGTTGCCGATTTCGGACTGGCAAAGTTTTCTTCCGATTTCAGCACTCATGTCTCTACTAGGGTGATGAGTACTTTGGGTAAGAAGACCTCTGGTTTCCTTTTTCTTTGTACATATGATAATTGATATACGATTAAAAGAATCTGCTAGTTGTTTTCGATTTACTTAATTCTCACTCTCTCCAGGTATTTGGTTCCCGAGTATGCTTCAAGTGGAAAACTCACGGAGAAATCAGACGCTTTCTCTTTCGGGGTCATGCTGTTGGAATTGATTACTGGAAACAGACCTGTTGGCTCGTCTTACATGTAAGACAGTTTGGTTGAGTGGGTTAGTTATATTAATTTTGGTCTATGATTGTCCATGCGATCACTCACAAGCACGCAACGCATAATGTCATCTGCATATTCTGTCTCTGAACCAGTTCCGTACCGCATTCTGGATTAAGGTTCATAGATTCTTTAGTAAGTAAATCTGATTTGGCATTGCAGGCTAGGCCATTGCTCACACGAGCTTTGGATGATGGAAACTTTGATAGTCTGGCTGATCCCAAGTTACAAAAGGAATATAACCACAATGAGATGACTCGCATGGTTGCTTGTGCTGCTGCTTGTGTTCGACATTCGGGAAGACGACGACCACGTATGAGCCAGGTAACTGGTCTAGCAAAACTTCTTTCAAATGCCTTAGAAAGAGTATTAAGATGTGAATTGATGTGCTTTGTATTTGACCGTGTGGTACTTTAAACAAGTAGACTAACCAAAACTGCAACCGAGCAGATTGTCCGTGCCTTAGAAGGAGATGCATCATTGTCCGATCTCAATGAAAGCATGAAACCCGGACAAAGCAGTGTCTACAGCTCTTACAAAAGCTCTGAATACGATACAAGCCAGTACACTGAAGGCATGAAAAGGTTCAGGAAGACGGCCATGGGCACAAGCACAGAGGAATATGCTGCTAGTAACGAGTACAGTGAGCCCACCAGCAAATACGGTTTATACCCTTCCGGCTCAAGCAAAGAAGGCCAAACCACCCGTTAAATGGAGATGCGTAAGTTAAAGAAAAACAGCCTAGGCTTCAGCGGAAATTCAACCTCGTGACCCAACATAACTCGGTACTACATTGTAAAGCTCCCATCCTCCCTTCTTTCACATACTATAAACTCGAATTGGCTTGTTCTTAGACCAATAATTTCATAGATTTTTATTTTTTTAGCGATTTCACACAAGAAGTAAACGATGGATACAGTTTGCTCGATTCTTTCATTTGCTGAAAACTGGACTTTCTACTTCCATTTGTTGTTAAATTCTTCCATGTCAGCTTTCCTTGCATTGCAATCTCAGTAGGTAGGTTGGATTCCAGTGGTCTGTGGGTTGCATCTCAAAACACAGAATCCATATTGGTAGATATAAACTGTAAAAAATTTATACAGATTCAAGAACTGCATACCAGATTTTTCAGATAGGGTTCCGAGAGTTCATCCCATTCGATTGAAGATTGCTCGTAATATTTGACAAAAAGCTTAAACTAATTCTCCATCACTCTCCGAATCCCAATATCTAAAACCCCAGTCCACATTTCGGGGGTTCTTCATTAATTCTTTCAACAGTACATGAATATTCTGTTGTACACTTGAGACTCTGATCAGTAAAAGAGGAAGAAAAAAAATCACAATCTGCCTTGGCCTCCCCGTTCTTTCATCAAGGTAAAAGAAGTAAACTTCTGCTTCGAGGGAGCATCGTTTTGTTGTTCCATCCATGACAAAAAGGCGCTGTCTAACAAGCAGAAAATATTGACATAATAGAGTTGGTATCTCTGTAACACCCCTTGCCCGGATTAGGAGCCAGGAGTGTCGATACTCGTTAACACACAATGACATATAAATTTTAGGGTCAATTTAAACTTTTCTTTACAATTACTTAATGAACAACTTACCGAGAAGATTAGTTAAAGTTTACCAATTCAATTCATTCTAACATTAACAACTCCTTACCTGAATAACTTACTTGGCATTGAAGAAACTATAGAATATTTCTCTAGTCTTATTTTATTCGATCACTATGGTTAAGTATCCTTCAAGATTAATTCATTTTACATCTTAAGAACCCTAAGCATTTCGAATATCAACAACCTCAACTATTGTCCTAACTCTAATTCGAATTGGACCATTATTAATCCAATACAACAAGTAAATTCCAATTAACCAAACTCGTCTTAACCTTAAGCTCAATCGAATAACTACCTATTAAGCAAGTTACCATGTAATCAATCACATTCATCTTAACATAATTAATAATAACCTTGATTCAATATAACATTCTATTCAAACTTTTACTCAAAACATCATTCATATATGCATATCACAAGGGTTATTAAGCCATTCAAGTCTTACAACTATTTCCGATATATTTACATAACCAAGTACCATAAAACATTACATTCTAGACCTTATACTTCATTTCCAATATTTACATATCAAAACACATAAGTCAACCATTTGTTTAGTTATTTACAAACATTTCATATACATCTTCAAGATAAGCCAAATGCATGAAACTTGTACAACTAGACACAAAACTAAGCCACCAACTAGGAGTGCAACAAGACAAAAAAAAAGGCATACTTTCAATCTTCACTTGTGTAATGCTCAGCTCAAGATCGGGAAGCTTTGATCACTTTAGGATCTGTGGTTTGGGAAGAAGGAAACAAGAGTGATAAGTACACATAGTACTTAGTGAGGTAGTTCATAAAACTAGCATTTTATCAAATTAATTACTTTAGGGGTCATTAGTTCATTCATTCATTCAAGTTTATCCTAGCTAAGCTTCAATCCAAGATAAGTATGACCTAGTTTATTTTAGGCATCATTCGATTACAATAATCCAATTGCCAAACTCAAACTTAAGCAACCAAATAAACAAGATCATATCAAGAACTTTACAATGAATACATTAATCACAAATCCACCATTCAAATAGGATCAATACCAATATAGTTTATCTTTCAAACAATGAGTCAATTATGCTAACATTTACCTCATTTATTCATTCAATCTCATTTCACTAATGGCTCATTTGCATATTTCAATTTGATCATTCATTTTTCATGTATCATGTCTTATTACAAGTTTTAGCAATTTGTTTTGCCTTGGTAGGTAGTAGGACTAGGTAATCGAGTCACATATTAACAGTTGGGTGTTCACAACACCAATCAGTAGGGTACACAATGTACCAAATCAATCTAATACTCAAGGTATCTAACAGTAGGGTGTCTTCAACACCAATCAGTAGGGTACACTAACCTTACCAAAATGATTGAGCTCTAGACTCTAAGGCATGCCCTTCTACCTATGACCCACTAGAAACCAAGGACGTATTGTTTGATCCATTATCAAGCAATCACACAAGTTACTTAGTTATCAAGAAATTCAAGATCAATTCATTTTAGACCCTTAGGCCAATTGTACTTTAGTTCATTACACATTAGATCAAACTTAACAAGCATCATTCAATACCACAATATTACCAATTCCATTCGGCATTTTCATTCCAAGCAAGTAAACCCATCAAACATTTCACTAATTCACAATCAATCCACAATACAATCAAATTGAATTACTTAATCATTATCAGTCATTTCTTCCCATTTGATCAATTACGAAGTATGATTTAGTTTCATTTCATAGCATAGAATTCAAAGAAGTATTTAGACTTGTAAGATTGGTTAGGACCTAAGTCTCAACCCTAAAATAAACTACACTCACAATACTCCAAGCTAATCACTTATCTTGTATCCAAATCCCTTTGCCTCTTGGTTTGGGATGTCCACTCTTATCTTCCTCTTCCACAACTTGTTGCCCTTGGTCTAGCAAGCATAACATATGCAATTCATCAAAACAAGCACATAATGTCACACATATATAGTAGCAATGTTTCCACATTTGTACCTAACATTTAGCTACTGTTTTTATGCTTTCTCTTAAGCATTACTTACTAGTTCATCTTTATTTTGTTATTACCTCGTTTTAAGACATAACTAGACAGGTCACAATGTCCCAAAACTGTTTTGGAAACAGTTTGCTTCTAGGTGCAAAAACAGTCACAAACTGCCGAGGACACTGCTGCCTGGCAGTTTGCACACCATCCCTTTAAATGATCATATCTTTTAATCCGTACGTCGAAATTTCGATTACTATACATCGTTGGAAAGCTAACAAAACTGTCTATATGATCATATAAGGCTTGCATTTTAGTTCTTAGCCAATTAATACAGTTTATTGTTCAAAGACATGACATTTACACTGTCTAGACAGTTTGCACTGTCTAGCAATTTCTATTTACAGTTTCCAGCATAGGACCCAATTTTCATTTTTGATTTCACCTAATGAAAGTAGACATACTAAGGATTATGTCACTAAAATTTCAACCCTGAATTTGATCTATAAAAAGTTTGGTGAATTTTCAAAGTTATTGCCCAGAATAGAGCAATTCTAGGCATATTGCACCTATTCACATTTTAATTCCTTAAATTCATTTTAACTAATGTTTTGGCCCTATAATTCATTTCATATGACATCCTAAACATGTTTAGTCAATGTTAATTCATTATTCAAGGCATCCAAAACAGAGTAAGTTGGTTAAATTGTTTAATTTTGCATGTTTACACAATAGGTTCTTACTAAAACAGTTTCTTTGTTATATGACTATGTTCATACTTTTATCTTTCATTTCCAGCATTGGTTACTAACAATTCAGCTTGTTTAACACCTTAATTACATTATCTAATCATGATCATATTCAATTCATTAGTTCCATAGCTCAATTACATGTTCTATCAATTCAATTCTTATAACAACATCTCCATTCAAATTTCCAGCAACCTAACTTTGTTACACTATCACTTACACATAATTTCCAGCATCTAACACAACCATTTGAGCATGCATTTCAACCTAATCATGTCATCCAACAATTTTAAGATCAATTCTAGCAATTTCACAAGAGTCGATTACATGTTCATACAATTTCCAGCATCTATATACTCAAATCACAATTCCATTTCAAATCAAACAACTCAAATATGAAATTCACAAGAGAATCAAGTAATTACCTTACTTACTAAGATATCTAGACTTAAATTGAAGCTAAATCAATTTGAATGGCTATGGATATCAAGCTTTCCCCTTCACTTTCTTTTTCTCTATTTTCTCCTAGTTAGAATCGATAAAAATGGGAATAGGAGAAAGGTTTGGCTGATTCATCCTCAATTTCCCTTAATGAATGGACCAAATTATCCCTTATTTATCCACTAATCAAAGATAAATCAAGGGCATTTGTAGGATATTAAGAATTTAGCATGTATTCCCCATCTTTCTCGTTTAATTCAATGTAGTCACTTTAAATTGGTTACTTATTTCATTCATTCTTTCAATTAGACCCTTGACTAATCAATTTAGCTTAAATTCTAGGTTCAATTAAGCTATCAACTTATGCAATTAGTTTCAATACTTCTAAGCTAGGATTTAGGGTGTTACAATTCTCTCCTCCTTAAAAGGAAAAGTCGCCCTCGAACTTTTTACCTGAATTGAATAATTAAGGATATTGCTTTCTCATTTTATCCTCAGGCTCCCATATTGCTTCTTCCATCTTATGGTTTCTCTACAAGACTTTCAATAAGGAGATATTATTGTTTCAAAGTCTCTTGACTTCCTTATCAATGATTTGGATTGGTTCTTCTTCGTAGGAAAGATCAGGATTCAATTTTACTTCTTCAGGTTCTAGAATGTGAGATTGATCCGATCGATACTTCCGGAGCATTGAGACATGGAAGACATTGTGGGTTTTATCGAATTCACTAGGAAGTGCTAATCGATAAGCCACTGGAGCAATTCTTTCAACAACTTCGAAGGGTCTGATGAATCGGGGACTGAGCTTTCCTTTTCTTCCGAATCTGAAGATTTTCTTCTAAGGTGACACTTTCAGAAAAACCTTGTCTCTAACTTGATGTTGAATATCTCTACGTTTCAAATTTGCATATGCTTTTTGTCTATCAAAAGCCTGCTTCAATCTATCGTGTACGATCCGAACTTGTTCTTCAGTTTGTGGTCCTAACACCTTGTTCTCACTGAGTTCAGACCAACACAGGGGAATTCGACATCTTCTACCATACAAGGCTTCGAATGGTGCCATTTGAATTGAAGATTGATAGCTGTTGTTGTAGGCAAATTCTACAAGAGGTATGGATTTCTCCCATTTTTTCCTGAAATCAATAACACAAGTTCTCAACATATCTTCAAGGACTTGAATTACTCTTTCGGATTGGCCATCACTTTGAGGATGAAAGGCTGTGCTTAGATTTAGTTTAGTTCCGAGAGCTCGTTGCAAAGTTCTCCAAAATCGAACTGTGAATCTGGGATCTCTATCGGAGATTATCAAGGTGGGCACTCCGTGTAGATGAACTATTTCCCGAATGTACAGTTCAGCTAAGGCATCCAAACTTGGGTTCATTCGAACAATGATGAAATGAGCTGATTTAGAGAACCTATCAACTATAACCCATACAGCATTACTCTTTCTTGGAGTGCAAGGAAGACCAGTTACGAAGTCCATTATGATTCGGTCCCACTTCCACTGAGGGAATTCAATAGGTTGGAGCAATCCAATAGGAACTCGATGCTCAGCTTTAATCCATTGACAAGTTAAACACTTTGATACGTAATCATTGATGGCTGCTTTTAATGGCTTTAATCCTTGTACATATTTAGTCAATGTTAATTCATTATTCAAGGCATCCAAAATAGAGTAAGTTGGTTAAATTGCTTAATTTTGCATGTTTACACAATAGGTTCTTACTAAAACAGTTTCTTTGTTATATGACTATGTTCATACTTTTATCTTTCATTTCCAGTATTGGTTACTAACAATTTAGCTTGTTTAACACCTTAATTACATTATCTAATCATGATCATATTCAATTCATTAGTTCCATAGCTCAATTACATGTTCTATCAATTCAATTCTTATAACAACATCTTCATTCAAATTTCCAGCAACCTAACTTTGTTACACTATCACTTACACATAATTTCCAGCATCTAACACAACCATTTGAGCATGCATTTCAACCTAATCATGTCATCCAACAATTTCAATATCAATTCTAGCAATTTCACAAGAGTCGATTACATGTTCATACAATTTTCAGCATCTATATACTCAAATCACAATTCCATTTCAAATCAAACAACTCAAATATAAAATTCACAAGAGAATCAAGTAATTACTTTACTTACTAAGCTATCTAGACTTAAATTGAAGCTAAATCAAGTTGAATGGCCATGGATATCAAGTTTTCCCCTTCACTTTCTTTTTCTCTCTTTTCTCCTAGTTAGAATCGGTAAAAATGGGAATAGGAGAAATGTTTGGCTTATTCATCCTCAATTTCCCTTAATGAATGGACCAAATTATCCCTTATTTATCCACTAATCAAAGATAAATCAAGGGCATTTGTAGGATATTAAGAATTTAGCATGCATTCCCCATCTTTCTCATTTAATTCAATGTAGTCACTTTAAATTGGTCACTTACTTCATTCATTCTTTCTATTAGACCCTTGACTAATCAATTTAGCTTAAATTCTAGGTTCAATTAAGCTATCAACTTATGCAATTGGTTTCAATACTTCTAAGCTATGATTTAGGTTGTTACAATTTCACCGGAACATATCGAAAATTTGCAACCTAAACGATTGGCCATATGCCACCTTCCAGAATCAAGGCCGGGAGGAAATCTCTCTTCAAATCTTCCTTCACTTGAGCAGCATTTTAGCCGGCGCAAAACCCCATATAAGTGAAAAACACAAATAAGTCAAAGGGGTCAAAGATAAGCCCATCCATTGCAACTTTGTCGGCAACGAACCTTGCTGACTTTGGGCGGAGTTGAAGCCTCATCTTTATAAATTTGTCCAAGCCTTCGTACCTATATGGAGAAAGGATTATAGCTGAAAGCAGCCGCCAGCATATAACGGTTCAAGATATATTTGTATTGCCAATCTTACATGTTAAAACCTAGTTCCAAGTTTCGTTTACAATATACTTTAAATTATCATACATATTGGTTCTATACAATCCGTAAGAAATTGGAAGAATTCTGCAACATTTTATCAAATGTATCAGGGAAACATGTTTACATCCCCAAGATGTCGAATTTTATTGTGCCGGACTTAGCAATTTGAATGCCAACTCACAATCATTGCAATACAAAATGTAATCTCTTACAGTCTTACTTAGTACTAACCATCAAATGCTCCCCAAGAACACCTCCGGAGCTTTCTTTTCCCTTAATATTTGAGAACATATTATGTCTAATTTAAGATAGCGCTCTATAAGCAGCCAAGTATAATTTTGCAGATAAACAAAAATCAGGCTGATTAAATCATAGTAAAGAAGGAAAGAAGAAGAAGAAGAAACCATAAGTGTCCAAGTGGTCCGACAAAGCCAAATCCAAATGTACTTGTGACAGCTACCCTTTTCCAGTTGACCTTAAATTCTTGATCTTCAAACGATGATAGAAACTCAGGAATATTAGGAATAATGTTTATTTGTTGATATCACTACACAAGAAGCATCAAACAGAAGAAATTGGTTGTTTAAAGTGTAAGAAAATTATCCTAAAGAACAAAATATGCACTAAATAGTAAATACTTCTTTCACCTCTGACATACTAGAATACCTTAAAAGAGAAAGGTAAGCATTAAGTAGAGACCGTTAATAGGGAAATGTGTCATTGAATTATGAAAAATCCAAAATTAGTTATCCCGAAAGCATGATACCAACAAAAAAACCCTTAATATGATCTACTTAACCAAGATTATCTTGGTACAGAATTAGGAAATTATTTCTACAGTTCAATCAAGTAAACTTATAAGCAAGTATTCAGATGCATGAAACACAAAGATCAACCAACTCTAATAAAACAATTATTTAGGCAAAAAAGTTATATGATCAGAACCGCACAAGCTTTGAAGAATTCATATCGCCCAAGTTCTGTGATTGAATTTTGCAAACGACAAAACAAATAAGGAAAAACTCAAAATACTAAGAAATGGACACCCTGGAAATTATTAAATCCATTGTGTCCATAAACCCTGGGTAATGCTAACTAACACACATTTTTGGATTAATCGCAAGTAGATCAGCGCTGGCACGAAAAAGTTGAAACCACAACAAAAGGAGCAAAGAACACAGCATACATGCTTTTCTTAACAGCTCTATCTTAAGTGAATCCTTGTAGCACACTAAGTTGTCTCAAGGACTTAAACTGCGCACAATTAATGGGGTTTCGGAATATAATCACTACAGAAACGAAGCCAAGCCAATTATGAAGCTTTACCAGCTCTTCTGGTAATGCCATAAGTTTTCAACACATTTCTCACGAGACATTGCTATTATCAGATTGAATTTACATTACCACTTGAAAATCAACATCATCAAGTATAAACCAACAATACTCAATCAAGATAAGCTATGAACATCAAAATATGAATATAACCCAAACAAAAAACATAATTGAATATTGCAAAAACCCACAAGAAATCAACATAAAACCTAAACATACAAATACCCAATATAGCTCGTATAGATAAAATTTACGCATTAAAAGGTAAAATCAACATGAAAATGAGATGGGAAAAAAGGGTTTTCTGGGGATTTAAGAAAAAATATGCTTACTTTATATTGAAAGCGTTGCTGAGCAGTGGAATGAGTAATGTATTGAGCAACAATATCCCCAACGCCCCAAAGGAAACCGGAGCTGATAACTTGTGTTTTTACGGGATGAAGAGATAAACAGCTCTGGTACCATTTCCATATCCCCAACATTTTATCCCAAAAGAACAAAAATACAGAAGAATTGAAGAAATAAAAGGGGAAAGGGTTTAGTAAAGCAGCAAATGAGAGAAATTGGAGATTATGACAGAAATTTTGGACCCCATTTTCTTACTGTGACGGCCTCGCCTGGAGGTCACACTATGCCTATCTCCATCACTCATTATTCTCTTTGAGTTTTATGGGTGTTGACTTGGACTGCTATTTAAAACAAGGGTTTTTGCTGTATGCAGCAATCTATTAAATTTAAAACAAGGGTTTTGTTGTCCAACAATAGGGTGAATCAGTAAAGTACATTGTTAAGGAGAGAATAAGCGTTTAAATTTTTAGAGAAAATATTATTAAAAGAAATAGTCTCATACCTCGAACATAACAATAAGACACACATATAATTTACTAAAAAATGTTAAATAAGAATCATAATTATTATCATTAATGTTTAATTTGGTTTTCAATGAAATTTATTAAAATATAATTAATTATATAAAAAACATTTCATATATTGATGGTGAAATTTTTTAACTTTCACAAACATTTCAGATTTAGGGTTTATAAATGCACGTTAAGATCTAGGGGTTTAGGTTTAAGAGTTTAGAATTTATGAGTTGTGGTTAGAATTTAAAGATGAGATGTTATGTTGGTAATATGTTACGGATTTATGTTTTAATATGTAAGCCCTAAATTTTAACCTTAACTCCTAAATACTTGTTTATCTTAAATTGAATCCCTAAACATTAAGTCTAAGGCATTTGTAAAAACTAAAAGTTTCCACCACTCGTGCATGGTATAATTACCTTTAATTACATTCCTAAGAAGTTTTTTGTATCAAGTCCCTAAAAAGTTGTATTTCATTAATTTAGAGTATTTAATATAATTATCATAAATCATTAATTTTAAAATCTTAAACTATAATCTCTAAACATTAAATCCTAAACCATAAACTATAAATAATTAATTTCATTCTAATAGATTATATTGAAAAGTAAAAAAAAACATCAACAATAAAAAATTTATCTAATTTTTATCGACAGCCTTATTGTACATAGCAAGAACCTTAAAACAATTATTCTACTTTTTGTCATAATATGATACAATTGTTTAGTTTCTAATGCTAGATTGCTCCTTCTGTCGACTAAAAAAATTAAGTAAAATTCACAAATGATGATTAAATTATTTAAAAGTTATAAAATAATTATTAAATTATTTAAAAGTTATAAAATAATTATTAAATTTTTAAAAGTTATATAATAAATAATAAATTTTAGTTTTTGTTACAAAATGTTTTCTGAGCCGTTAAGGTGTAACGTGATAGTTAAAAAATTGTATAACAATACATTTAACTTTTTATATTTACATGTTGAATCAATCTAATCATAACTTAATAAATTTAGCCCTCATTATTTATACATGTATTTACACAAATTAAAAGAATGTGTAAATAATGAAGAATAAATTTATTGAATTAAGACTAAATTGATTCAATGTTTAAATATAAAAAATTAAATGCGCTATTATATAAATTTTTATAGCTATAATGTCACCTCTTTAACACATTTAATGTTTAATGACCATTTTATAACAAAAATTAAAGTTTAATACTAATAATATAATTTTAAAAAATATAATAACTATTTTATAATTTTTGAAATAATTTAGTTGCCATTGAACTTTATAAAAAAAATTAAGAGTTTACATGAACAAAACGATGGTCAAATCAGCTGGTTGTTACCTACTTTATGGGCTGAAATAATTAAGATATGTGGAAAAATTATTCGAAATGTAATCTAAAATTTTATCTCAATCACAATTAAAACGTTGTCTTATATCAATACATTAGTAGTTTTAGGGTGTGATACGCTTAGAATTAAAGCAGTTCTATACAAATTCTTATTAAGTTAATAAAAACTTATATAATTATATAAACAAATTTACAGTCTACACAAATTTCTACTTTAATAATAATAATTTGTATAGGACCGCAATTTAATCTCACCGAGGTGAACTGATAAAAAATAATATTAAAAATAGTTTACAAATTGTTGACCATTGGAACAAAAGCTATCGTGGCAGCATCTGATTCCACAAATAATGTACAAAGTCATAAGTGGCAACAAAAAATTGACAGCCTTAAAAAACCCCATGCAGAGAATCTGTTTGTGATAGTATTTTGTGGATAAGAATCTGTGTTGGATGTGGTAAACACAATCGCCACTCACCCACTCCCCCATTACTCTCCAACACACTTCTTTCCCTATTTCAACTC
Source organism: Hibiscus mutabilis (assembly GCA_019671005.1). Lineage (NCBI taxonomy): Eukaryota > Viridiplantae > Streptophyta > Magnoliopsida > Malvales > Malvaceae > Hibiscus > Hibiscus mutabilis. The sequence goes on from CM033717.1 coordinate 74,185,817, forward strand.
CATTGGCACCTTTCTTCTTTACAAAATACAACTCTGGAAATCTCTCTCTACTCTCCTTTGCCATGCAAAATCAGAACCCATTTCTCCAGAGGTAAGACCAGACAGCACTTGTTGAAAATGTTCTGTTTGTACTTTGTTTATTATAATTTAGGTTCTTGGTCTGTGTAAACATCTGCAGGTTTTGGTTTTAGTTTCAGGGTTTGGTCTGTCTTGGTCTTAATTTGTTTGTGTTGATGTGTGGTGAATTGCATTTTAATCTGTTTATTTAGACTTTGTTCCTTTTCTGTATATGATTGTTAATGAACTGGTAGATGCTGCAATTTCTTGGCTAAAACATGAATCAGTGTAGACTTTTGAATTGGGTGTTTTCTACTTAGTTTTATTTTGTTGCTCTTCCAATTCTTTACGACTTTATCTCCTCTAATTTGAACTGACTCACTCGCCCACCTGGATGTGGTGGTTGAATCTATGGGTAGCAATGGGGCGGGTTGGGACGGTTTTGGAAAATTCTCATTAAATGTTTTAGAGATTTTTTCGTCCTCATACTCATTCCTTACAGATCCTTATGATTTTCGGTTATTCTCCGTACTAAAAAAAACAACACATTAAAACAAATATTCAACATTAAATCTCTAAAATTAAAAATATTAATGATAAATTTAATTTTTACCAACAACAAACAAACCATTTCAAAACTATAAAATATGACTAAAATATTAACTATTGAAACATGACAGTCTGCACTACCTTTAAAAGAAAATATGTTATTAGTACTATACAATTTCAAATCATGATCTGTTTGTTCTAAAAGAAACTAGATTCAATAATCTTTCCAAACATATAAATTATCTCTTATAACTTTACTTGTTCAATTTATGATGAATTTCTGAAGTTACTGTCGTTGTTGTTTTTGAAAACAGTCTACAGTCTTTTCTTCCGACCTTTGCTCACTCAAAAATTAATAACTCTTGATACATAACTCAAAATTAAGAACTGCTTGTTTTAAACAAATCTAGGTTTCCGTATGATTATAGAAATATGATGCTCACTCCCTAATTTATCTTGTAAAATTTTTAGTGATTTTTCAATGACACTGCTAAAATTGTTTTCTAAGAAATTTGTTACTAAATTTTTATGCCCTTTCAATATTCAAATATTCATATTTTTTAAAATACATATCAAAATCGATCACTGTATATTTTAATCAAAACTAGACTAAATCACGTTTACAACGATGTATAGACAACTTTCTAATTACTTTTATGAAATCTATGGAAAATTTCCAAGCTTACTCTACCCGACCATACTCTAGTTATGGAAGATTAGATTTTTGTTGAAAATTGGGTAAATTAGTCTTATGACCATCCAACTTTATAAAATATTGGGATCTCTGTGATATTTTTTGGGATCCCCACAGTGATTTATACGGATACGGTTCGGATATATCAATTTTCGTCCCCATCCCTATTTGAGTTCGATTATAAAACTTCTCCCGTCCCTGTCTCCGTGGGTGAAGATTTTAGTTATTCCCTATACCCATCGGTTCGGATCCCTACGATTTTCGGTTATTCCTTACCCGATTACCATCCTTAGGTGAATCTTCCAACGTGATTTTTTACATAAAATCTGCTTAAGCAATATCTAGTTGTTCACCAGTTAGACCAACTTCGGTGGTTCTACTTGGGTTCTTTTATGTACTGTTGTTGTTTCTTTATTGGAATCGGATGATATAATATAACATTGTCTTAGTTGGGTAGGCTGAATTATGATGAATATTTGAATATTTTATGAATACATTTGTGGTTATTATATTTGTCAAGTACCTACCTTCTGTCCCTTAAATGCTATGTTGCTCAAGTTCAGACTCCTTTTTCATGAAGTACTCGTGTCCGAATATATGAAAAGAACTTAAAAGAATCTAACCATACCAACATTGGATACATAACCGTGTCCGACACTTACACGCAAGTCTGAGTGACATACCTTAGAGCTATTAGAAGCACAGACTTCGTAAGAGATCGGAATATTCATTGCCTTCTTGTGTAAGATGAAACATAAACCATTGCCAAAATCTTAGTTTAGAGGTGTGCATCTAAAGAAAACTGTTTTATGTTCCATGCTATCCGTGGCATTCGGGAATTTTCTGCTCCTTGGATATGTTTGGAATCGAGTTCTATGGATTGAGTTGGGTGGATTTAAGAATCTTTTCCTGTGGATCTAAAAATCATTGTTGCTTCACTTATTTTGTATGATGCATAATGTTTTGATTTTGCTGCATTCCTATGTGGTTCTGTTTAGGACAGGTTCTTCAGGTGTAATCTTTAAGCAGGGGAAATCCAGTCCACATATGGCCTGGAAATGATTATATCTCCAATCTGACAAAAAGTTAGGTGCCGGTTTATTAGATGGTGAAGAGCGGAGAAGAAGCTTTGGATAGTATGGGGAAGAGGAGGTCCATTCCCATGGTTACGCATCAGGAGGGAACAATCATGAGCAAGAAGCCGGTTAAAGCTTCGGCAGTTGCGGTATTGTTGTTTCAACTGGTTTTCTGTTTTTCTAATTGGTTTAGTTCTTTTCCTTGTATGCATACGTACCTATATGAGCACATGCTCGTTATATGCATGGTAATGATCAATAATGATAGCTTTATATGTAACAGGTATCACATGTACATGAGAATGAACAGTCACATGCAAGTACAGATTCTGCAGATTCCAAAGTTATATCAAAATGCGTTGTTTGCTCGGGAACCAGTGGTTGTCGGACTGTCCGTGCAAGAACAAAACTAATGAATGTTCTGATCGAGAAGGGGAAGCCTCAAGAAGCTCAGTTTATTTTCAACAGCTTAGTGGAAGAAGGACACAAACCAACCCTCGTGACCTACACGGCTCTTGTGTCAGCATTAACCCGCCAGAAACGTTACAAATCCATTATTCCGCTTCTCTCCGAAGTGGAAGAGAATGGTTTGAAGCCTGATCCGATTCTCTTCAATGCTATGATCAATGCCTTTTCGGAGTCTGGGAATGTGAAAGAAGCCATGAAAATCTTTCAGAAAATGAAGAAGAGCGGATGCAAGCCTACGGCCAGTACTTTCAATACCCTTATGAAAGGATATGGAAATATCGGCAAGGCCGAAGAATCATCTAAATTACTAGAGTTGATGTTGCAGGAAGAAAATGTGCAACCGAATGATAGAACATATAATATTCTAATCAGGGCATGGTGCAACAAGCTGCACATAAAAGAAGCATGGAACGTGGTGTATAGAATGGTGGCGACCGGTATGCATCCAGATGTTGTCACTTACAATACAATAGCAAGAGCCTATGCCAAGACCAGGGAGACTTGTAGGGCAGAGCAGATGATATTCGAGATGCGAAACAACAAAGTGGCTCCCAATGTGCGTACTTGCGGTATCATTGTGACCGGATATTGTAAGGAAGGTAAAATGACGGAAGCTTTGAGGTTTGTGTACAGGATGAAGGAGCTACGAGTGAAGCCAAATCTTGTTGTTTTCAACTCTCTGATAAAAGGTTTTCTCGATGCTATAGATACCGACGGAGTTGATGAAGTGAGTTTCAGCCTTAATTCTTGTGTTTACTTTTTCCGAAAATTATTCTCCTTCATCTAGTTATATCATATTTCGTGTTAATCCTTTGCTTACTAGAAGCATAACTTGCCAGGCATTGACACTGATGGAAGAATTCGGGGTCAAACCAGATGTTATAACATTTAGTACTATTATGAATGCATGGAGCTCAGCAGGGCTGATGGACAAATGTGAGGAGATCTTTGATGATATGGTGAAGGCTGGTATAGAACCCGATGTCCACGCCTTTAGCATCCTGGCTAAAGGTTATATTCGGGCCAGGGAGCCAGGAGAGGCCGAGTCACTTCTCGAATCCATGAGCGAATTCGGTGTGCATCCAAATGTTGTAATCTTCACCACCATCATCAGTGGCTGGTGCACTGCCGGAAAAATGGAGCATGCAGCCAGAGTTTACGAGAAAATGTGTGAAACCGGTGTTTCCCCCAACTTGACTACTTTTGAGACTTTGATATGGGGATATGGGGAAGCAAAACAGCCTTGGAAAGCAGAAGAACTCCTGCAGGTTATGGAAGAGAAGGGTATCTCCGCCGAGAGGAGCACCATACAGCTTGTTGCAGATGCCTGGCGTGCAATCGGTTTACTAAACGAAGCAAGAAGAATTATAAAACGTATAGATCAAGGAGTTGCATCGAATAATGAAGACGAGATACCAGCCGAGGGTTTGGAGAAGATGTACAAGAAACAAAACCCTAGTGCTTCTCATTCTAATGTTTTGCAGATACCTGGAGTAGCCATGACCAAACAAAATGGATCATCCGGTGCAAAAACAAGAAGCCAAATGGTATTGAAGAAATACGACTCGTCATCTGCATTCCTCACTCGAGCAAGTGTTTTCCGGGTGCAACCGGGGATTATATGCCAGAAGCAGCTAACAACAACCAGAGATTATAGGATGCAAGGGCAGTTTGTAAATTCATGTAAATTGGTGTTCATAAACTGATGAGAGGCTGCTGATGGTTGTCCAGATATATCATATGGTGTTCCTTGAACTTTCCGGCACAGCGGAGCTCGGATTTCGGGAAAGCTGATGACTCGAAAAAAGCTGTAGATATTGAAGAAGCTATTCTTCAACACATACTTTCATATTTATTGGATCATTGGATTATACAATCGTTTTTGTGTAGGTAAATTCAATGCGACTCTGCCTACAGTGTTTATATACACATGGTTTGTATCAGGTAAGCCAGACAGGAAAGGCTGCTGTTAATTTTAGTTTTATTTCTATACACCATATTTCGATTTACATTCTCTGATACTAAGAACATGATTCACTAGTCCCAGAAAACCGAACTCTTCGTGTTCATGTTGTGTTCTTCGATTTATCTACAGTTGTCTGAATCAAAACAAGTCAAAAAACGGCAGAAACAAGCCTAATTTCCTCACCAACCCAATATTCTTATAGGACAACTACTACTGCAAATTACTAACCTGACTCCCCCCCCCCCTCTTGCTGGTTGGCGACTACCTCCGTGTCGACATCATCATCATCATTGGCGATCTCTTTCGTATATCCGGTTACGGGCTTATGGCTTCTTTTGTAGTACAGATATAACTGCAACAAGTATGAAACAAAAATCGTGTTCATATTTCTCTACATATATATACAGGTGTAACTAGAAACAAGGGAACATCATAATGAATCAAAGCTAATACCTAACAGGACACCCTAGAACTGTGATATAGTTCATATTTCTGCAGGACTCTCATTACTCAAATCATATTGGCATGACTTTGAATTTCGACATATACATAAATGATCGTTTTTCATGTCACCGGATAAGACTTATTTCGTAATGCAGATATAACAGCAACAAGTATGGAACAAAATCTAGTTCATATTTTTCTACACACAGGTGATTCTTTCTTGGTTGAAAATACTTCAACTGCAATCATTATTAGGAAAGCAAGATGAATTGAGATAGAAGAGAGTAATGGAGTTTATTGATGTAAACAAGGTGAAGTTCTCAATACAATGACTGCAAATATAAAGGAAGAGTTTACCTCAGTAACTGACTTCTAACTGGCTACACAACGACGCCAACTGGCAAAACTAATTAACTGAGCAAACTAACTCTTTCTAGAACCTTACAATGGGATCTATATTCAACATACTCCCTGCTTCTTTCACTCCCAACTTCTTCCATGGAAAGGACGCCGAGTTTCTGTCGAAAAACATGAAACATGAAAGTAAGCTTTGGACAATGGCTTTGTCAGCCCATCAGCCGTTTGATGTTCAGCAGGAATGTAGTTTACTTTCAATTTATTGTCTGTCACCTTCTCCCTAACGAAATGAACATCAAGTTCCACATGTTTTGCCTTTGAATGGTACACCGGATTGGCGCTTATAGCAATCGCACTCGAATTGTCACTCCAGATCACAGGTTTGGCAGACACCATAACTCCCATGTCCTTTAACAACGCACTTAACCAAAGTCACCTCGGATGCTGCATCTGCCAAGCTCCTGTATTTGGCTTCGGTGGTTGACCTGTAAACAGTCTTTTGTTTCTTGGAACACCACTGCACAAGGTTACTTCCTAAGTAGACACAATTCCCTGAGATCGAGCGTTTGTCATCAATATTTCCACCCCAATCAACGCCAGCAAACGCTACAAGATGACATAGTTCAGTTGTATCAGAGAACACCAAGCCATAATCGATCATGCCATTTAAATACCTCAACACTCGTTTCACAGTAGCTAAGTGTTGCTCACAGGGGGCATGCATAAACTGGGCTAACTTGTTAACACAATATACTATGTTAGGTCGCGTATGACAAGCATATAGTAACGCTCCTACCAGACTACAATACTCTTTTTCATCAACAAGTGGGCTGCCTGAATCTTTAATGAGCTTGAGAGATGAAATCATTGGAGTTGATGTAGGTGTTGCCTTATCCATATGAGCTTTAACCAATAGCTCCATTGTATATTTTTGTTGGCTCAGCACAATCGAATTGTCGATTCTCTTAACCTCAATACCAAGGAAAAAAAAATTGAGATTGCCTAGGTCTTTCAAAGAAAACTCCTCTCCAAGTAACCGAACCACTTCCTTAATGGTTGAATCTGAACCACCAGTCACTATAATATCATCGACATAGACCAAAACGTAAGTGAACACACCTGCTTCATTTTTGATAAAGAGAGAGCTGTCTGCCTGTGACCCTTGGAGGCCAATTTCAGCAAATAATCGCAAATCTTAGAATACCAATTCCTAGGCGCTTGTCTCAAGCCATATAACGCCTTTTGAAGTTTGCACACTAGCTTAGTTCCACCAGAAGCTTGTTGTTCAAACCCTTGAGGTTGGTCTATGTAAACATCCTCTTGTAAGTTACCATTTAAGGATGCGTTTTTCACATCTACTTGATGCAATGTCCACTTGTTGCGAACAGCCAGGGAAATTACCACATTGATAGTGCATTGTTTAACCACAGGACTGAATGTGTCCTGAAAATCCTGTCTAGGAATTTGGGAGAAGCCCTTGGTCACCAACCTCGCTTTGTAACGTTGCACGGACCCATCAGAATTTCTCTTGACTCTAACAATCCACTTGCAGCCCCCTGTGTTCCTTCCTTCAGCAAAGTCACAAGAGTTCACATTTTGTTGTCGATCAAGGCACCATATTCTGCATGCACAGCAGCACTCCAATTTGACGACTGGAGAGCTCCATGTACTGAGTTGGGTTATGGTTTTTCAACATCACCAATAGTCAAGTAGGATTTAGGCTTAAAAATTCCTAACTTGCTACGAGTGATCATGTGGTGTGTGTTTTCAGGAGCTACCACACTAGGGAAAACCTGAGACTGAACCTCATTAATAACTTCATCACACACATGGGACTGAGAGACCTCGTTTGCACCTCTTTCTTGACCACTCATTGAGCCATTAGACACACCATGAAGACTAGCACTCCCAGTATTAGGTTGAGAAACCGCGGTTGCAACTTCCTCTTGACCATGTACAGTACTACTCAACATCGCATGCAAGCCATCACTCTCACCAGCAGGAGTAGTAACAAACTGACCTGTGGTATCAACCACATACTCATCCAAGAACCCACAAGGTGACCTGTGTGAAGTGAACTCCCCAGGCATAGAGTCACCACCACCCTGTGTTTGGTCAATAGTGCCTGATGCACCATAAGTTTGCTACTTATTCTTTGAAGCTGCAGGAGCACAAACTTTTGCTGCCCCGTTGATCACTGGAAATTGAGCAGGTGACATAGCTGAATGACACCTTAGTTCTAGAGACTTATCTGGACCCCCTTAATTCTGCAAAAGGAAAACAGTGTTCATCAAACAACACATGCCTGGAAATGTACATCTTACCATCAGGTGCCATGCATTGATAACCCTTGTGATTGGAGCTATAGCCAAGAAACGTGCAGGGTTGAGATCGATAACTCAGTTTGTGATTCTGGTAAGGTCGTAAATGTGGAAAACATCTACACCCAAACACTTTCATCCAACCATACTCAGGCAACTTCTTGTACAGCACTTCAAATGGAGAACACCCTTGTAGAACACGTGTAGACAGTCTGTTGATTAGGTAAACTGCTGTACAAACAGCATTGGACCAAAAATGAAAAGGTGAAGAAGCTTGAGCCAACAAAACCAAAGCAAGCTCGATGACATGGCGATGCTTTCGTTCAACAACCCCGTTCTGCTCCGATTTATGTGAACACACCAGCCTATGCTTAATTCCCAACGTTTGAAGCAAGAAAGACAATTGCCTGAACTCACCACCCCAATCACTTTGAACCTCTTTCACAACAGTGTCAAATTGAGTCTTAACCATGGAATGAAACAACTGTAAAGCATGAATAGCCTGATCCTTGGTCTTCAACAGATAAATCCAACAATGACGAGTGTAAGCATCAACAAACGACAAGTAATAACTGAACCCATTAGATGCAACATGAGCCGGTCCCCATAAATCAGTAAACACCACTTGAAAGGGTGAATCATAAACTGTCTCGGATGCATTAAATGGAATCTTGTGGCTTTTGCCCATTCGACAAGGTACACAAACTGAACCACTTTTATTATGTAAACAAGGAATTACAACATTCATGTTTTTACAAACTTGCACAAGTGTAAGATGGGCAGGATGCCCAAGCCTTCTGTTCTAGAGATTATATGTATCATCAGTACTATCGACTACATGAGCTTCAATCGAGTTATAATTGCTACTTCTAGTCGCAGGTGTAACCTCAGCATCAAACTGGTAAAGACCCTTGCACTCTTGTCCTTGTAACAACACGTTCCCAGTATCTTTATCTCGAACCAGGCACTTCTCAGCATGAAACTCAAAGATCACGTTATTATCTCTAGCAAACTTAGACACAGAGAGTATATTTTTAGTGATTGATGGAACATGGAACAAATTCTTAACAAGCAAGGGTCGAGAAGAAGACATAATAAACATGCTACCAGTTTTGCAAATATCCAAACTATCACCATTCCCTACAAGTAGCTTACCTGGACCATTGTAGTCCTAGCTATGCACCACCTTGGAAGCATCAGGGGTCACGTGGTGTGTAGCTTCAGTATCCACCACCCAATTATCTGAACTTGTGGAGGCAATATTTGCATGAGCATGTCCGTTCCCATAACATGTAAAACACGAACTACTATTATCCTCAATAGTAGCAATATTGATGTTCCCAGATTCATTAACACCAGCACTGTTATTGGCCATAACACCTGGAAAAGATTTGTCAAAACGACACCAGCATCGATATGTTGAGTGTCTATTCTTCCCACACAATTGACATTGCAACCTTATACGGCCACGACCCCTAGATCTTCGTCCAGAATACTGATTCTGTCTATTGAACCCAGTGTCTTGGTTGCCTTCATTGGTTGAACTCTAAACTCGAACCATATTAGCACTCATCGGAAGCTACAACTGGTTATTAAAACCCTTCAATTGTGCCTCTGCATCAACAAGAACAGTTCTCACACCATCCAAAGAAAAAGATTCTTTGCTGGCTGTGATTACTGCATAAACGGTTGATATTCAACAGGCAAACCATTCAAGATAGTGGCAATCTGTTCAATATCAGAAACAGAACTACCACACGCAGCCAACGCGTCACATATTTCTTTAATCTGGGTAAGATATGATCGCATACTCCCTTCCCCTTTTCGAATTGAACGCAGTTTACAATGTAAACTCATAACAGTTGTGGTCGAGCGATTAGAAAAGAATTTAAGCACAGTAAGCCACACAGATGAAGCCGTTTCAGCACCAACAAATTAAGGCAGCAGGTTGGCACTAATGGTGGAAAGTAACCACGACGCCAAAGCATTGTCCTGTGCCACAAAAATCTCATAGTCTTCATTCAAGACTTGTTCTCCGCCATCTCCAGTAACCATCTCTGGCGGAGGCTTGATCGAACCAGTAAGCAACTTCTCCAAACGATGACTTCGAACAGTCAAAAGAATCTGTTGTTTCCGCAATAAGAAATTCATCTCGTCGAGCATGATATTGACTTTCTTGTTCGTAAAAGCCTTGGAATTCTTGAGAGAATCCACCATATCGGCAGTCTGACCGGCAACGCTACTATTAGGCATACCGAGAACTTACCAACAAATCACCAACAAGAATGCGACCAAAGAGATTTTAGCAGCGGACACAAAGAAATCAAGAGAGAAAGGCTCCAAGATCGATGGCGAAAGATACCATATTACGAAAGCAAGATGAATTGAGATAGAAAAGAGTAATGGGGTTTATTGATGGAAACAAGGTGAAGTTCTCAATTCAATGACTGCAAATATAAAGGAAGAGTTTAGCTCAGTAACTGACTACACAACGACGCCAGCTGACAAAACTAATTAACTGAGCAAACTAACTCATTCTAGAACGTTACAATGGGATCTATATTCAACAATCATCAACATTCAAACGCAGACATTATAAAAAAAAACCAACGAAATACTGGGTCAAAAATCAAAATGCTTGAAAAAGATGATGTTATTGTTTGTCACCTGACCAGTGGCGACTGCCATTTCTGAGTCCATTTTTATTTTATTACCTTTTGATTCCTGAAAAAAATCTTGTTTTGCAGAGTTTGACTGTCCACAATTTTTATTTTAAAGAGGGAGCTAACATGTTACAACCAAAGATTTATTTTTTACACTATCTTTCTATATATTTGAATTTGGGAAAGTATACTGTAAATGTGTATATGGGGCACAATCCATAAATTCTAACCACAATCACTAAATTTTAAATTTAATGTTGACAGGATCCAGGGCATCCACATCCCCTATACACGACAATTTCTGCAATGAAAAGAGCGAACGACCTAACATAAGCTTAGGTTGAACCATTAGTATACCTTTAAGCTAAAAAAGTAAAATTTTAAAAATAAAAAACTCAAGTACAACCTTTTTAAAATTAGGTGACCACCGAAATCTACTGGTCTAGTGGCTGAGAATACTTGAATAATCTTATTTTATATAGTTCGAATCATTATATAAAAATATAATAACTCTTAATTTAATAAAAAAAAAGTATGTGGTAGAAATTGATCCGTAGCAAATTAAAAAATAAAATTAATCACTGACTCCAACCTTTATTGACGTTAATTTCGAGTTTGACATTGAAGGAAAGATAGATAGATGAAAGGAAATTTCCCACTTCCACTAGAATCCAACAGGACTTGTCCTATAATACCTGCGTCACTTTGGATGAGAATCTTAGATTAGATATAACAAAAAGGGGCCTAATTCAAAGAGGTTGAAGAATCTGACAAATTAAAAATGGGGTTGGAGTACGTGCCACCATCTAAAAACTTGTAAAATTCATACGCAATTACTCTCCTATATAACTTGACTGATTGAAGCTTCTGTTTTTACTTTTCACTTTGCAAAACCAAAAGCAAAAGAAGCTCAAGAGATGTTGGAAGGCAAAGCCTTGATAAAAGAAACTGATATGCCACAGAAGATGCAGACCCAAGCCATGGATTCTGCTTCTCAAGCTCTTGATCTCTATGATGTTTCTGATTGCATCTCCATTGCTGCTCACATAAAAAAGGTCTTCCTTTTCAATACCTTTTTTCTCTTTTGCTTTTATATGAAATGATTTAGTACTTTTTTTTGAGAAAAACAAAACAAAATTTGCAGGATTTTGACAAGAAATATGGAGGTGGATGGCAATGTGTGGTGGGTTCAAACTTTGGGTGTTTCTTCACTCATACAAAAGGGACTTTTGTGTATTTTGCTTTGGGGACTCTCAATTTCCTTATTTTCAAGGGTTCATCTTCTTAGGGCAGAGCTCTGCCATACCAGAAAACCCAGCTTTATTTGGTCTGCTGCTGCCAAGAGTTATGTTCAAATTGATCAACTCAGCTGCTCAAATGTCTCTTTGTTTGCAATGTTTTTGAAAGAAGTACTATAATGTAAACTATTTTTATTATGAAATTGATTGAGTTTTTGGTTGGTTGTCATTTTCAGCAGGCTGCTGCTTATAGGTTTATGGCAATTGGCAAACTTTCAGAAATGGTTGCCGTGCCCTTTTGAAATTTAAGCGCGACACATGGAGATCTAAATCTAATGATTGACCGAGTGTATATACTCGGTTTGAACAAGTTTTAGGCCAAAACATATGATTTACTTGATTCATACATTAAAAATAAAATTTGGGTTATTTACATGGTTTCAGTAACAGCAATGGAACTATGATTTTGAATGGGAGAAGATGGCCAACACTTTCAACTCTGCCTCTTGAATCTGCAGATCTGATGAACCATTTGAACAAGTTGTTAAAAAGCAAAATTTATGCACAAATCTCTGCAATTAATCCTCTTAATAGTTGCTTCTCTATATCTTCCACTACTTGAATTGTGTCATCCGCCGAGAATCCTTTCTTCCAACCCAAGTCCCATATTCCACTCAAAGCTTCACTGTGGTTTATATCTCTTTCCAGCATAGCGTAAAGTCTATCGGTGGGGTAGTTTTCACCGGCAAGTTCAGTATAGCTTCTCAGAGCTTCGACGCCATCGCAAGTTTCCTTTAACAGATGATCTAGAGGGATGTGCCTTTTGGCATTTCCTACCAGGGTTGACCAGGGAGAGTGGATCATTTGAGAATCGGGATGGCTTTTCCGTTGAACAATTTCGTTTGCACAATCCAAGGAAAGTCGCGTGTCGGCGTTAAAAGCTGGATTGCTCAATAGCAATGCCTTTAGACCGGTCCCTGTCATGAAGTTTACATTCTCTGTTCCGATCAAAGTGATGGGGTCATCATCAATGTCTCCGATAGATTTTCTGATGTTTTGATCATCGATGGTAACCAGAGTGACATCACAAACAGAACTCTCACAGCAGTGCTCTATAAGAGAAACAAGGCCAAAGAAAAGAAATAGTCAGCATCTCCATTTTGATCATTAAGTTTGTTCTCAAGCTACATGTTTTTCTTTCAAGGCAAGATAATCCAAGTTAAAAGTCAAGAATATCAACATGACGGACACAGTAGGTTTCAGCATTTATAGAGAAACAGCAAATTCCAGGATGTAATTACTTATCAGCATTTGAAGAGAGAAGCAGCAAATTCCAGCATGTAATGGCATCTAGCTAATATCAACACTGTGATTTAATAAAATTTCAGCCACAAAGGATGTTACCTTCAATCTGAATATCAGTGTGTTCTGTTCCCTCTTCTGTAGGAAGTTGATATGCGGTTTCAGCACTATATCCTTCGACAACAGTATCATATTCCGGTTCAGGATCAAATCCCTTTCCTTCCAAAACAGTATCAACATTTGATGCAAGATCAATCCACTTTTCTTCCAAATCGGTATCATTTTCGGATGCAAGATCAATCCTCTTTTCTTCCAAAACATCATCTTTTTCAGATGCAAGATCAAACCTCTTTTCTTCCAAAACAGTATCATCATTTAATGCAAGATCAGTCCTCTTTTCTTCCAAAACGGTATCACCGTTGATGCAAGATCAATCTTTTTTTCTTCCAAAACAGTATCATTTTCTGATACAAGATCACTCTTCCTCCCTTCCAAAACAACCTTATCTCCTTTGCATTCTAACTTTTCAGTCTGCACAGAAGATAAACCATATTTAATAACATTGGATCCTATTTTCATAGCTCAATACGTGTAGCAAATGCATTTTAAATCTCGGATGTCAACATGCTACTTAATGAAATTATAATTCAGCAGAAAGTAAACTTAAAAGGACTCACAGTTATTTTAGTTACGGTAGGCTTGCTCACAGCCTTTTTCGTTGAACTCTTCTTCACATCAATGGGGCCACGAACTGTATTTTGTGGTTTGCGAACAGAGTTGGAGTTTGCAGTCGCACTTGGTTGATGAGAAATTTTATTTTTTGTAACATTTGTTGCATTCTCAGGCTTACTGGGCTTTCGAGGGGCAACCTTGGCTTGATCTTTAGTCCTTGATAGATTCTTTGCTTTTCCAACCTCCTTGTCAACTGGTTTCGTGCTGCTTATCATAGGCTTTGGTATCATGTCGATGTTCTTCGCAGTTGCCACTTTCTTCACAGATGGCTGAGTTATAGAACCTGAACTTTTCGCCTTAGTAGGAAGGCTTTGTTTAATCTTCACTTCCTTTTTCACTGGTCTGGTCTCGTTTTCTTGACCATCTTCTCCACCTTCCTGCTCAATATGTCTCTTCACTGGAGTTTCTTTTGCTTCCACTCTTCTGCTTGTTTTACTGAATTTCAAACCTCTGTTATTGGAGTCGATTATTTTGGAAGGAAAATCCTCTTTTACTTTCGGCTTTTTGAGTATTGTTTCGGTGTTCGAGCTTCCCTCCTCCTGAAACACTTGTAAAAATTTCTCTTGCGGTTGCAGATGTGGATTATGTCGAGGTTTGATGAGTACAATAGGTGGACTGTTAATCAACCTGTTTCCGGAAAAGAAGTCACTTGATTGATAGGAATCAGACTTAATCTCTTTGATGGAGTTGTTTTTCAGAAGCCCTTTAAAATGCATGGTCTCAAGGACATCCTTCAGCGTCTTCTCCGGATATTCTGTTCGTTCAACAAATTGAGACTTCCGCACTTTCGGCGTATCAATTTCAAAGGTAGGTCTTTGCTGACTGAAAATCTTCTTTTTCTCCACATCTTTCTGGGAATGTGTCTGCAATGATTTTGAAGGCATTTCTTCTAGGCCCATAAGCTTTGCAATCAAACTCGGGCCTCTTGCCTTATTCTCTTCAGCTGCCGAGAAGACAGATGAATCCATGGAAGTAAAGTTTTCGGTTTGAAAAGAAGAAGATCGGCTCAAGCTTGTGGACGGGATATCTGAAGCTAAATCCGGATATCTTGAACTGAAGCATCTCTTTTCTTCAGCATTTTTGTTAGGCAATAGATTTTGCCTAGCTAAGCTATCTCTAATCACTTCCCTAAGCTCGTCAATGCAATCTCTTGAAGAAACACCGGCTGAAAGGTGCGGATTCTGGATTCCCTTCTGAGAATTCTGCTCACTGACTGGACTCGAATTCACTCTCCGAAACAATTGATCATTTCTAACCCTATCAGATTTTTCCTTCTGTTTCTTCTTCAACCTAGCCAAATGAGATGCTTCTTGAAACTTCCCTAGCACGTGCAAAGAATCCTGCAATTCAAGAGCTCCTTTCAACAGATCTTTCGCTATATCTTTCGAATGCTGATCACACCAAATCCCTCCACTCGACCACGAATTGATCACCTGGTTCAGCTTGTGAGCTCCTCTTGAAACCTCCAACAGCTGACAGGAAGATGAGCTACGAAGCTCTTCCATGGCACCGTTAGACACCGTCTCTTCTCTTTCGGTCTTACCTCGATACTCGACCTTTGTTCTTATGCTCCATCTTCTTCGTAATCGTTGCGGATTCTACAACTCCCTTCGGATCATCACACATAACAAACGATCTGTAAACAATTGATCTTAGGCCGTCTTGAGGCATATTCTGTTCATCCAAAAGCATTTTATAATGTCAGGTACATACAAAATTACAAATACACAAAAACCAAATCCACCAATACTAAAATAGATTTTTTATGAGATGATTTCTTACATGCTTTTGATATTCTAATAATCAGTCTTTTTCAAAGATTATCCGAAACAGACAACAGCAACAATTGTTCAGCTCTGGTTCAAATGAAAACAACATAAACATAATTAATCACTTGTTGCCGTCCCAAATAAACAAAAGCAAATGTCATTAAAAATGAAGGGGAAAAATGTTTCAAACTTTATCTACTGAATTATCTTCCATACCAAATAGATCCTTAAAACTAAAACCAAAAATGTCAACTTTTATGAACAAATCAACTCAATTTTCTCTCATTTTCCAGAATAAGACAGAAAAAAGAAAACCCAGATGAGAAAATGCATTAAAAATGAAAAAAAAAAAAAACAAAGACCCAAGAAATTAAAATCTGGGAATGCTGACCTTTTCTGCAAGTGAAAGAGCAGAGATTCAGATCCAAAGCAATGAGCATTGAGTTTGTTGTTTGAGTTTGTTTCAGTTTTTGGTTCCAAAATCAAAGAAAAAAGCAAGCTTTAGCTTATTAATTTAATGGAACAAAGAAGAAAATGAGATGGTTTAAAGAGGAAACTTGGTGAGCGGCGTGATTTCATGGCGATGGGACATTTTAGTTATAAATTTATCGTTCGCGTGTTGCAGAAATAAAGGCAATAAAAAAAGGAGAAGAAAAACAAAGGAAATCTGTTGGACAGCAGAACGAGAGGGAAAGGACAGTTAACAGTAAAATGCAAGCTTTCTTGGCAAACACTACTGTTTCGTCTTCTTCGGTATCTGTTCTTCGCATTTTCCATTTTTAAATTGGGATTTGGTACAGTTTTAATTATTCTTTAGGTTTAAATATACTACTGACCTGTAATTTTTCGTATATTATTTATTTATTAGGTTTAACAAAATATCATAACAGAAACTTTAATTTTATATATAAATTGAATAGCATATTTAGAAAAATGAACTTATACGGACTTTTAAATTTCGGACAATAAATTAGATACTAATGATTGTATCAAAAAGTAAATAGTTAAAAATAAGTTTTGAAACTTGACCTTGAATTGAAAATGTTAGATTTTTTTATAATATTTTTTGTTAATTTTTTGAGTTTTTTTCCAAAGTGTTTATAACTTATTTTTTCACCTTTTAACGATATTTTGTTCCCGTTTTTTTTGAAAATTTATATCGAAAAAAATTTGTTATAGATAGATTTTCAAAAAAATTAAAAATATATACCAAAAATATTATCAAATGTTCATTGAATCATTGCATGTAATAAATTATTGATAACTTTTGAAAAGTTTAATAACTATTTTGAAATAATTCAACAAATTTATCGATCATTTTGTACTAATTTTTAAAGTTTATTTATTTATTTTATAATTTATCAAAAAATATAATATTATTTTATAATTTTTAAAAGCTTAGTGATCAAAAATAAAATGAAATAGTAATATATAATAATTTTATTAATTATTTGACCCAAATTAATTAATCAATTAAATTTTAAAAAACTATATCAAACAATTAATAAATAAGTTTATACGAACCCAACGAGTAGTTATAACACGAGACATTGCAGAGGTTCATGTTCCGGGGCGAGAAAGATTGTGTGTTGTTTTCCCTTGAATCATGTTATGTGTGGTGTCTTTGTATGGATGTTTGATTTTGTAGGCAAATATCGAGATTTTTATTTATATAAAATGAACATCTTTAATTACTCGATCAATGAATAAATTTTATGTTTAATTTTGTTTTTAATTATTAAGATGACATTTTAAATGCTTTATTTTTATTTTAGTCCATTACGTTTATAGTTTTCATTCTTACTTATTTTAATAACTTCAATTCAAAATTTTGTTTTAATTAAATATAGAAGATTTATAAATTTTAACTTTTTTTTTTAGTCCATTAAGGTATAGTTTTATTTGTTCATACTTTTTCTTAATTATTTAATGTCAATTTGATTTAAAATGTAAATATAGAAGACTAGAGAATTTGTTTACTTTTTTATAATATTCATTTGATAACACGTACAAATTTTACAGATAAAGTTGTTTACATTCGATTCTCCTATGATAAACATCCTATGATAACACGTAAATACAATTTTAATATTTTTAACAAATACAAATCTAACACGAATATATTTAAAAAAAACACGAAATGTTTTTCAAATCTAATTAATTTATTGTGGTGACTATTTATATTAGATGAAGATATTGATAACAATTGAAGAAGGTAATAAGTTCATGTAACAGAAGAGTTATAACATCATTTCAAAGGACATTAATATTACAAGTTTACCACATAAAATAATTGTACAAGTTAATGAATGTGTTGGGATCTTTGTCTTTTCAAAATTTATAAAATAGTCATCAAATTTATCAAATTATTATAAAATAGACACTGAATATTATATAACAGTGTAATAATTCGAGTAATTGATTAAACATTTTATAACATTTTGATAAATTTAATGATCATTTTTTATCTTTTGAAATGTTAATGACCAAAACAATCATTTTGATAATTTAGTGACTATTAAGTATATTATCCAAACTAAAAGTGAAAGACACAAAGAAGAATCAACCAGCTAAATATATATAATAATATTTCAAAATTAAAAATTAAAAAAGGTTAAAATATTATTTTATTTACAGCTCAGAACTTCAAATCTTAGTAGTACCTTACAACCAATCACTTGGATTTGACTGACCCAAATTTTTGTTTACTTGTGGGTAATATTACAAAGTACAAACTAATCATCATTTTCTTTATTTATTTAATTTTCAAATTTATGAGAAAAAAAAACAAAGGGCTAACTAACAAAATAAATGGAACACAATTCAAAAAGGCATCTAACTCTTTTGAAAATGCAAATAAATAAACAATCCAAGCTTTATTTATATAATTCTCGATATCTAATTTATTAAGTGGTTAATTTAGATCGAGTACCACAGAAACTCATTAGGGTATCTTCAACCTTCACCAACACTATAGCACTATTTTAGTGTCAAAAATAATATAAAAAAATTGTAAAAAGTAAAATTATTGTAAAGAGACCAACTCTAAGTTTTGTACTAAAATGGTGCAAACTAAGATACTTTAATATTATTCCAACATTATATTAAATTATATTCATCCATTTATTAATGTGTAGTTTCATTATAAATTTCAAAGTAATATGTTTTATCGTGAGAAATAACAAATAAAAATATTTGCTAAAATTTAACTTAAGAAAGCTTAAAAAATCTTACACATTAAATAGAAAAAAATACAACAAATATTAAAATATAACTATGATTGTAAATATAAGAGAAAACCATAATTGATATAAAAAATAAAAAATTAAAATCATAGTTTTAAACATTATATTTAAAATAACATAAATAACAAATTACATAATCATAAGCAATTAAATGACATTGTTTGTTTAATTCGAACAACTAATTTTTAGAATTATTAAATCGTAAAAAAAATATTGTTCTTTTTAATGCATGGAAATTAAGTTCAAGATGCCTTGGGAGATGATGATTAGAATTTGTTTTGTATGACAGAAAAAGGTTAAAAAAAAAGGCAGTGTTGAGTTTTCCTACGAAGTCGAGAAATATTTACTTTTTACCATCATATTATTAAATTAATTTAACCAACAAAATCTATGTTTTAATATATGAAATTTATTAGACATTTAAAAATTAATCTATTATGCAATGTGTTTTATTAAAAAATATATTCTACTTAAGTTTTTAATCTATGAATAATTCATAATTATTTTTATATTATGAAAGGTCAAATTTTCACTCACATTAATATTTAATTTATTAATTTAATTAATTAAGAAATAAAAAATGAGTAAAGGAAAAATAATATGGTGTGGCTTTTTCATAAATAAAAAAAAATTGGTGTTGCTACAGTACGGCACTAAATATGGTGCAGTAATGTAGACAACACTAAAATGGTGGCATAAAGATTTAAAATATAGTGTTAGGTTGGAGAATGAATAGTAACAAAAAACACACCATTTTAGTAAAATGGTGTAAAGGTTGGAGATGCTTTTATAGAAACATTTTTCTCAGCCCAGTTTGTTTCATTCACAACATCAAAATTCAAATATTTAACCTTGCTTAAGAGATTGTCTCATCTCGCTAGACAAACGGGTTATTCGTTAAACAATGCAGGCCTTTTAATTCACATTTGAAAACAATTTTTTAAAACATATCCGATATTTGATAGTTACATGAATTACAATTATATTCGGAGTCAAGTTGATGGATCATGCTCTTAAACAAAAGACACGATTGTCTCGACACTAATCTCTTCCATCCACAAGTTTCAAACCCGATACTTAAGGTATTTCGAGCTTCTTAATACTTGAGCCGATATTTGTTGAATATAAAAAATAATTTAATCATGATAAAATAAAGGTTATTAATTTGAATCATGACATATAAAATAAATTGAGTTGAGATAATTATCATCATAATAAGTTTATGTTGTTTTTCGTTCGGATTAATCAGCCAACGTAATATGTTATACCAAAAAAATATTATTCTTTTTAAGTGTGAGTGGAAATCAAGGGTTAATCATACCTTGGGAGATGAGGGGAGAGAATCAAATATATGTCAGGAAAAAAGTGAAGAAAAGTAAAAAAAAAAAAGAAGGGCAGTGCTGGGTTTTCCTCACAATTGAGAAATATTTACTTTTTACCATCATATTACTGTTTAAATGAAGTGTTAATTGATTCAATATTTACTTTTTTTTCATACCGGTTTTTTGCAGTTAGTAGGTAAAAATTAATGCATTCACAGGGGTCTTGCTATATCATCTTCATATATGTATGTATACTTCATTTTAATGGCAATCGTAAATGCAATTGAATTATCACCATCCGATTGTTTCTTGCTGGTTTAACTGCAAGGATGTTGGCTGATCCATGTGTTACGAAAAATTTACACGACCTGCGTATCAAAATTTACACTATAAAAACTTAAATTTTAAATTCTTAACTTAACCCTAAACCCTAAAGCTTATACCCTAAATTTTAAACACTAACCTTAAATTATAAACCCTACAACTTAAACCTCTAAACTTTAAACCCTAAACTAAAATCCTAACCCCTAAAACTAAAAAGGCATGTGTAAGTTAAAATTTACACGACTTGTGTATCAAAGTTTTTTCCTTAAAGTATACATTGTTTTTTAAACCCATTGAATGTTTTTATTAGAAAATAGAATTTTCCTTAAATTTTGAATTTGAATATTTTGTTTGTAGAAAATATGTGAGTTTTATTAAATCCTAGTCATAATCTTGAATTTAAATATTCAAATATATTGTTATTGTTTCATTTCACTATTTTTCTTATTCTACGAAAATAGTGAAATTTTTATTTTGTAAATTTTTTTATTTTTATTTAAGTATTGATTTTGTTGTTACTTCTCTCGTTGGCAGATGTTCATTTCTTTTCTAAAATGTATTTATTTCATTTGATTTGGTAAGAATTAAGATGCTAATGCAACAATTGTCTTATAAGGATAGCCTTATTTCAAACAAACTATTTAATTTAGAAGTTATTCTCATACTATTTTAATTGTTTTTAATGATGATAATTACTTGGATAATAACCGTGTTTGGTAAACAACGATTTAAGTTAAAATTAGAGGTTTGACCGATCAAATCCGTTAATTTAGATGTTTGGTGAGTAGCAGATTGAAGTGAAATTTCTAATTTTAAAAAACCTGCTAATAGGAGCTTTACTGAAATTAGATGTATTAACATAAGAGTTATAAAGTCCTTTTTACCCTTAACAATTATAAAAAATCTCCAATTATAAGAATGTTAATTTAGATGTTTGGTGAATAGCAGATTGGAGTGAAATCTCTAATTTTAAAAAAAGTTGCTAATATGAGCTTTTTGAAATTAGATATATTAACATAAGAGTTATAAAGACCCTTTTACCCTTAAAAATTATAAAAAATCTCCAAATAACCTAAATTTAACTTTTTTCTATTGATTTGTTTATTGAAGAATTCTACAACGCTCGGTGAGCACCGTTGAGCACTACTAACGATGAGCACCATTAAATTAATTAATAAAGATTAAAAATTCATGGACTAAACATATAATTATAAATTATTTAAACATATAATTATAAAATATTAATTACATTATTTTCTATATATATAATTTTTTTCAATATTTTTTAAAAACAATTAGATCAAATACCAGCCACTAAACCCTAATTCTAAAACCTGAAACCCAAAACCTTAGCATATTCAAATTTAGAGTTTATGGTTTATAGTTTATGATTTAGGGTTTTGGGTTTCGAGTTTATGAATTAGGGTTTTTAATTTTTAGGTTGACTAAGGATGGTATTTGATTCAATTATTTTTTTAAAATATTAAAAAATATTATATATATGGAAAATAATTAATATTTTATTTTAAATAATTTATAATTATATATTTAAATAATTTATAATAATAGTTGAGTCTTTTAGATTTTTAATCTTTATAAATTAATTTAATAGTGCTCAGCGGTACTCATCATTAGTGGTACTCAACAGTACTCGTCGAACGTGGTAGACTCATCCTCTGTTTATTATGTATATATTCTAAGTTTCCAAAAAGATAATGTTATACAATAATTTAAGACCTCATGATTTGTTTATTGATTGAAGCCTAATGATGTTTATCATAAGATATTCGGATTCGAACATATGTATGTTAGAAAACGCATATACAATATTAAATGCTTTACAAGAACAAGTGCCAAATCATTTAGTCTTTATAAATTAATTTAATAGTGCTCAGCGGTACTCATCATTAATTGTGCTCAGCAGTATTCGTCGAACGTGGTAGACTCATCCTCTGTTTATTATGTATATATTGTAAGTTTCCAAAAAGATAATGTTGTACAATAATTTAAGACCTCATGATTTGTTTATTGATCGAAGCCTAATGATATTTATCATAAGATATTCGGATTCGAACATATGTATGTTAGAAAACACATATACAAATATTAAATGCTTTACAAGAACAAGTGCCAAATCAAACATCTTACAAAAGTAGATGTACCAAATACGACATTAAACCATGGAGAAATGACGGGTTGCCGGAAATACCAGAGGCGCAGATGGTAATTGAGATTTGCAGGGGCATTATGAATTTCGGTCGGATATTGAAATTTGTAGTAATTCACACTCTTGTTAGGTTTGGACTTTAATTTTGAGCAGATTTGGTCATAAATTAAACATGTTTGATGGCAGACAAATTTGACATTGGACTTACAGATACAAGTTGGTCCTCCATATTTAATACTTCTTCCTCAAACCAAACAATTCTTACAATATAATAATAAAAAGCTTATGTTGTAATTTTATCGTACAATAATCTCAAATCCATAATTTTACCGCTCATTTTTTATTTCATCAGTTTAATCTTTGTAATTTTTTAAAATTAATAATATTATCTTTTATTTTTAATTTGATCAATTTAACCTTCAAATTTTTGAATTGTAAAAATCTCATTTGTAGTTGTAATTAACATATTGTCACGGGACTATTATCCTATTTTTAAAAGACATGTCTGATAGGATGTGCAGCGTCACCGCTCATATATCTCAATACTTCTCTTTTCTTTTTCGATGTGGGATTAATGACACCACCTCTTTTCAGACGTGATAATATGGTCATTATCTATTTCCACATCAGCTGATTACTAGCCGTTATTATCAACTATCTTGTCATGTCAATAGAGATTGTCGATTTTAATGACGTGGTAAAACGAATATAGAATTTTAAAGTTAATTATTTTTAAATTTGTGTTAATTGTACTGCTACATAATCAAAATTGATATGATATCGTCTTATTAAATGATATTAGTTTATTAAATAAAATGACATGTGACATGCTATCTCAAACACTATTAATTATATAATAATGAAGTGTTCGACATGACAAAAATGATTAATAAAAATGATTGTGTTAGTTAATCACAGACAAAGATGAGGTTAAAGTCAAGGTTAAATTAATGAAACTAAAAAGTATAGAGCAAAATTGTTGATTTGAGATTACTAAAACCTAAAATTACCCTTAGTCCACAATAAAATAATTAAGAATGGAATAACTTTATGTATGAGAAATATATATAAAGTCAAAAATAGTATCAAACATTTAACTTTTGGTCATTTTGGCCTCATTTTTTTTCAAACTAATACTTAGTGTTTTATTTTTGTTTAAAATTCTCTCTTGATGGATAGAATCGTCAATGGTAATATGACAATACTACATGTATAAAGATGCTGACATGACACTTTACTGATATATCATTAACAATCTAATTAAAATAATTAGGAATTAAACTTAAGTAAGGTGAATAGAAAGTGTAACACTCAACCACCAAACTAACTCACAAACTTATTTACTTTGTACCAAATAATATATTAATGACATATATAGAGACATATATAGAGAAACCAACAAAAAATGAGGATTTCTATTCCCGGAAATAATGCAACATTGGTTTTTCTCAACAAAGACAAAAGCCGCTCCAAATCACTTTTGTTGTTTAGAATGTACGTTTTATTTTTGTTACAATTTGACCCTCAAATTTACGCTTGTTAAAACATGCAGACAGCTAATTATCTTATCGTAAAACCATAATTAACCTGTCGAACCTTTTATTTCTTCAACCCCTTCACCATCCCATAAACCTCATTGAATTTATCCTTCTTTGTTTGTGCTCTTATTAACAAAGAAGAAGCTTAATTCGACGCCATGCTTCGAACATTAACATGCAAGCGTAGCATTCGTAGCTCGCCATCTTTCAAAGGTACGAAAACGTCTGACAATCCATGGAAGCTCAACCATCAGAATCTCTTCCCATATGGCAGCGCCACCGCCGCCATTGATGATATCAACATTAAAAATGCAAAAGACCCATCAATGGTGCAGCAAAATGTGGAACAGTCCGAAGAGATGCATGCAGGTTCAAGCATCTTTCTATAAATAATTAAGGATGAAAACATAAATAATAAATTATATATATATATATATATTAATTTTTGATCCCTAATTTAAGCTTAATTAATATTCATGGTCCATAAAATTTTGACCATTGCTGACATTGATACAGATATGGCGATGATGAAGGAAAGGTTTGCAAAGTTGCTTTTGGGTGAAGAAATGTCAGGAGGTGGAAAAGGTGTTTATTCAGCTCTGGCTTTGTCAAACGCAGTCACAAATCTAGCAGGTAAATATTTACATTCCTACTATATAAATATATATATATATATTCGTGTCGAATACGTATTCCGTTATGACTCGAGTCCGAGAAACATAGATTTTTAGGAACTGATGGTGGCCAATTATATTGCAGCATCCATTTTTGGAGAGAAAGGGAAATTAGAGCCCTTGGCACCAGAAAGGAAAGCAAGGTGGAGAAAAGAAATGGACTGGATCTTATCTGTTACTGATCACATTGTTGAATTAGTTCCTTCAAAACAGACATCCAAGGATGGAACGGACATTGAAGTTATGGTCACGAGACAACGAGCCGACCTGCTCGCGAATATCCCCGGCCTGCGTAAACTCGACGCGATGCTCATCGTCGGTATCTATGTCCTTAGCCGATTATAAAGATTTTAACACTTCGGTTTGCTGATCAAGTTTGTAACATGACACAGGAGACTCTAGAAAACTTTGAACAAGAAAAAGAGTTTTGGTATGTGTCCAAAAATGATCTTGAAGGGAATGAAAGCAGCCAAAGGGAAGACAAATGGTGGTATCCGGTCGTTTAAGGTTCCTGAAAACGGACTTTCGGAAAAGCAACGACGATGGCTGCAATCCCAAAAGGAGTCAGTAAACCAAGTGCTGAAAGCACCAATGAGCATCAATGCTGAAGTCATAATCCGAGATAGAAATCCCCGAAAGCTACATCGATTCTCTACCGAAGGTAAAGAAAAGAAACCAATGTCGCACATGTAGAGTAGAGTAATCTCGCAATGTGACACGAACAGTCTAGTACTAACATGTTACTAGTGTTGGGTCATGTCGGTACATCCCATGACGCAGCGGAAAAATTATTCGGTGATTACTACTAGAGATATATGTACGAGGAACGAATCGGGGTAAATAAAGGTGAAAAATTACCTGTTTAAAATCTGGAATTCTGAATTTGGAGGAGATAGATATTTAATCACGATTCCACGATGTTGATCGCAACGATAACACCCCGACCTCTATGTAGTTCACCCAGTTGAAACGAGCATATAAAACTCTCTAAACTATTTAAAAGGTTTTTCCAAAAGAATTAATAATTGCTACATCTCTCATGCCTTTATATAGCCTTTGAAATCCTAATTTAACTCATATTAGAATTTCAATATATATATATTAATATATATAATCCCAATTTAACTTTAATTAGGATTTCAATATATATATATTAAATATATATAATCTCAATTCAACTTTGTTGGGATTTCAATATATATATATATATATATATATTAAATATAGGTTAAGATCTACTTACATGGTGTAAAACTCAATTACTTTTACACTTTTTTTGGACCATTAGATGATGGTAATTAATGGCTAAGATTGTTTCCTTATCTTTATTTTCTAAGTGATAATCTTCACATTTTTTACTGTTAATCTCATCCATCCATTTTACTCATTCAATGGCCATGAATTAGTGTAAAACTAAATGAATTTTACACCATGTAACTGGATCCCATCCCATTAAATATATAATCTCAATTCAACTTTAATTAGAATTTCAATATATATATATATATATATATTAAATATATATAATTTCAATTTAACTTAATTAGGATTTCAATGTATATTAATTTAGGAAAAAAAAAACTTTGATACATAGGCCGTGTAAACTTTAGTTTACACGTGCCTTTTAATTTTAAGGGTTAGGGTTTTAGTTTAGGGTTTAAGGTTTAGGGGTTTAGGTTGTAGGGTTTAGAATTTAAGGTTAGTGTTTAGAATTTAGTGTATAGGGTTTAAGGTTTAGGGTTTAGTTTTTTAGGGTTAGGGTTAGGAATTTAAGATTTGGGTTTTATAGTGTAAATACACAGGCTTGTGTAAAATTAATTTTACACAAGCCTGTGTATCAAAGTTTTACACATTAATTTATATAATCCCAATTCAACTAATTAGGATTTTAATATATATATATATTAATATAATCTCAATTCAACTTTAACTAAGATTTCAACATATATATATTAATTTAAATCTAATTGTATTATTTATATATTAAAAGAGTCATAATTACAATAATTATTTTTCAAATATTTATCCAATAGTTAAATTATATATATATCAAATATATATTAATTTAATTAAATTCGTGTACAACAAATTTGTACATATATAATTCGTTTAATATATGCTCATTTCAACCGTGGGTGTGACCCTATAGATTCATATAACGTTAGTAGTAAATATTAGAACATTTGTAATATTACAAACAATGAGTGACATCTAGCAATATGTCATTGTCATCTAAGCTACAAGAAATCATGATTCAGCATAATTTTTTTCGTGATTAAATCTTTTTCATGTATTACATCATTTTGTCCTTTATATTTAGATTGGACACAAGTTATGGAATAGTCACACTTGTATAGTTCATCTAATATTTTTTGATATCTTGTGTAGACTATTATAAACGAATAACTATAATATATCATATCAACTTATTCGAGCATGACCATGTATTTCTAGTCTCACTCAGTGGCCTACGATATTACTCCTATTATGTAGGAGGGACAAGTCCTATCTTGATAAACCATATTTCACTACATAAATGTGACATATCCAATATTAGTCTTTATAGTGTAGTCAGTTACGACATACGTTTGACTGTATCAAAATATGTCACTCACGATATTGAAATAATGATGATCCCAAGTTTGAGGATCATACATGTAGTTATCACTATGAGCGGTGTGACTATCACATAATAATTCAAGAAATATGCTCATAGCATGTCAGTCTAGTATATCATTCTCTAACACATACTTATATATTGATTTTGACATATACATGTCAATAACAATACTTTGTCATCAATCAACTACGTATTAGTCTTAATACATTATTATTGTCCATGCCCACAATAATACTCAATTAAAGACATTTAAGAATAATCATATTATTCTAAACGCTTTATTATAATTTAATTTAAATAAAAAGAAATATCATATCTTTAGACATACTCTAACAACTGACAGCCTAATCAAACTGCAACCGACTGTGCTCCATCATGTTTGATGCAGAACGGAAGAGAAAGCCTCGGTGATTCGATCTATAAAAGCATCACGGTGGAGTACTTCGATCCGGTGCAGTTCCTTTCGACGATGGACTTCTCGACCGAACACAAAGTTGTCGACTTTAAGAACAAGATCGAAGCCTCGATAGTGATTTGCAAACGGAAGATGGTCCAGAAATACGGAAGGCCTCCATCTCCGTGGGGCACAGGTGTTAGTGTTGGGAAAAGGGAAGTGTTCGAACAGAGGGCGCTGACTGTCTCGTTCATACTGAAGCAGCGTTTTCCTGGACTTCTACAATCTTCGCTCGACATAACAAAGATCCAAGAAAACAGGGTAAAATCAAAAACATGTTCTTAATCTTCTCCCGAATTGCATTCTGAAATTGATGAACTATTTTTTTCCTGCAGGATGTTGGACTGGCTATCCTGGAGAATTATTTGAGGGTACTCGAAAGCTTGGCCTTCTCGGTGATGTCGAGAATTGAGGATGTTCTTCATGCTGACTTGATAACTCGAGCATCATCGCCGGCTCCGCCCGAGATGTCGAACGTGGTGGATGCATTTGGATCGAGTGCTGCTGAGATACCAAAACTCTCGGAATCAAGTGATGTAGACATAGGTTACTATGTTGATAGTCTGCCGGCACGTGGTTTGACCCCGAAGAAAGCTGCTTGCCTGCAGAGGATTGAGAACTTAAATAGGGTCGAGATTGATGGATGGATGGATGGATGGTTAACTGGTACATTTAGATGAAAATTAAAACTAGAGGAAATAGAAGAAAAAGGAAAAGGATCAAAGGTAGTTAGAAAACTTACTTTTATGTATACAATAATAAGTGTAAATTACAACAACTAAATTATTGATCATAGTTTATTTAACTACTAAAATGATATTATTTTTTAACAAATAATAATTCTAATCCTAATCCTACTTAAAGAGTAAGAGAGGGGCTCTAAAAGAATGAAATAGGGCTTCTAGTGGGTCTAGAACTCATGATCTAAGGAATGTGAGAGAACAGATATGAGCAACTTGACCAATCGACCAAATATGTTTGATCTTAAATGATATTAATTTGACTGTTAAACAAATAGAAAACTAAAATTGTTGAACAAGCATATTTGACCGGTTAACTAAATTGTTCGTCTTTATTCTTTCATTTTCCTTGGGTTATTGATTTTAGACCTACTAGAAACACTCAATTCCTTTTCCTAGAACTCCTTCCCCTCCCTAAAAAGTAGCATTAAGATTTATAATTAGGATTCTTAAAAAAAAAACTAAAATTGTTCTTCCTTAACTCACTTGATATCTATCAACTTTACTAGTATAAAGTATAAAATACATTTTTAAATAATAAACTAAAATTTAAAGCCCAACCCAATTTTGATTAAAACCCAATACCTAGTTCAAACCAAAAGCGAATACAAAAGATGTATAATTTGGTATTTAAATTCATTTTTTTCTAATGTAGTATCTGTGTTTAGTTTGGTATTTGAATTTGTAATTTGTTAGGTATAATTGCACTTTTTTTCCCTTAACGTTTAATGTTTTTGCAATATTACCTTTACTGTTTTTTTGTTCAATTTGTACTCTTATTGATTCATTTTTTTTCAAATTGACCCATTTTCGACGGAAAATCTGACAGACTGACATGACATTCCGAGTATGCATAATTGTTGTCAAATATTTTACACGTCAGCAAATCATTTAATACTTTTAACATGTTCAAATGCCACATTACAAGTTAAAACTGTCAAAATTCAAGTTCATATTGGGTGTAAAAAAACATACGTACACATTAAAATTCAGGTACCGAATCATATTTGAAGTCAACACATCACAAAATGACATAAAAGAAAAATGATTAAACTACTAAGAATCATTCAAGTATTTTTTAGCATCACAAACTATTGATACCAACTGCAAGCATTCCATTTACGATGGCCTTTAACATAAAGTCAAGAGGAGATGTATAACATTGAAATCGAAATATATAAAAATCTGGTTCGAATCCAGAACTAGCAATTATTATGGAAAATCATGTTTGCTTCAACAGTTGGGAGAAACAACAGCCATGACATAGATGGGGCTAAAACCCAAAAAGTACTTGGTAGAATTGGTACATAACTTTGAAGTTGTTTGCTTCCTAAGAGGAACGGGTGACTGCAGCATGTATGGCATCAGCAAGATGCGGGACGGTACTGGAGCTAAGACCCGCCATACTAATCCTCCTGCAAAATAAAGAGACATTGAACCATTATTTAGCAGGCAACGGTCTTCGAGATAAAGAGGAACAGCTTCATCATAGCAGTAAACAAGCTCTCTTCATGTGGAATGAAAAAGGTTTAATGATATTCACATTCATCGTATTGGCATGTATGATCATATTATGATTCATGGAAGAGTAATGGGAGGTATGATTCATGGAAGAGTAATGGGAGGAAAAACTTCAATCGGAAAAGGTTCAAAGAAAAAAGAAATGGATCGGTTTACCCATCAGATGTCAAGTAAATGTGGTACTCTTTGGTCATGAAGGCAACTTGATCACTGTTCAATCCTGTGAAAGTAAACATTCCAATCTGCTTGATAATGTGACTCCACTCACCAGGGGTACCTGAATATACCAAAGATTCATACACAGTAAGGAATACTAAAAAGGAACACAAATTTCCTGTCAATAACATATATAGGCCAGCAAAGCCCGAATCCCAAGAACAAGAACGGGGTTTTTGTTAAGTGACATGTATAACAAATGTTGACCGACTCATACATACCAAACTTAGCTCAAGCCTACTGGTAAACAAAAAGAGGGTAGAGATATGTAGAGACCATTGAAAGAAAGGATTAAGCAAAACCTTTAGCAGTTAAAGCATCAAATAGTTGTTTCCGCATGCTAATAATTCGGTCTGCCATTGCTTTCAATTCAACCTTCCACTCATTATACATATCACTGCAAAATAAAATAGAATTAAAACAAATTTAAAACAAAAAAAACATGAAATCAAGTGAATTCACTTCATTTGAGTGATTACCTCACTCAAAGTCCAACAAGAAAATCATAGATGAAAAATTGCACCCAAACAGATGAATAAATGTTTTCCTTCCCTGATTAATGTCACTTTGGCATGGGAAGTAACGAAATCCTCTATAGAATCCTAATATTCACTTTTCTTCAATCTTAAACACCAAGACAAGCCATTGCAATCATTGCATTTTCTGAAATTTTACCAATACTACTAGTTTCTCTGTCATCTGACAAGTTCTAAAAATACAGGTAGTTTGGTTACACAAAGAAGTTACCTACCTATTTTTCAGGATGGTGGATGCAATTGAGGCACCATGAAGTGGTGGATTGGAATACATAGGCCTAATCACAAGCTTCAATTGGCTCTCAACCCTACTTGCAACATCAGCTGCCTTGCAGACCTATAAAATTATTACTCCACTATTATTGTTATTAATATTCCATGAAAGAATCCATGGTCATAATGAAAGAAATTTACTCAAGATTTACAAGTCTAGCATCTTACAATGCTGAGAGCACCAACACGCTCCCCATAAAGTCCCATGTTTTTTGCGTAACTTTGAGCGATAAAGCATTCCCCACCATCTGCAACAAACATGCGGACAGGTTGTGCATCTGCATCTAAGCTACCACTTGCAAATCCCTGGATGTCAGACTTCAAGTGTTTGTAAAATAACCATTCTATAACCTCTGAAAACTATAATAATAGCATATAATGAATACACTAAACATCATTCTAACATTACCACGCCCCACACAGAGCTTTAACCATAAGTTTATAACATCAGACAATTACCTGGTAAGCACTGTCAAAGAAAGGCAATAGCCCTTTGGATCTTATCAACTGCCGGATCTGCTCCCATTGTTCAACAGTTGGATCAACACCTGTTGGGTTATGAGCACAGGCATGAAGAAGTACTATAGCTCCAGCTGGTGCAGCGCCAAGATCTTCTAGCAAGCCTGTTTCCCAAAATTTTGCCATTACTTTTATTAGCATATCAAAACAAAGACTTTGAAACCAAAGCAGGAAGTAAAATGGCAATCACATATGTTTACAGGAAGACATATGGAGAGTACTTAAGCCTAGATCATGTATTGTATAAGCATGTCTTCATGCTCAATGCACTATAACTATTGAAAAATGTAATAAATGAAGACATCAATTGTGCCTCAAAGAATTTGTTAATCTAATTAACTTATTAACAGCATCAACTCATTCACGGCATGGCCAAATGATAGAACCATTAACTCAGACCTTGGAAATTAAGTCCACGGGTTGTTGGATCATAGTAGCTATAAGTCTTCACAGACAACCCTGCCATCGTGAAAACTTTCAAATGGTTTCCCCATGATGGCTGTGGAATGTAAATAGTACGCTGGCAAACAAAAGATGGGCAAAATAAGCATTAATTTTTTTCTCTTCAAACAGTAACAACTTACTGAAATACAAATTAAAAAACAGAAAAAAATATGCACTTTACTTCGTTATAATGCTTTGCTAAAAACTCAGCTCCCACCCTCAAGGAACCAGTACCAGACAAGCACTGAGCAGTAGCCACTCTGTTCTCTTGAATAGCAGGACTACTCCAAAGCAAGCAAACATCCAATAAGTTATCAAGAGAATACGATAGAAATGGCAACTACACTAAAATATAAAATGTTTCAATTGACTTTTTTTAAAAGCACTTCTGTAATAACTCATTTTCACCTGTAAATACATATTAGTGTTGCATGTATACTTATTATATTATATGTTTATTATTTGCATGAGTGTTACTAGTATATATATAAGGTGTGGTGTGTGCATGTATATTATAAGCTATGTATGTATACGTATTAATGGTGTATGTGTGTCGCATATGTATCTATAGAGTACGAGCGTATTTGTTTAATGTATTTAGATGTTATGATTAATTATGTGTATGATTATATGTACGTATACTAGTATGTTATATTAATTAATGTTTGCATAAGTATATACGTTTGTATTATCGTAGGGGTATTGTAATTATACTATTACTAATATTATTGGGCTAATTTATAAAATGAAGTCCAAAAAAATATATATTAAACCAAATAAATAAATTACAGTCCAAGTCCAATTACAAATAATTACAAGGCCCGGTTGGCCCAAACCCAAACCCTATCTAATTACATTTATTATGTACAGGTGAATGTGGGTCGTTGGATCAAGATCTGATCCAACGGCCACGATCTAACCAAGGACCAAAATATCTGCCAGCCGCGTGCTCCACACGTATGGACCGTTCGAGTGTCACGCGCGCGTGCGGTCCACGCGCGGACGCTTTGATATCCCACGCGTGCGTGAGCCCCACGCGCTCTGACTCCTCGACTGCTGAGCTCCACGTGGCACGATCTGGAGCCGTTTCACCAAATCGAGGCTTCATCTGGGCCGTTCGTCCTTCAAGCCATCTCGACCGTTAGATCAGATCTGATCTAACGGCCGATAACACGTCTGGCCGCTGGCAGAACCCCCACACCGCCACCATGCCGATCTTCAACCACCGCGCTCAGAACATGTCAAACACAGCAAGAAAAGAAATGTCAGTCCAGATCTGAAAAAATAAAATATTATGCAACTTGTACCAAAACCAAAGACAGGCATATATATGTAGGAAACAAATATTTTGTAACAGAGAGGGTGGTAACAGAAAAAAAAAAGAGTTGTAATCAAAAGAACAAGTTGTAATCGAACCAGAAGTTACAATCGAAATACAAAAGTCAGTCCAGTGGTAAATACTCGTTTCCCTTTTTTATTTTTGCATGCATACACAAAAGAGGTAAAAAAGGAGAGAGTCGTCTTATCGTCGTCGTTTGTGGGTCTCCTCTCCTCAGTGACAAGCCTTTCGGCTTCCCCGAGCCAGATACGGTGAACTGAAGGGAGGGGGAGACCCCTGGTAGTTTCGTTTTGGGTTTAAAAAAATAGGTTTTTCGTTTCGTATTTCCTAGATCTAGGGCAAATAGAGGCTTATCCTCTGAATCTAACCTCAGATTCGTGTCGAGGGTGAGACAGGGGTTATTTTGGTGTGTTTTTGAGGCTCGCCGGCGCCGGTTAGAGGCGGCCGGCGGCGGAGAACACGGCGGCCGGCCGCCGGATTCTGGGTTTCATGGGGAGATTTGAGAGAAAACGAGAGAAAGGGTTTATTACAAAACTGGAAAATGAAAGAAATGGCCGAAATTTTGGTTTCGGCCTAAAAATAGGGTTTATATAGTTATTATTATTTCGTTAAATGGGTAAATTACATGTTAAATCCCCCCGCGTTTCCAATATTTTCACTTTTATCTTGCCGCATGGTATATTTACAACTCTGGTCCCTCTTGTATTTCAAAATCTTGCAATCCAGTCCCTAAATTACACCGAATCAGTTTTCAAATGGTAAAATTACGCTTTTAACCATCCCGCGTTTTTGAACTTTTCATTTTGGGTCTGCCCCTTGGTCCAATTACAGTTTTGATCCTTTTAGGTTCCGTTTACTTCGCATTTTTGTCCTTAAATTACATATTATTGTTCTTTAATTTCTGCCACTGACTTTTATTTTTCTTTCATTTCGGTCCCGTTTCTTTGTAAATACTCATGTTCGTATTATAATCGTATATGTTAATGTAGTCCCTTGTCTTATTATATATCCCTCGTATATGCCTTGTATTTTTATGTTCATATGTATATGTGTGTTAGGTTTTTAATGATTATGTACCTTTTTGTTCGGCTATTCATATTAAGCATATTATGTTCTAGTTGATTTGTACATGGTATATTTTGTATTTTTGTATGTGTGTATGTTCTCTTTTCTTTTAGGTTACATGTTAGCATATTTACCCCTTTTTATGTATAATATATTGTCTCATATATGTTGATATATATTTTATTTCTAATATGTATGTCTTCTTGAAACATGTGTTTTTACCTAT
Source organism: Hibiscus mutabilis (assembly GCA_019671005.1). Classification (NCBI taxonomy): domain Eukaryota; kingdom Viridiplantae; phylum Streptophyta; class Magnoliopsida; order Malvales; family Malvaceae; genus Hibiscus; species Hibiscus mutabilis. The sequence goes on from CM033717.1 coordinate 74,220,676, forward strand.
ATATGTATTTATACCTACCTTGTTATTGTGGCATGTTAAGTTTGCTTTTATCTGATATTAAGCTTGGTATGTATATGTGTGTTTTAATTACGTATTTCATTTATGTTAGACTAGTATTCTGATATGTGAATATTTACTGTCTTTAAATTATATGCTATGTCTTATATTTTTGTCACTAAGATTGCATATGGTATATAAATTGTTAATGCGGTGCCCTTTTATCCGATCGTAAACGGGGCCAGTATCAGGCGTAGTGATAGTGGTTGGGCGTTTATTCTCGGATAACGGGGCCCTTAAAATTTATTCGCAATTATGACCGAATTTTAAAATAATCGTCACTTTAATCCGAAAAATCTAATATTAATAAAGCGGTAATTATTAAAGTACCAATTTTGGGCGGTGTGGGGGTGCTAATCCTTCCCCATCCGTAACCGACTCCTGAACCCAATAATTTTTAAATCTCTGGTTTTATGGTGTCCGGCCTACCTAAGTGGCCGGTGGCGACTCCATTTTTTAAAATGCGGTTTTTTTAAAACCCCACGGAATAAATATTTTACATCCAAAAAATCACGAACACCTTTCAAAAACACTTCAAAAATCCTCGTTTTTATTTAGCGATGAGAAAATAACAAGGGGACGTCGCTACAGATGGCGACTCCGCTGAGGACATTTTTTTGTTTTTTTTCAAAAAAAAAACAAATGAGAGTCAAGCTTTTAAAATAATTACTGCTTTATTAATATTAGAAATTCCGGGTTAAAGTGACTATTAAATTAACATTCGGTTATAATTGCGCGTTTATTTTAACGCATTTAAAATATGGCATATAAACCCATCTTTTTAAGTGGGGGGAAAACACTAATGCTTTCGTGGAGATATCGTTCTCCCGTGTAGGCCTAGCAAGTACCTTCGGGGCTCGAGTACCTTATGCTTTCGTAAGGATATCGTTCCTTCATGCAGGCATAAGCGAATGGGTCCCCCTGAATTTAACCCGGTTGAAAGGAGCCTATAATGGGTGATGATCGGGGGCCTTGCTACTCTTAGTAGAGGACAGCAAGGACAATTCGGGTACCTCTTAGCACCAACACTGCATGTAGAGAACATAGAGAAACCCACCCCTTTAGAGCCATGCGGATAACCTTAGGTGTTTTAGACGGATAAATAGGTTTCTTTGTTTTTGTTTGTTTACCTTATTTAATTTGTCTTTTTATTTGTGTATTAATTAATTCTATCCGATACTGACTTGTTTCTTTTTTTGGCTATTTTTTTCATGCATTATTGCATTCGCATTACATAAAGGTACTGGATCAAGTGGTTTACCCGATCAGAAAGTCTTTCACCATGAAAAAAATGTGTCTTAGAAAAGAGGAACTCAACTTGTCTGTTAGACATTGGTCAGAAGTCAGCCAGAAGGCCCAAGGGGACAGTTTACCAAGTGAACGCGTGATAGCCGGATACACCTATGTGAGTCTTCAACAGAATAACTTAGGGGATCTTCAAAGTATCTGGGAAGAATGGGACCAGAGATTACAAAATAGATTCTGTGATAGTTATGGTGACATTGCACAGCTGATGTACATCCGGGTCAACCAGCCCCTACTCCGAGCCATTTTTCAGTTCTGGAATCCTGCCTTTTGCTGCTTCACATTCAACGGACAGGACATGATGCCCACAGTAGAAGAATACACCGCTCTTCTTAATCATAAAAATGTTCAGGAAGATTGGATTTACGCAAAACCTCCGAGGAATCAGAATTACACTTCCAAGCTCAAAACCTTTACCAGAATGAGCGACGATTGGGTCAATGGCTTGATCCGACTTCGAGGAGATAGTACAATATTTGCATGGGAAAACATTCAAGACATCCTACCTGTACATCCGGATGAGGGGAAAAAGTTAGACATGATTGCCTTGGAAATATATGGATTGGTGATCTTCCCAAGAATTCTAGGAAACATTGATGTGGTCATTCTAGATTTGTTTGAGCGGATAAAACGGCGAGCAAACCCAGTACCAGCTATTTTGGCCGGGACCTTTATTTCTCTAAATGCCAGTCGAAAGCACGAAGAAGGGCGTTTTCGAGGATGCACACAACTGTTACAGGTATGGATTCAGAGCCACATGTGGAAGACATCGACGAGGGTTCTGCCGGGAATATCCTTCCGAGATTTTTCGCCTTTACAGGAATACTTAACAAAAAAGTGGCGAGAGGAGTTGAAAACAAGAAAATGGGCCGGTTTCTTCAGAAATATCCAAGGCGAAGACATAGTATGGAGGGTCCCGTGGCTCGGTAGAGTTAATTACTTTTTATATAGTTGTGGTGATTTCAATTGGTTGATGATGTTAGGACTACATGGAGGAATTGCTTGTGCCCCACTTCTGGTGTCCCGACAATTCGGATCGCGACAGTTCATTCCCAACACCACCGGGGCTCTTCTCATTTTCTTGTCTAAAGAGTGCCTCTTTAATCTCAAACTCAGATATGTCTATAGTCAGTGCAGAGGAAGCATCACTAGGTATAGTATAATTTAAGAGCTCCTGAATTTGGCTCAAATTACAACCAGTGACCTCAGTGTCTGGAGTGCCAATGAGATTAGTGTAAAATTGGATCATTCTGCGGTCATTGTGTCAAAATCATCTAATCTACTTCCATTTTGATCTACGAGCATTCGAATAGTGTTTGGCTTCCTCTTTGTAACCACGACTGAATGGAATAACTTGGTACTCATATCACCTTCTTGTATCCACTGCAACTTGGCCTTCTGCTTATAAAAAGAACGTTTTTTTTATTAAAAATAAATCAGAATTGATATCCCTACTCAATTCTGATTTATTTTTAATAAAAAAAACAGATATCCATTTTTTCTCTAATTTGGTTATTCGTCTAACTCTAACAACTATTCACCTTCTTCACCTCACGCTCATCGCCATTCATCACTAACTGCGGCTATCATGCCTGAGTTCTCACATGGTATCATTCACCACCAACGGTCCCGACGTCATTCATCCGCTCTATTGCTTCCGTTCAAATCTGTCGTTGCTTTTTGTTTTTTTCAGCGCCGTTCGACTCCTTACCGACGATCTTGACGCTGCTTCCTCAATCGGCGATCAGTTTTTTTTAGTCAATGTTTCATTTGCGCCGCTGATTACTTCATCAGCTGCTACTTTCGTTTCAGATCTCTAGTCTGGTTTAGATCTCAGTAAAGTTCTTCATTCCTTGACTTCTCTTTCGTTGGAATCTTACATCTTTAGTGAGATTTCTACTGCAATCGTCGTTTATTTTTGTTGTTTGGTTCAACTTGTGCACCAAAAGCTTCGTCAATGATCGCTCATGATCTTCCAGATTTAGGTTTCTCAATCTTTTCTTTTGCTTTTGATTAAGTTGGAGTTGGGATTCTCTATTTTGAGTTACTGGTTTCTTTTACGTTGACTCTAGTCTCATCTCGTCTATTGGAAATGCATCTCATTTATTGATTAGAGGATTAGTGCATTTCTTTGCTTGTATTTCTGCTATTGAATGCATAGTTTGCGGTGGTGGATCGGAGAGGAAGTTGATTCGGCACAGTTCATTTTTTTACTGTACTAGAGGAAATACAATTCGGCACAGTTCAATATCGTACAATTCTTGTTCAATATCTTATTAAATTCGAATTCGATCTTTTTTATAAAGTACATATCAATTTTGTAGTTTATGTTCGAGATTCATAGTTCTCCATTCTAACAATGTCGTCTCTAATATTTAAATTTATGTTCTCTTTGAGAGAGCAATGTGTCTTGTCATTGCACCCAACTCTTGTTGGTTGAATTTAATCTTTAATTATATAATTTTTTTGTTGTTTTATTTTAAAATAAAATAAAATGGTGAAAAATATTGCCGTAACAATAAATATTATTATTTATATGAAAGGGTACTTTGATTTTTTTTATTGAATTTGCACTCGATTAAGTGATACAGAAATACACATAAAAATATGATTAAATTCTATTATTAATCTTTGCACTGTGTGTAAATTATAGATTTATTTCATGTAATTTAATTTTAGTTTGTTCAATTTTAGTCGTTTTATTTTTAAAAGTTTGAAATTTCGGTCGTGATCTAAATAATAATTTTAATATTATTTTCAATTAATTTTTGTTCTTAATTTATGTATTATGCTTAAGTTGTAAAAAGTACATGGACTTTTACCTAATTCGTCAATGTAAAGGACTAAAATACATAAATTAAATAAGAATATATGAAACCGATTGAATTAAAATATATACCTTAAATTATTATCATAACCCCTCAATTCTAACTTTTAAACTTATAAATCATACATGCTAAAATTAAGACACTCGTAAAAAATTTTAACTTTCACCACCTGCGTATAGAATAATTACGCTAAATACAATAATAATTTTCAATTGAATAAATTATGGATATAAATAATTTAAATATTACAAACAAAATTCAAATTCAATAGACAGACAGGCTCAATAATTATATACTGGCCGACACCAACTAATTTGAATGGTCTATGGGCCATAGTTATTGTACATCTTTCAAAGTTCACTTGCAATTATTTATGTTTATCCACACGTGAATCATTACTCGAATTGTAAAAAAAAAAAGTCCAATTTAGATTCTGAATTTATTTTTCCCTTTTTATATATTTACTACGAAAATTGTAATATTCTTCTTTATATATATATATTATCGCAGTCGGTTGGACTAAGAATGAGTAAATCATTCTCGATAAGAAATGTCTTGTTTTGGCTTAGAGCATCACATATTTGATGGAGTTGCATTAAAGTTGATTATGCCTTATTAACTTTTTCTTGACCTCTCGGTTTTTAGAGTTTCGCTGATTAATCTAGATCGATCAGCATCACATACTTAATTTTGGTGGATAAATTTTTTAAAGAGTTTTTTTACATACATAATGTCTCCCTCTAATGCAAGGATTGCCGCCCTCTTCCTTGCCGCACTAAGCCTCCCTCTAATCTATACTTAAAACCGAAAATAATTTGATAGATAAGGCCCATTTTTTTATTTTCTAACCCCATATAAGTGAATATAAAAATTATGTAGGTGGGGGTCTCTGTCCGCATATTCCCATACGATCGAGTAAAGTTTTGTTTTCTCCTCTTTCGTTTTGAAATAAAAAGGAATATGGTTTCCATGGTTAAAATGTAGTTCTTGAAGGTCATTGACTCTCTTGAGCAGGGCCTTAGAAAAGCCCGCGAGAGTCTGATCCAATCCTAAGGGTTCGATCCACAAATCTACTGAAGCATCTGGCACTGTCTTATGAAAAGATAGCGTAGCTGTTCTTTAATATGGACCTTAAGACACTCAGGTGCCTCCGCATTATCGGGAAGGGTTAAAGCGAGTTCCCAATCAAGCAGGGGGATTAGTATGGGGTTCGGGTTGGGGATTGGACAAAGAAGTAGATGCGTCCGTCGCCGCCGAATCCTTGATTAAAGCACCCGGTTCTCCTGCTGTGCCCCGCGGAAACATATAACAAATCTCTTCCGCGCCAGGGAGAAAAGGGTATATGCGCGGAAAAACAAAGAATAATAAAAAGGTGGTATACTTAAAAACTGGAGTAATGGTACAACTATTTTATTTTTAACTATAAAATTAAATAAAGAATATATTAGAAATAAGGGCATAAACTTAAAAAATAAAATAATAATAATAAAAATAATTCTTAAAAGAAAGGGCTTTGCCTTACCTATGATGAAGTGAAATTTTTGTCTATCTTAATAGATATAGATATAATAAATATATCTCGTAATGTATCAAGCAAAAATGGCTAGGATAGTATTTCGGATTCTTTTTCTTGGGAAACCTGTCCCTAATAATAGAAGCTTCACTGACTTGTTGACTATTAAAATCGATCTTTTCCGTGCCGGTTCATCACAATATTCATTCGCGCAAGCACTTTCGTCAACACAGCAGTAGGACACTCCGGTCCGAACACGGGCAATGATTACCTAGGTATGGATCTTATATTACCCATAAGCAGTACGTGCAGAACATGCTTAAATAATACCAAGCTGCTTACCATTTGGATCAATTTATTTATGATTACCTCTTATTATTAATACAATTCGATAATCACTCAAATTTCACCCCTTATCCTAAAAATTAAAGAGATAACTAAATTAATTCGGTTACACTCTATTCAATGTGACAATCACATTATAAACTCAATAAATGTTCTAATAGAAAAACGGGTCATGTTTATCCTACGAGATACGGTTTCAAACCGTTTTATCTATAAAGTGTACATAGATTGTCAGAGAATTAAGAATATGTATAAACAGATATTACCTTATAATCACTTTTAAACTATTAAAAATATAACAATCTCATTACAATAGTTACCTAAACATCATATCACACCTAAATATTTATTAATTACAGATAATTACACTTATATTCAATCATTTGTGGACTTTCTAAATCACTCTACACATTTATAATATGAAATATTTTATTCACTCACGCACGAATGTAACCTAATCTGATTAAAATTTAAAGAGTTAATCTATATCAATGGTTTTTTCCACACTGAATTAAAAAATCACCACATATTTTATTTATCTATTTATTTTAAAATAACAATTACTAACATACAATAATTTCTTGACTCCTAGTCTTCTACTTATTGATGGAATTTTTGACCGTCACACCACAAAATTTAAAAATTATGATTTGTCCTCGAAATTTTAACAAAAAGATTGGCTAAATTTGTATGACCCATCTATGAATGAAAACAGTTAGCAAGCACCCTAATCGCAAATTCCCCAATAAGTAGTCGAGGAAAAATAAATGAAAGAATGAGAGACATCGATGTAAAATAATGGGTAAACTATAACGGAGGTCATTCAATTATGGGTGAGGTTATATTTGAGTCACCCAATTATTAAAAGTTAGATTTGGTTCACTCAATTATGGGTAAAGTTACATTTGGGTCACCCAATTATTAAAGGTTACACTTGGGTCACTCAATTATGGGTAAAATTACATTTGGGTCACCCTTCATATTTAAAAAAAATACATCAAGTTAATCATTTTTTTCCAAATCACTTGTATACCCTCGTTAACACTAGAGTACTTCATTTGAAATCATTAATTAATCTAATACACAAATTGATAAGTATTTTTTTTTAAATATGGAGAGTGACCCAAATGTAACTTTACCCATAATTGATTGACCTAAATGTAACATTTAATAATAGGGTGACCCAAATATAACCTTGCCCATAATTGAGTGACCTAAATGTAACTTTTAATAATTGAATAATCCAAATGTAACTTTACCCATAATTAAGTGACATTCGTTGTAGTTAACCTTAAAATAATTGATACATTTAAGTCCTTTACTCAATCATACTTTATACATACCATTCATTAATCATTAAAACAGTAGAGATGGACCAAATCTAATCAATTTTATTTATTTATTTTAGAATTATGTTTTGGACAATCAATTTCATTTTTACAACGAAGTGTCCCTTGAAATAAATTATAAACATGTCATTATTATAATGTATATTGTTGCGGTCAACAACCGGAGGGTTAAATTTATAATTATAACAAAGAAACACTCAATTGACTTTTTTCTTTTTTTCTAAAGCATTAAGATTTAGAAAATTTTTACGGCGCTCGACGAGCACTCTATTATTATAGGTTAACAGTAGTACATGACTGTAATGTTACACACATAAACCAACTTCAGAAATTGGGCGAACGGCGGTTACGCAGGGACGACGGTAAGGCGGGTAGAATGAAGTCGGCGGCGACGGCAGCTTAATTTCAAAAGAAAAAAATAGGGTTTTATAATTTAGGGGTAAGTTTTTTTATCTAATTATGTTTAAAAGAAATTTAAAAATAAAATAGTATAGTTTAATTAATTTATATTTTGATTTTTAAATAATTTATAATTGTACGGTAAATCCTTTAGGTTTTAAATCTGTATAAATTAAATTAATGGTATTCATCAGTGCTTATCGTTAGTGGTGCTCATCGATGCTCGTCGAGCGTGGCAGACTCATCCTATGATTTAAGACTTTAAAAAAATCAAAGAAGCTTGTGGTTTAATTATTTTATTTGCAAGGTGCGTGTGCACTGTCAAAGAGTTAAATATATATAAATATATACTAATTTGTAATCACCTTTAGACTATTCAAACAAAATAGAACTTATGCCCTACTTTGCTAGTGGTTTAAATTTTTTAATTATATTAATAAAATATATATATATATTATTGTATATTCAGGTATGATTACAATATATCATCTTTTCATTGATCTTAGTATCTTAATAATGCACATAAATCGTGTAGACAAATTGTTTGAACTCAACTCACCAAAAGATAATAGCATTTTCTTTTTCACATAAACTATTTAATGAAGTTCAAAAAGGTATTTATTTAAATATTCTTAATATCGAATTAACTCATTTATATTACCGTTATGTTTGACAATTAACGGATAGCTGATAGCTGATAGCGAATTACATTAGCTGATAGCTGATTTGACTAGTAGATTGTATTAGCTAATTGTATAAAAGTGTTTGGTAAAATTAACTGATAGCTGATATCTGTTTGATTATTTGAACAAGCAAAATAACATATAAGGACATGATTATAATCAATCATTGTTTGAATAATTTATTAGTTATTAATATTTTTATCTATTAATATTAATTGGGTTATGAAAATTATTTTTTTTAATATCATTATTAAGTATATATGAAGGATGTATATATTATTTTTTATTTGTGAAATTATCTTTTCAATATAATTTTAATAATTATTAAAATTAAATGTATATATTAATTTCTTATTTTCAATAAAATCATACGTATTTGCCGATAAAAAAATAATTTCTTATTAATTTTTTAAATTTTGTTAGTTATTCAAATTTATGTTATTTAAAAAATTTAATTATCAAGGATAAAATAGTCTTTATAATTATTTTATTCAAACCTCTAACTCAAAAAGCTCATTTTAGGAGCTTTTTTAAAATGAGAGTTTTCACTCTAATCCGCTATTATAATCCGTTATTTACCAAATATCTAAATTAGCAGATTTGACTGGTCAAACCTCTAAAAATATTTCAAATATCTAATTTTGACTCGAAAAGTTGTTTATCAAACATGGATATTTTTTCATTAGTATAACTATTTTTAATGATAAAATATAAATTATATAAAATCATATTTCTTTTAAACCAAGTAAAAAAATCATAAAAGAGCGCACTCTTTAAGATCAAATAATTGAGTCAAAATTAAATGATTGGACAGTCTTTTATAGGTTTGATGAACTAAGTTGGTTCATTTTGTTGTTCGTTAAATAGAATATTGTAGTAACATATTGACCTTATGGGTGTAAATGAGTCGAGTTGAGCTCGAGTAGAACTGAGCTCAACTCAATTTATTCAAAATTCGAGTCGCATTCGATGATAATAATAATAATAATATCCAACGAATTTAGTTCATTTTAATTTTTAAAAATAAACAATTTTAGTATATTATATTTTCAAGTAGCTCGCGAGTTTTTTCGAGTTGAGTATCGAGTAATTTGACTCGGCTCGTTAAGAACTCAATCCGATTTCAAGCTCAAGCTCGAGCCAAGTCCAATCAAGTCGAGTGTTGACCAAGCTTTAACTGAATCGGACTTGAGTAATTCACAACATGTCTCGTTTCAAAACTATAAAATTGTAAGTACAGAGGGCTTTGTTGTTCTTAGGAGTTGGAGCTATATAGGTAGTGGCTGGTAGGGGTGTTTAAAAATATCCGATCCAACTGATTAGATTCGATCCGATTATCTGTTGATCAGATCCGAAAATTTAGATGTACAATCTGATTTTTATTTCCATATCAGATACGAATCGTAATATTTTAAGTTTCGAATTATCCGAAAATTTAATTTTTCATGAATATTAATTTGTTATTTTTAACAATTTGATGCTTGTTATATCTAAAAATTTAAAAAATTGAAAACTTCATATATGCGGATCTTGTTATATTTAGCAATTTGTTATTTGTTATATTTGAAATTCTGAAATTTTCATAAATACGACCTTCAAATTCGAAAAATAATTAAATCAAAATATATTTTCAGACAATCGGATATCCGAAGATCCAGTATCTGAATATTTAAAATTTTTCGGATCAAATACGGATCACTATATCGTCAATCTAAAATACTGGATAATAAAAAAAAATCATATTAGATTCTATCTAATATCCAACAATAAACACCCCTATTGGCTGGAACCAACCTCCTACTTGTATTAAAGACATTTTTATGAAGAAAAAAAACCTTATTTTTAAAAGTTATTTAGAAAATAACTCTCACCTAAAATTATTTAAAAAATATACTCAAATCGTCCACGTAGAACAACTTTGCTTTTCACAGAAAGCAAATTAAATATTAAATAAGTTGATAAAAAAAAACAATTCCTCACGTTTTTTAACAAAAAATTCGTTTTCTGTAAAAAGCGAATTTAAAACTGAAACACGCTTTTTACATAAAATAAGTTTTATGTTAAATAAATTGATAAAAAATAATTTTTGATATTTTTTAATAAAGAACTCACTTTCTATAAAAACAATAAATTTTACTTTTTTTTGTAAAAAAATCGTTTTACGTGAACGATTTAAAGTTATTTTTTAAAATAATTTTAGGCGAGGGTTATTTTCTAAATAACTACTTAAATTGAGATTTTTACATCAAAATGCCAGTATTAATGGCGGATCCTCTCCACTTCGCTTATCTGCCAGATCTGTAGCCCAGTCCTTTTCCACGAGCTCAAGCTTTTTATTTAAATTCCTTGACCAGATTTGGAAGCACAAGCAAGAAAATTGAAAGCAGACAAAGAGCTTTGACAATGACAGTGACAATGGAGGTCGGAAACGACGGTGTCGCCGTCATTTCCATCTCAAATCCTCCCTTGAATATCATAAACGCTGCAAGTAAGCTTTAATAATCCTTGCGCTTAACTAAGAACACGATTCTCTCTGTTTTCTTTGTTAATTTTTTTGATCGTATTCAGTGATAGCGGGACTGAAGGAGAAATTCGGTGAGGCTACTAGGAGAAGTGATGTCAAAGCGATTGTGTTGACCGGTGAGTTTTGGAGTTTGATCCCGCTGAATATTCACTTTGTTTTTTTTCATTTGAACCTGGTGAATATTCTTTTTTTAGCTGAAGAATTGGTTGTTAGTTTATTGTTTAATCGCTATTTATGAAGGAGCACTTGATTAAAACCTACATAAGAGGATTTGGAGTTTGTAATTGAAGTTATGAGACTGATTATTTATAATTATAGTTTTCGATTGTTTGTCGTCATGTTAAAAGTTAGTTTTTTAGTACTGAAGATTTCTTGCTGTTTCTTTGCATTTTCATGGTATTTGCAGGCAAGGGTGGAAGGTTTTCAGGGGGTTTTGACATCAATGCTTTTAAGAAACCGAGTGGTATGAGTTCTTGATTGTTGGTTGTCACCTTTTCAGTCAAGGTGTTTTTTTACATGTTTTCTATATTTTCTGAAAGTACTAAAGCATGCATGGATCGTGTTGGCATGACAGGTGATACTTCGGATGAACCAAATGCATCAATTGATCTCATTGTCAACACTATAGAAGGTTCTTACTTGGCTGTAGTCTTAATGATTTCCTGAATGTAATTTTCTAAAAACATCATTTCAGAGATTATGCCAAAACTTTCTAAAAACATCAGCTCAGGAATATGGAATAAACTGATAGAACCTGCCAGGGTTTTAGCCACTGCCTTGATTACTTATTATCCTTAGACTTTAGTAGTACCTGCAAAACATTTTCAGGAATGAGGTTAAATTGATTATTTGTAATTAGCCAAAGTTGATCTAAAGTAATATTGATTCTGACAATGTTGGTCTTCCATAATCTAGATTGCAAGAAGCCCGTTGTTGCAGCTGTTGAAGGATTGGCTCTTGGAGGTGGCTTAGAATTGGCAATGGTTTGTATTTTCTGCTGAGGAACAACTGTAATTAACTTCTTTTGTTAGACACTTTGCTTGCAGAATCGTAGCAGAATTGTCTGATTCTTTTGGAGTCTCATACAGGGTTGCCATGCTCGTATCGCTGCTCCAAAAACTCAATTAGGCTTGCCAGAGTTGACGCTTGGGGTGATTCCTGGGCTTGGAGGTATGGCTGCTTACTTGTATAGAGTTCTTTGAAACTAGCATTGTTCTTCTGTTGGAATGGTTTCTTTTTGTTTGTTAAGGTGAGATTCTAAACATTGACTGTATCTATAATATGGTTGTATTTGAAGGTACTCAACGTCTTCCAAGGCTTGTTGGGATATCAAAGGCTGTTGAAATGATGCTGGTAAGACTGTTACTGGTAGAGCAGCGACACTATGGGGGTCGATCATCATATTTGAAAACTCATGGTCTTGATTCCCTAGTTTTATTTCATTGATTTCTTTTGCTTGGTTAGAGGCATCATGCAGTCATGTTTCTGGATGACTGGAATGGTTTGAACCTTGAAGGCTTGAAGAATATATTTAATTCTGATGTAAAATTTCTTTAAATGATAAAATATTTGAACCATCACTCATTCTCACTGGATTTTATTTTGCTCAATGGTTCTGATAGAATGATTATAAAACTCACTGCTGCAAGTAAACTTTGGAGGAACAAACCACCATCTTTTCCTTTTAATAAAATTACCTAACTTGGGTTATATGCATTGACATCCATGCTTCTTTCCCTGAATTAATTTTGCACAATTAAATGATTTGTCTAACCAATTTTCTTTGTCATTAAATCTAATTCAATACAAATATAATCTCTTTACAGTTTTCCAAACCAATATTGTCTGAAGAAGGAAAGTTGCTAAGTCTTATTGATGACATAGCACCCTCTGAAGAGTTAGTGAGAACCTCTCGACTATTCACTTTAGAAATTACAGATAGACGTAAACCATGGGTGCGTTCACTCCATAAAACTGACAAAATAGGATCCATGTCAGAAGCACAGGGGGTGTTAAGAGCTGCTAGAGAACAAGCCAAAAGGACTGCTCCGAATATGCCTCAGCACCTTGCATGCCTTGATGTAGTTGAGGAGGGTATTCTCCATGGAGGATTTAAAGGGCTTCTAAAGGTATTTTTGTTTAGAGCCTTTTTATTTGCTAGAAATGATACATCAACATCTTTTGCTGTTTTTTAATGCTAATAAGTAATAACTACAAGCTGACTATCTTAGCGAGAATTTTTATTCCCTCTACATTTTGTTAAGTTCAGAGACAACTTTATTAGATGTCTTACGTTTCAGTTCTCTTTATTTCATCTCGTATGATCTTTCTAGTTAATTTGCTTGCAACGTACTGGATTGTAATATATTCATATGCAATCTTATTGTAACAGGAGACCTCAGTGTCAAAAGAGCTAGTCCAGTCAAACACTACAAAAGCTCTTATTCATCTTTTTTTATCCCAACGTGCTACAGCAAAGGTAACTAATGATTCTTAGAATCGCTGGTCTCTTTGATTCCATCTTGCAGTGATTTAGGGTTGAATGCTGGTTTGAGTGAATTCTAAAACCACTGTCCTTGATTTATTATCATCCTTCTGCAGTGTAGGGCATCCATTTATATATAAAATGAAAGTTGATTGGCTGCTAGTGAAAATTTGTAATATTCCTGGAGTTCTATGTTTTCCATGAATAGTTGCCTCTCCTTCTTCTTCTTCTTCTTCTTCTTCAGGTTCCAAGCATTACTGACATAGGTCTCAAACCGAAGCATGTAAAGAAAGTTGGTATCATTGGTGGAGGCATAATGGGCTCGGGAATTGCTACATCTCTTATCCTCAGCAACATAACTGTTTTTCTCAAGGAAATCAACTCTGAATACCTTCTAAAAGGAATGAAATCAGTAGAAGGTAGTTATTCCGTTGATACATTATTTGGTCTTTTATGAATAATAATGTTTTAAAGAAATGATTCTATTTGAATTTTAATCTTTACAAAAGGTTTGTTGGAGGGTTGAAATACTGAAATATGGTATTATGACTTGAATTTCCCTTAATTTTTTTCATATATTTGTAGAATCATACCCCATACATATGCATATGTCTAAAATTGTGTCAAAGACAAGTGTTACATGTGTTTTTCTTTTTTGGTGGCAGCAAATATTGAGGGCTTAGTAACTAGAGGAAAAGTGACAAGGGATATGGCGAGAAAAGCCCTATCTATGCTCAAAGGAGTTTCCGACTATTCAGAATTTAAGGAACTGGATATGGTCATAGAGGTGGGGTGTTTTGTCATCAAGTTGTTTAAATTTACCACCTCAAAGTCTTGGTTGTTTTTGTCTCTTCTGGTAAATTGGTGTATCAGAAGATATCTCAAATTGGTCTAACAGAAGTTTCCTATGTTATTCTGGCTCTTCATTTAACCTGAAGTATCTGTATATGACCCTTCAAAAACGTGTATTTGTAATAACTTAGAAAAATTGAAAGTACCCATGTCAAACCAAATACTCGTTCCCAACAGTTATACCTGTGTCCAAGTAGCATAGGAATTTTCTGGTCTTACTTGAGTCTATAGAAGGGGTGTAGTTCACTCCAATTTGGAACTAGGTATTTGCTTTCCTATGCAGCCATTGTTGACCAGAGCCTTCAAGCTATCAGGAAGAAGATTGTGAATAAGAAAAACATAAGTGATGTCCTCTAGCATTTCCAGCAAGCTGCAAGCCGATCCATATAGGATTTAGTTTCACAAGTAGCATAAACAACCTGGCACCATCAATCTTTTTGCAGAACATGATCAATCCAGAAATTTGAGTTCAAATAAAGATGAACTAATTGATGTTTTACCTCTGCAAATTTTTATTTGTCAATTTTTACTTAGTAACTTTGGTTTTTTGTGATATCAGAGAATTTAAACTATCTGTACTGGTTGAAGTTGTTTACTTAATTTATTCCTCTTGCAGGCAGTTATTGAGGATGTTCCATTGAAACAAGATATATTTAGCGAGCTCGAGAAGGTCTGCTCTTCTTCTTGCATTTTGGCTACAAATACATCCACCATTGACCTTAATGTAATTGGAGAAAAGACCAACTCCCAAGATCGTATCATTGGGGCTCATTTTTTCAGGTTGTGAAACTTGTTTTGTTTGTAAGCTAACGTATTTATTATTACCATCATAATAATCCAACTTATGTAGTACATAAAATGAATTGTTTTAACATGAATTTCTCTCTGGTTTGCCTTATCACCGTGGCCATCATCTGGTTTAGAGGAAACATATGCTGCTATTTACTGAAATGAACTATATTTTGTTGGATCCACACTAAAGTGTTTTTTATTATGAAATTTTGACCACTTTGTTTATCTGAATGGCTTGTTTTTTATCCTTCTCTGATGAACAGTCCTGCTCATATAATGCCTCTCTTGGAGATTATACGAACAGAGAAAACTTCCCACAAGTTATCCTTGATCTCCTAACAGTTGGGAAAATAATAAAGAAAGTTCCCATTGTGGTATGTAACTGCACCGGCTTTGCTGTTAATCGAACATTCTTCCCCTACATGCAAGCTCCGCAACTTTTGGTGCATCTTGGTGTGGACTTGTTCAGAGTTGACAATGCGATCAGGAACTTTGGCTTTCCTTTGGGTCCATTCCAGTATGTTTCTTCCTAATCCCAAATCATTCTATGACTTTCGAGTTTGATGTGTGTATTGTTTCATAGATAATCTCTTTTATGAGATAGAAGATGGGTAAAATGGAAGTAAACACTATGTGGTTTTGTAATGATAATTGCAACATCGACTTGTACAAGTCCAGTTGCTACCACAGGCGTAGTTTTATATGTTACTTATGAGTTATGCCATGCATGATTACTTAGGAAGCTCTATTGCAAATCAATCCATTTAGAAATGCCTTCGGAATGGATAGTGATAATATGTTTTTCAATTGCAATACTTGCAGGCTTCAGGACTTAGGCGGATATAGACTAGGCAAGGCAGCTGGGAAAGAATATGCAAATGCATTCCCTGATCGAATATTTATGTCTACACTGAATGAACTTATGTTGAAAGACGGACGAAATGGTAAAATGGGATTTTATTCTGCTTCCAATTCATGTTTTTAATACTTTTCCATTGTCTAGCATTTCGAATCATTGGTGTTTTTATGGCATTTTAGGCAAAAGCAATGGGAAAGGGTTTTATATTCACAAAAAGGGGAGCAAGCCAGTACCTGATCTTTCAGTGCTACCTA
The DNA here is from genome assembly GCA_019671005.1 of Hibiscus mutabilis. Taxonomy (NCBI): domain Eukaryota; kingdom Viridiplantae; phylum Streptophyta; class Magnoliopsida; order Malvales; family Malvaceae; genus Hibiscus; species Hibiscus mutabilis. The sequence continues at coordinate 74,236,921 of CM033717.1, forward strand.
TTGTCGATGAATCTAGAAAGCTTATGAATATTATGCCTGGTGGAAAGGTATTTAGGCTCTTATTTGAACCCCAAAAAAAGTTTAATGACATGAAATTTTGAACACTTGGGGGTTCATTCCTCAGCTGGAAGCATTCTATGTGACTATGAGTTAGAACAAAAGATGCTCTATATCTTCCGTTGTTTCGCTGATATATTTTCTGTTCTGATTTCATTTGACAGCCTATATCAGTTACAGATGAAGAAATTACCGAGATGGTATTGTTTCCAACGATTAACGAGGCATGTCGTGTTTTGGACGAGGGTGTCGTTGCTCGAGCATCAGACCTCGATGTTGCATCTGTACTAGGAATGAGCTTCCCATCTTACCGGTAACTACTACACCAACAGTTTTTAGTCTCTGCAAACTTGAACTTTAATGTCTGGAGAATTTAGTGGTTCCATTTTCAACTGCTATAAGATCTGCAGTCAACTGTTCAGATTTTTCAGCTGTTGTGGTTTCTAATTATCTATCTATGAATATGTATTTCCTAATAAACTGTATGCCAGATTCAGTTACTACTCACGGAATTCCTGAATATGCCTGAAAATGAACTTGCTTTCTTACGAAACTATCACTTTCGGTTTAATTTCCTCATCTTACAAAAACAATCACTTTCGGTTGCAGTGGTGGTATCATGTTCTGGGCAGATACAGTTGGGTCGAACCGTATCTATTCAAGTCTCAAGAAATGGTCCGAAATGTATGGGAGCTTCTTCAAACCATCCAGATATTTGGAAGAAAGAGCCATGAAAGGCATGCCACTGGTAAGAACTAAAAAATTGTTAAACTCCAGATATCTATTTAGTGATTGAATCTATAAGATTGTATACTCGTAATTTGGTATCGAATCGGTTCGAAATTTTTTGTGTAATTTCATACGCGAGTGCTATTATATTACTAAATAATGTGACCATATGTATATATATATATATATATTGACATTCTTCTTTTTGCAGAGTATTGCAGCAGAAGCAACACCATCTCTGAAATCAAACTCAAAGCTGTAAGCCGGACATAATAACAGCAGTGGTTGGATAAAAGCCAGTGTTATTGTAATAAAAAATATTGGTTTTGTCCTAATTTAAAATATTCTGAATAGTCTTTTTTATTAATAATGAGAAATTTGTTAAAACATTCCATTTGCATGTGAAGCCCTTTAAATATATTAATCTTCATATGTTATTTTAATTAGTAATTAAATCGTTGGTACAATATATAAGAAAGGCTAAATATCCTCTGATTATTGGTAGAGTGATTTGATAATTAAATTTGACCCTTCTTGCAAGGGAGATCCAAGTTTGAGCTCAGTTCCCTGCAAAAAATTGAAGTGGAAGTAGAAACACAAACTGAACTGAATCAAGCCAATTACAAAACCATGCAGCCGTGGAAATAACAGTCATTTTTTTTTTCATTTCAGAAGAATAATGTACATATAAACAATGAAACACATGAACTAGTGTCTATCTTGGTTCACGTGACATTCTTAAAAGAAGTTGTGCATTCAACAGGTTCGGATTTAAATCCGAACATCCAAAACCCTTTCCTTATTCTTAAACTATGAGCTCCTAAAAAAAGGAAATACATTAATGGTTGAGGCAACTCCATGATATAAAAGAATCCCTGAAAAAATGGATGGGCAAATTGCATCCAAATACAAGAAATAATTCCCCGTGTTTTTTCAATCACGACTCACCGAATAACCATTAATCAACTCTTTCTCTTGGAAAGGATTCTAAGCTACATACTGCATGAAGAATTGTAAAACTCTTTCTTCGTTTATTTTTTTGCTAAAAATAGGAATAGATTAATGAAACTCCTAGCATCTACAGATAGAAGCTATCGACAGCCATAGACATGTAGTGTATACAGTACTGTACAGTTTATACTGTACTGAGCTGAAGCTATGGTTGAGGCGGAAAACCGATAAATTTATCAATAATGGTAGAAATTAAGCAGAGCAATGGTCAATTCCAAGCCCACAATCACCTTGATATTGCATCAAATCTGAAGGTGGAGAGAATGGAATAGTGAAGATAAGTATCATACCTTGTGCCAAATTGTCAGCATTTTGGATCTTTACATCTGTTTTCGTTTTCTGATTTAGCCCCCCCCTTTCAGGAAAGGGATGGAGGCAGTTGAAGATCATTGTTAGCAGTGGCAACTACCGTAGTAGCCGTCTGAGATGTCTTTACTGTAGGTGGACTAACATTTTTAGGAACTCCATTGGAAACGGATCCTTGTTGATTCCCGTCTCATTTCTGACAACTTCAGTTCCATTACTCAGGACTTCTTTGACTACCTATCTCTGTTCTAGCTAACGATGAACATTGTGTTTCTGTAATTGAAATAGAGCAGCATCGTCAATTCCCAATAGTTCAGCATAACAAAAGTTAATACACCAGAAAATAGATGATATATACAAATTTTGCTAAAGCTTCTCTCCGAGTTACTGAGAAAGTTAGGGATGGTTTCATCGTTCGAAACTTTCTTCCCTTTTGATGCGCAAAATATGATTAGATGTGAATCAAATTTTCAGTAATGGGGGAGAGAACTTGCCCTTTATTTCTCCAAAAGTGATAAGCCTATTGAGACAATCCCGGAACTTTGTCAAAACAATTCTTTCCTGCTCTGCATAAATCTCCATCATTTGTGAAGATGTGCTGCAACTATGGCCCATTATTCCATTAGAGGGAGCTTCCACAAACATTGTATCTTCTTCGTCACACATCAATGCCAAAGTTCCCGGAGACATAAGCCTTTATTGGACTGGTTTGCACTTGAACAATCATCAGCCATGGTTTTCTCAGCATCAGAATCTTTTGGCTTTGCAGCCTGTCCTGAGTGGATGACGCAAGGGAGGTTTCGTTCTGATCTTCGACCCGTTTTTCAGTCAAACTTCTCTGATCTGAATGTATACAGAAATTTAAGGGAAGATCCATTAGCTTAAAAACAGGCACATTGATTAAAATCTATTAACTGGCTAAAAAGTTGGTTGTTAAAGCAAATTCAAAACTAACAAAAATGGGATTCTTTTAGTGGCATCAAGTGTCCACCGATTATTTCTTACGAGTACTTCACTAGGACAAAGAATGGTCAAAATAACAAAAATTATTTCAGGAAACAACATCAATGTCAATATCAATATCAATATTCAAAACAGTTTTTGTTGACAAAGAGGGTCTCAAACTATAAATGCTGATGTTAAAAAAAAAATTAATACTACTAATCTTTCTTTGAACAATCAGAAGATTCAAATAAGTACCATTATGAAAATTTGTTTCAATTAGAAAAACAAGTATAAGTAGATCTCCATGCATGATAACATTCACACTGTTGTCGGTAAATAAGCACAAGTGATCATATGCTTACTCATGAAAACATATGAAGTAAGAGCTAAAGTAATAAGCACGTCATGAATTAGATAGTGTAAGTTTAGACTAGAGATTTAAATTGTTTTACATGTATTCTCATTTACCTGCAAGTGTCTTTGCAGCTTCTCTGGATAGAACTACCAAAACAGAACAAAGCTCCTTCAAGTCCTGCTTCTGAATGATGTCCGCTAACAAAGACCTTCCACCAAAATGCATTAGTTAGTTTCCTGAAAAAGCAGAGCATAGATATATTTTCATCAAAACACTCCATTTACCTATATCTGAATTTTGACATGCCAACTGCAGCAGTTGTACCCAAACGGGAAACTGGCACAGCAGAGGAAGGTGCAGAAGCTCTGATATGAGTTGCCTGGTTCTCAAATAAAATAAGCTGAAAATGTAAATTCTAGAAACAGAAACAAAAAGTAATTATGAGAATGAGAAAGCTTCTATGGTAAACTAATCAAATGTTAAGTAGCAGCAGAAGAATGAGACTAAAAAAGTTTGAACAAACATTCTTTCCTTATTAAAAAATAAGAAAACTAGATTCAAGGCAAGTGTAACTGAAATATGATTCAGAAAGTTTCTCCAAAGACAAATGTCAATAAATACTCATGGACGATGTTTACCTGTGGTAAGTGTCCAATCCTGTGAACAGATGGATCCTTGGCAGTTGACCCAAACAACAGTTCCTGGCCTTTTCTTTTCTTAGATACTGGAATGGATGCAAAACCAGAGGACCCAATAGCTCCAGTTATGGCAGCATTTGCTGCCTGCTGAATATATGCAATGTTCTTGGCATGGTCACCATGAAAAAGAGCCTGTCTCTCTTCACTACCCTCAAAATTTTTGCAGTCCATGCATTTGCAGTTTTCAGAGCAGAGAATGTTGGCTTGGAAACACTCACAGTACTTTTTAAGGCACCCAGATTTCTTACAGTGGCATCCTTTGTTGTGTTTTCCCAATATTAAAACTTCCCCAGCATCTTCCTAAAAATATTTCAAAACTAGTTCCATATGAGAATGCCTATGGCAGCAAGCTCAATCAAAATCAAAATGCATTCATGCTGTACTTTGAATTTTCTATTTTGCTATAAAAAACCAAGCCCGGACCTTTTCCTATAAAATAATTAAGGAAAGATAAATAATCTAGCTAAATTCAAAAGAAAAGAGGATATAATCTAACAGAAAATCAAAAGTGATGGTAAAAATTAAATAAAAATGGCTTTTTGCTGAATCAATGCTGTACAAAAAAATTATTTATAAAATTAAATGACAAAAAAAATGGCCACCATACCCTGCTATCCCGTGCACCATGGGGACTGCTAGCAATTTTTGGCCTGAATGCATTTGGATTACGCTCCAAAGTTGCTTCAATAGCATCTCTTCTCGCAGTTTCATTCTCAACATTGTTATAACAATTAACACAGTTGCACCCATCACAATATATCCCAGATGCAAAGCACTCACAGTACCTGATCATCGCATTACATTATTAACTTTCTATATCTTATACCATCAAATATACGAATTTGAAACTGTCATATATTAAATAGCACAAAAGACATTCTGAAGATTATGATCACAAGACTTGGTCCAAACCTACACATTTCTAGCGAACTAACGCCTCCTAAGCTACATAGATATCGACATCAAAGCAGCACAATATCACAGAAGAGCTCATTCGGTCAAACAAGTATATCAGTCAATGTACTTACAGTTTCAGACACCGAGAATGTTTACAGCTGCAGTGCTTCTGCTTCTTTGGAGTGCCATCTTTTAGTTCAGTTGCTCTTGGTTTTACTTTTGGGGATTCTGGTTTTCTGAATCAATCAAGAGATATGAAAAAGAATAAAGTTCGAGTTCAGGTAACTAAACGCCACATTAAAATCTTAAAGCAATGACATATAAAAAATAAACAAAATTGCAGCTCCAATAAAAATAGAAAAGGGAATTAATTTTATTAAAAGAATTAAATTAATCCACAAAAAAATAACAGACTGAAAGGGGAAAAATCACAATTATTTTATTGCTAAAACTTACAGAACCATCGATGATGCTGTAGTAAGAGGAGGAGGTTGCACAGTGGCCATAGGGGAGGTGGACACCAACTGCGGTGGCTTTATCTGTTGCTGCTGCTGAGTAACTGTAGCAGCCGCCACATCCATTTCTTGTGTTGATTGCGGGTGTTCCGGCAACACTACAGCAGCAGAAGAAACCCCGCCAAAACCGGGCGTGAAATCCAGCTGCCTTGCAAGCTTCTTCGCTGGAAAACCTGCCGTATTGGATTGCACCTTTTTTGGCTGGAACTCACCTCCTTCTCCTTCCCCCATCCAATTCCAACTCCCACAAATTAAAAAAAAATCAACATCAAATTTTTTTCCAATCCCCCTACACAACCACAGCTGAAAATCAACCGAATAATCTCACAATTTGCCTTCAATAAACTCGAATTCAACCACTTTTAGATCCAAATCTCAATCCACAATCTCAAACATCTAAAATTCCAAAAGAGAACACCAAAATTTCTCCAAGCTCGAGATTTCCACCACGAAGTTCCGAGAAACAAAGAAGATTTTGATTCCGATCGACGAATAGAGAGAGATGTAAAGAGAAAATCTAGAGTTTTTTTTTTTTTAAGCATTTGATATTGAAAAACAAAGAAAGAAAGAAAAAAAAAAGAGAATTTTCAATTTTTGAAATTTGTTAGTATTTCTTCTTCGTCTTCTTCGGTTCTCTCCTCCCTGTCTCCTGCTAAGTTTTGAAATTTCAATTTTTTTTTTTTTTGTGTGTGTTTTTATTGAATGGTGAGATTCAAACTGGCTTTTAGATCTGACGGTTCACGTTGAAAGAATTAATCTATCGGCTGAAGTTTATAGGAGTGAGTGTGTTGATTTTGTGAGCGTTGGATCTGATTAAACGCAAAGTTTTTGGTGGAAGTACGGGAACGTCCCTCTAATATAGAAACTGGTTCAAAATAGTTCTTTTATAATTAAATAGATTAATTTATTCCTTGTACTAGTAAAACAAAAATCGAATAAGTTCAAAATTTTATAGAGTTAACATTTAATGTTTTAAAAATCATTTATTTTTATCGTAGTTAATATTTTAAAATTGTATTTTAGATTAAATTTTATTATGTTCAATAATTTCTAATTGTTTTTCTGATTGAAATAATTAATTCTCCTTATGTAGAAGAAAGAAATAATTGCATTGATACCAAAGACAATTATAACAACGGTGATTTATAGGATAATTTCAATTAGAGGTAAGCATTCGACCGAGCCGAGTCAAAAAATTTTGAATTAGTCAAATTGATGAATTCTATTTTATAACTCAAATTTATTTGAATTTTTTCAAATTTTTATTCAAATTTAATTGTAAACATTTATAATTTATGGTGCTAATTAGTTATAATTTAAACGACTTTTTATAACCGTATACAATATCATATATCTTTTTTATACGTTCTTCAAATGTGATAACGAAAAAACAGAAAAAGAAGAAAAAAAAAAAAGTTTAAAGGTTTGTGATTTTTAAAGTTTTTTGAAAAAAAAAAATGAAACATAAGAAATAATCGATTAGATATTAATTCTTTTTATTAACTTATTACTTTATTAATGTTAAGAATAATCAATGTCTAAATGACCATTGTGATTAATGAATAACATAAATAATCGAAATGTAATTTTTTGACGATTAGTTGAAGTAAAATCCAATTTAGAATTTAGGGTTTAAATTTAAAATTTATATTTTAGATTTTGAGGAATTATTGTATATTTTTAAAATGGGACATTAATTTTAAGGGCTTATAATTTTTTAAAAAATTTAAAATACAAATATTATTAGATTATCTTTTTGTGTTAAGGTAAAAAATTTACTTATAAACATTTAAAAATAAACATTATAGTTTAAGGTTTTAGGATAATTTTTATCATATTTTAAGTTTTTACCTATAAATTATATTATAATTCAATTATTTAATTTAATTTAGATTCTTTAAATTCTAAGCACATAATCATAAACCCCTAAACTATAAACCCTAAACTAAATCCTTAACCCCTAAAATTAAAGCATTTATGGAAACAAAATATTTTCACTATGGTATAATTACCCTTTTTATACAGCTATATAAATACAAAAAAATTGGATAAAAGAAAATTCCACTGCCCAACAACAACAATTGCAAGAACACAAACATCAATCACCATCTTATCTTGAACAAGACTAGTAAGCAGGAACAAAATGGAGGTTCATACAGAAACGTGTTGGGCTTAACTCTGAACAACAGATATGGTGCAACTGAGAGAGAGTAGTGATAATGGCATTTGTTTTAAGACAGCCAACTCAACAACAACGACAACCAAACCAACAAAATAGAATGGATTCTCAAGTGTCAATTCTACCAACAAGGAGGCCAAAGGAATTGAAAATGGGAACGGCACTCGAATTTAAGTCGCCACTTCTTTCGGTTTTAAATCACATACAAACTCAATATTCAGAAATTTCTACCCTGGATTAATGTGTTTCCCGTTCTGCCGCGTCCCGCACTACCATGTCGTTCCTCTCTTCCTCGTTCCAAGTACATATCTCGACGATATTCTTTGAGCGGAGGCACACCCCTGATCGGTGATCTGCTCCTTGCTCTCACATCACGATGCCATCTGTCACGGGGAGCAAGATCTGGAGGAGGTGGTGGTCGCCTACCATACCCTTTTCTTTCATTCAAGAAGTTATCCCTTCCACGGTCTCTATGTCCCCAATCTATAGGAGGCATTGGCCTGTCAAATCTATTCCTTTCCCTGTAGTCATTGTCTACATAATCCAATCGATCCCTACACATGTTATGATCAGAAAACCTGCCTTCATGTCTGAGAGGTATTGGCGGTGGTGGACCACCAGGTCCAAAGTCTCTAGGACCCTCCCTAGCCCAACCCCGAGGAGGAGATCTAAAGCCGTTCATATTCATGCGAGGTGGCAATAGATGGGTGGGAGAACCAGGAAAGGGCCTCGGAGGAGCATCCCAAGGTGGAGAACCATGGTAGCCACCGCGAGGACTTTTTACATGTGCATACCGAAATCTCTTGCAATTGTTACAGTACTCTCTCCTTGAAAAGTTTAAATTTCGACATCTGAGAAATGACGAGTATACAATAAAATGTAATTTCAGATGCTTCAAACATGAAAACGCATAAGAAAATGCAAATCAAGCAGCATAAAATATTTAAAAAAGTGGAAATGCACATCATTAAGGTTAAAATCTTACGAGGGATCAAGGCATATCCAGTCTCCTTCCCTTGGACGTACATTAAGATTATTTCTAGTCATTCCCTCGCCTCTGAAAGAGGCATCAGTCCCATCAGAACCTCTGCTAGTGTGTGAGCTGCCACCAGCTGGTCCTCGACCATAACGAGGTGAAGAATCACGATATCTGCCAGAATCCCTCCCGTTAACAATATCACGATTTCTTGGTGGCCCACCTAAGCGATCAAAATTGGAACCATAACGATGATCTGCATCCCTACGCCCTACAGGAGAGCTAGAATCTGCACAAATTCTATGTCCTGGAAAAAAAGCCAATAATGCCTATAGATAAGCAAAGTTCAATTAAATAAGTGCAATATTACGGAACATGATGTATTTATAATGTCAGCAGACTTGGGGCGAATGAAATGTCCAGGTGACCAATCAAAGTAAGTTTCCAAGGACGGTTGTCATCAAGATCTCCCCATGACAAGAACAGAAAGAAAAATCCGGAATAGAAGGAAATTCTAGTTTTAAATGTGAGCTGTCCTTGTCACTTTCAGACACAGCAGTTTACCAGTACATAATGCAGAGGTAACAAGAATGTCAAAACCAATGAGTGTTAGCAGTACCCAACAAACATTACAACAGCCCATTGTCCTCGGGAAGAAAAGCTGGATTTTCAACCTAATATCTGATCTATCAACCCCAGAATCATAAGGAGAAACCAAAGTTGTTTTAGTAGGAAAAGAACAGCATCCACGTCTGCAGCATGCAAATCCTAAAATTCAAATATACCTAGTAGGTTATAATCCAACACAAAAAATCCGTTAACCACCAGAATTACAACCAAATCACCTTAATTAAGAGTAGCAGTTCGGGCAACAAGACAACACTAAAGGGGGTAAACCACCAAAGAATATCCATCCATGTGGAAATAAAATTAAACAGTAGGTCAACAGCCACTACATTTTATGCTCTTCTGACTAGCTTGTCTGAACACACTGTTTGGAAAGGTTCGACCTTTCAGCAGCACGAATTACCACCCAAACCCGAGTTCACTATCCCTATACACAACTTGTAGGTAGAATGTAAAACCAACAGTGCTTCTGCCATCCCCAAGGAGCGATGCCTATATCTCCAGTAATTTTTTCCACCAGCATAAATGCCCCACTAAGCAGAACATTATACAAAAACACAGGAGATGCCTCAAGAACACAGAACATAACTCATGAAGGATATTCCGCATTTCCCTATTAATACATATAAGAATACCACCAAAATAGTTTTATTCTAAACCATCTAACCTAAACTTGTTTACCGCTCCCATATAAAAAAGAAAAATGTATTACAAAAGTCGCATATAAACCAAGAAAAACTCCAAACTAGGAGTTCCATTATCATAGGGGAGATACCCCCATTATCAAGCACTTCCATAAATTAACAAAACTGAAAAAAGTCCAGGGGAGAGAGAGCTCCACTCCTGCCAACAGAATTTAGTTATCATGGCTCAATACTGTCTTCCATCCATGCATACGAAGCCCTCAACCACACTAGTTTTTTTCCAGCCAAGAGACCAACCTTACCATTAAGCAGGCCCAAACTTGGTAAATCTCAACCATTTGGAGATATCACATTCCAATTCCCAGATCATGCTTTGCAACTATCTTCAAACACATAAGTGCAACCTCTTAAATTGCCTTTAAATTAGCATTCCAAATCAAACATGATACACTGCCAAACCCAACCCCATACCACTATCTTCGAATTCACGTCAAATCTGACACAACCAAGATGCAATAACTTGTATAAAGTGGCAGCATCAAAAGTGCATTCATCATATACCCAACACATATACATGGCATTTGGCACAAAACATTAACCCTTAACAAAAAAACAATTAACCCCAATAATGATCCAAGATTGCACTCAAACCAACATGCCTTTGTAAAGACCCAAGTTCTTGCAGGCAACATTCTCAGCTGTAACACACAACAGGATAATTCATTCATAACTCGATACTCTAAAAATTGTTAAATCCACATGTTCAACAGGCAGCATAAGGAAGAGATAAAACTGTAACACGAAGCATAATTCGTTCATAACTCGATACTCTACAAAATCAAGCGTCTAAGAAGTCTACAATGGTAATAGGACACCAAAACAAAACAGATATGTTACATGATTGCAATGCAATCATAAACAAACCCCCTTTCAAAAACCCCTTTCAAAACCCCAATTTTGCAGTGAGATGTATTTATAACCATTACAAAATACATTGTAACATAATTGAGGCTGTTCGAGACAGAGCTTAGTTTACCTCCCTCGAGAGCATAGATCATACTCTTCTTAACGCCCCTAAATTCACTTATTAGCTTAATATTAATCATCTACTAGCTCCTCAATTAGCACAAATAGTGTATAAACCTATTGGAATTGGCATTCAATTAATTATTTAAGTTTACCAACGCCTTCTTAAAGCTCCAAAACTTTATCACTCAATATATTGTCCCTTTCATCCAGGGCTTGAATTTCAAATCACAAGATTCATTTTTCTCCATCAATTAAAAATCGAAAAAAAAAGAGTAATTTTATTCCCATATTGGCATATAATAAATAAAACACAGAAACAAAATACAAGAGTAAACAAGAAATCAAAATATCAAATTAACAAAGAAGAAAAGAAAAACGAACCAGGTCCATCGTTGTATCGATCAGGGCGAGAATGAGGAGGCGGATCACGGCGCACCTCTCCAGGCTCGTAATCGCTACCACCGCCACGGCCTCCTCTACCGCCATGGCCACCATCAGCTTCATCGCTGACCGGTGGCCGCACGACAAGGCTGCTAAGGTGTGGGTGATGATGCGAGGTCGTTTGGTCCTTGTCTCTAGACACCATATTTTTGCTTCTCTCTGTTTTTGCCCTAAAGTTCTCCCTTTTGTTTTGTTGTAGATATCTTCCTATATCTACGCGTTATTTGTTTTAAATAGTACTCATGACTCTAAAACTTTAATCTCGTTTTATTTTAATCCTTAGTTTTGTAATATTTGATAATTTTAGAACATTTTAAAATCAGTTAATTGCACAACTATGATTTTCATCCTTAATTAATCCTTAAATTTTTAAATGTTTCAAATTCATCCTCAAATTGTCGCTCAAATCTCTTGAATATTTTAGATTTTTTCTCAAACTATGATCATCATTCTAAATTAATTCTAAACTATGATCATCATTAAATTATTGTTTATATTTATCATATTATTACACAATACACATCAATGTTTACATGTCAATTAACAATTTTTATTATGATTTTATTATTATGAGATATAATTAGTATATACTGATAATTTGAAGATGAAATTGAGATGTTCAAAAGTTTAATGACTCATTTGAGGATGTTTTAGAATGAGATTGAAATGTTTTAGAATGAGAGATATAATTAGAGGATGAAATTGAAACGTCCAAAAATTTAGAAATTAATTTAGAATAAGTCATAATTTGGAGACGAGTAATGCAGTTGACTCTTTTAAAATATGTTACTTAGTCAACATTAAAATAAGAGTAATTATACCATGCACTGGCAGTGGTAACATTTTGTTTCTACAAGCACTCTGACTTTAGAGGTTAGGGATTTAGTTTAGGGTTCATAGTTTAGGGGTTTAAGTTTATGTGCTTAGAATTTAGGAATTATGGTTTAAATTTAGAGTTTAGGGTTATAGGTAAAAATCTAAACCCTACCATATTACCCTAAAACCTTAACTCTAACCCATAAACCCTAAACCATAACACTAAATCCTAAATTCTAACCACAAACTCTAAATTTTAAACCCCTAAACATATACCCCTAATCTATAAACCCTAAACTAAATTCCTAACTCCTAAAACTAGGGCGCTTGTGGAAACAAAATATTTCTATCGCCAATACATCATATATTTTCCCTTAAAATAACTATAAAATATAAGCTAATCCTGACTTGGGACGTTGAATGTCCACATTTTTAAGTTTTATTTATTAGATGTAAATTTTCTTCCTTTTTTGAAAGTGTTATTTTGTACCCTACCTTTAACTTAAATGGATGAAAAAAGTACCCATAGTAACAAATACAGAAATAACAGAAAATACCACGTCAAGTAAAAGAACAAAACATACAAGCCAAAAGCGACTCAAGTAACTCCCTGTCTCATATCACTAACAACTCGGCTAAGACAACGGTATGGAGGACCATCCCTATCTCGAGCGAGCAAAGGCCTAAGAGAATCTAGTTTATTTTCAAGAATCATGAGTTGAAACTGCGGAGGGGATGACATCTTGGACAAGCAGTCCGCAAACATGTTCTGCTCACGCGGAACCCATTGAAAATCCAAGGACCAAGGGCGATTACGATGCAACGCAATGGTCCGAACAAGATGCATGGAGCTGGTCACGGCTAAAAGATCAAGCACAAGCCAAATAGCATGAGAATTATCAGCTTGTACAATCAAACGGTCTACACTGGATGAAAATCGTCTGCCCCATATTATAATTTTTTTGGTGTCTCTACTTTAAAAAGTGGGTTTAGGATTTAGAGAATTAGAAGTAGGGTATATTTTTCAATATGTAAGGTTTAGGGTTTATGATGTGGAATTTAGGATGAGAGTTTAGAATTTAAATTTTTAATGTATTTTAGTATGAGACATAAAAAGAGATATGATTAGGAGCAGAGGATTTTTGTTCGTCTACACTGAAGGACCAAGCCACCTGAAGACCGACATGGATGCTTCAAAGCTCCGCTTATAGGGGAAACCACACCAACATACTTGCAGTAGCCCTGAAGCCATTCCCCGGAGGGACCTCGAAGCACGCCCCCTATCGAGCCGGTGCCGTCAACAGAAGAAACGGCTGCACGAGTTAATTTGAATTTACATCTTAATTACATAAACTAACAAATCAAACTTCTAGTAATTGTACATTCGAATAACTCATCTCAGAGCACGAGAAACTGATTGCTCTCCCTTGTCTGAGCTCAACTAGTTAGCCAGTTAAATTCGTAAGTAACCGGTTAAATTGATCGAACCGACCGAAAAAACCGAACTCAACTGAATATTTTTCACAAACAAATATGGTAAAATGAGATCTTACATAATGGACAAAGACTTCAACAAGTTAATATTTCAGCAGAATACACACAAGAACAGAGTTAAAGCAATAAATACATGAGAGAATGAACAATTCCCTCCATCATTCTTACAGTCAGTTTTGTCTTTCCACCACCATGTCATTGATTCACAACAACAAAACCCCATTAAAAGCATAATACGAAATTCGCAACATTTTCCGACCACCACTGTGTCCAAAGTTAAGCATTGTATCCTCCGCCACAGATCAAACTCCTGCAAATAGATAGCAAATGACTCGATATTATTTGCATGATAAGGTAGTGAAACATGTCACTGATCAGTGTCCGATACATATTCGAACACGAGTGCTAGATACGACATTACCTCTCAAGTCCGAGCAAATCATTGCTAGGTAACTAGATTATATATGTTACAACGGTACAAAACAACAAAATAATGTGCACTACAAGAGAAATGACATGAAACCAGAATTGAAGAAAGGAATTGACTACACTTACTTGATGGAGCAGCCAGATCTTCCATGGTAATGTCGTTTCTTCCTCGCCAGCTCCTTCCTCCTTGGAGGTTGAAGAACAACCTTGATTGCAGTATCGAAAACGGCTTTCACATTCTGATCCAACACGTCGACAAAGATCGAGATTGTATATACATTAAAATACGAAGGAAGTACATTTACGAGCCATAATTATAAACGACATCAAATTCACCTGCTGAGTCTTGGAGCTGCATTCGATATAAGCCACTGCACCGATTTGTTTCCGCAGTTCCTCTCCCTGCGTAACCATTTATATCCGAATAAGCTATTTTAAATTGCGATCATGGATGCGTTTTCATCCGCTACCGTAGGAGAAACGGTAGCCATAAAACAGCAAACAATAAAGTTGGTGTGAAGGAGCATGCCTGAGCAGATGTTATAATACCAGACCCCATTCGATCAGCAAGATATGCCCTGTCTTCCCGAAGATCTGATTTATATAGGGGAAAAAAGACAATATTCAAGTCATTTACAAAGTTCTTCGCATTCGAACATAAGTGAAACATTATTAAACGAACATGTTCTCGAATATTTGCCTACCTAGCTTTGTTCCGACAAGAACAATCGGAACATTTGGTGCAAAACGACATAGTTCGGGCATCCACTGTAAATTTTAAAAGAAAAATCCAGTTTTTTTTTCAAACATTATCTTAAAAAATTCATTTAAAAGAGGGCTTTTTATATTTCTTTTGTACCTTCTTGAGAACATTTTCATAGCTTGCTCTGCTAATTAATGAGAAAGCCAAGACAAATATGTCTGCACCTCTGTAACTCAGTGGCCTTAACCTGCTGTAATCTTCTTGGCCTTTTTTAAATCACATAAAAATGGAGAAACCAAATCAGAAATTAAAACATCAGGAAAAACCCAGATTTTCCCTCCAACCAAACATCAAGGAACAACTCAAAAGACAAACAAAAAAAAACTCAAAATAATACCAGCAGTATCCCATAAACCCAAATTAATAATGCTTCCATCCACAGCCACATTGGCACTGAAATTGTCAAACACTGTTGGTATATAATCCTGACATAAAAAAATGTTGCAAGAACAATACCATTTTAGTTATAAAAAAAACAGGATAGTGAAATAACTGGAAGGTAAAAACCAAAAAAAGAAGGAAAAAAATGCATACAGTGGGGAACTTGTTGTTGGTGTAACAAATGAGCATACATGTTTTGCCAACAGCTCCATCTCCAACAGTGACACATTTAATGAACCTTGAAGCACTCATCTTCTCAAAGCTTCCAACTTGTTCACAAATAGTACTTCTTCAGCTAAGCAACAATGTCTATATATAGATATAGATATATGTATTAAAAATGCCTGGAAAAGTTGATATAAAGAGGGGGAAAGTGTGCTTTAGAAGATGAGATAAATATAAATAGGAAAGGCTTATGAGAGAAGTAATCATCTGTAGTACACTACTGTAGTCAAAGGGCACTTATGGGAGAAAATATGGTCCCTTCTTCTCTATGTTTGCTTTCCCAGCCTTGTGTTCTTTCACATTATTTATTACACTTGCTAAGGAATAAACAAACCCTCCTATTAATTGCCACTTAAGGCAAACTTTCCCCACATAGTCTCAACTGCTCATTCAACGGTTAATAACATATTATGTCGAGGGATTTTCGACTCCTTCGTAACAACTATTTGAAGTGTCATTCATCAAACAGTCAATGAACTTTTCAATAGGTTTAGTATGGTGTAATAAGTTGATCTTCGAGCAACATGAGGCGAAGCCAAGGGTTTTATTAATGAGGCAAAATGAATTTGTAATGTTTGGGGGGATAAAATGATTTTGCCAAAAAAATCAGTGACCAAAGTAGAAAAACTACAATAGTTCAATGACCAATGGTGTAGTTTACCCCTTTTACTAATGCTCCAAATAAAAAGACAAAATAGCAGTTGAGTGAAAATGGTTTTTTAATGCATTCCGGTTTTAAAACAGTTTTTCGAAATGAATGCGACCGTTGGATTCATTCAATTTAATTTTTTAGGCTTATATATCATATTAGTGTCTAAAGTATACCAATTTTTTTATTTTGGTACCTAAAGTATTTTTTGGTCAAATACTTTTTGGTTAAATTAGGTACTTAAAATATATTTTTTGGTCAAGATAGGTACCTAAAGTGTTTTTTTATCGTAGTAAGTACCTAAAACATATTTTTTGGTCAAAATAGGTATCTAAAGTATTTTTAAGTCAAAATAGGTACTTAAAGTTTACATATTTTTTTATATAAGTTCCTAAAAATTGTCATGTGACATTAATTAAAAGGAATATTATCCTATACACTGGCGGTGGGAACTTTTTGTTTCCACAAGCGCCTTAATTATAAGGTTTATGGTTTAGAGTTTAGGGATTTTAGTGTATGGTTTAGGGTTTAGGGTTCATGGTTAGAATTTAAAATTTAAGGTTAGAATTTAAGGTTAGGGTTTAGGTTTTAGGGTAATATGGGTATGGATTTAGCTTTTAACCTATAAACTCTAAATTTTAACCCTAAAGCCAAAATTCTATCAACAACCCCTAAATTCAAAATTACTACACTTAAACCCCTAAACTATAAACCCTAAACGGAGTCCTTAACCCCTAAAACTAAGGCGCTTCTGTAAAAAAGTTTCCACAAGCGTTTGTGTATAGAATAATCGCCCTAATTAAAAATACATTATATGCCTATTTTAACGAAAAAATATACTTTACGTACTTATTTTGACCAAAAATATACTTACTCTGACAAAAAATACTTTAGGTACCTATTTTGATCAAAAAGTATACTTTAGGTACCTAATTTAACAAAAAAATATACTTTAAATACTTATTTTGACCAAAAATTACTTTAAGTACCAAAATAAAAAATTAATATACTTTAAGTACTAATATAATATATGCGCCAATTTTTTATTACACCAACCTATGTTTACGTCCTCCTCTTGTCTTTTTATGATTTTATCCATTACAAAAGGACATGATCTCACCATTAAATCACCCTTTCTGCAATTCCCCTAGTCCCCACCATGGTTTTTTGTGGGGTAGGTTTAGGGTGCGATTAAAAGATGATAAATTTTAAGATTTGTTCAAAAATTTAAAATATTAGACTTTTTGATATAACATTTTAAGCTGAATTTCTCATGTTTTGTAAGCATAGATACTTATTTTGATAATATCTATACTTATCCAAAAACACGAAAAAAAACAACTTAAAATATTGTCAAAAAATTAATATTTCAAATTTTTAGACAAATATCAAAACTTGTTACCTTTTAACCGTACCTTAGACCTATTTTAGGTTAGACTCGTCCTTCTTTCTTTGCTTGGCCCTAATCTCTATTTTTCTTTTTTTTTCCCGGGTGTTCTTTACTCAAGTCTGTAACAAATAAACGTGTGTAAGAAAATGTTTTTTTTTTCCTTTCTTGGTCGTCAAGTTTTCAACTTTTTCCTGCAAAAAAAGGACCAAATTTTTTGGGGACTGTGAACTTTGTGTTGAAGCATTTATGTTTGAAGGCAGGGTTTGCTGGATGCCATTAATGGCATTAGCAAGCTCTCCTCTACATTGATGAATCTCAACCTTTCTTCCACCTACCTTTGAATAATTGTCAGAATTTGAATGTTCAATTGAAAGATACTTGAAGAATTTGTTTTGCTGGAAATAGAACTTCAATAACCATAAAATATTAGGGTTCCAAATTTTGTCACCAAAACATTTAAATGTTGGGGCTAAAAAGGTTCAATACCTTAGTTTATTATCCATTGCTGCATTGAGCTTTTAACCTTTAGGGTAGTCTCATCCGCCGGAATCCCGAATGGTGGCAAGTTAGGCGATTAATCATCTATACCGCCACTGCAACTTCGGGAAAGTTGGTAGACAGGAGCTGAGGCCTGAGAACATGAAAATATGAAAACACAATGAGTGCCACAGGCAATCTGATGAAAAGTGAAGACCATGTTTCACCAGGCATTGTCTTGAAGATAAATATATCATGGTATATAAATATATAAGTTTTTTTTCCAACCAAAGCACGATACCAGTTGAAGCAATTCCCGTAGTTTACGGGACGTTAGGATTGGGAAAACAGTTGGGGCATGGTCAAGCAACAAGGCTTTGTGCCAGCAGCTCCTGTAAAGACTAAACAACTATAACAGGACCAACTAGTTTGGTTCCAGAGGCATAAAACTTTGTTAGGTGTTAAGCATCAGCAGTGACCGATATTGATATTAAAACATACCTGAAGCAAAATGGTAAAGTGAAAACATAGTACCCGGAAATGTAGCTCCATGATAATAGCCGGTAATTTTCAACCAGAGCTTTTCGATTTTCTGATAAAGCATGTGAGATTGCATATAATAACTGTCTCCAACAAATTGATGCTAGAGAAATCTGCATTACCCTAAAGTAGTTCCTAAGCACATTATTAAGACTTTTGAGACGGATTCGATCCCTTCAGAGTAAATAAATAAAGGTAAACTTCTGAACATAAGCCTGTATTTCTTCTTCTACCAAACAGTAACCGGCGAGGAAAAATGAGCAAATTAGCTTCCAGACAAAATGACTAATGACTGAACCTGGTGAAATTGCATACACCAGGTCCAAGTATGGAAGGACATGGAAAAACCCAAGGAACAGGTAAGAAATAAAAACATGGTTGATCAAATAAACAAAGAACGATATGTTTGTTTCTACGGACTTGAACATTTCGATAACAATACAGAGCAAGATCATAAATGTTTGAATGGTCACAATTGCAATTTCTTAGATGTCTCGTTTTCGTAATACACAAAACCTGAAAAAGTCACATTCTTCTCTAAGACTAGAAAAGGCAATAGCTCCAACAAATTTGCAAAATTAAACTTATGCAGAATTTCATGAAAGAAAGAAATATGGTTAAAATAGATAACGGAACCTATATACCTAACAAAAAATCGAACTTCCCTGAAACAAAGGACTTCCCACAAATTTCAGAAACTCCTACCTTTCAGAGGAAGTGGTAATTAAAAGAAACAGTTAGATCGTAGCGCAAGGGCCAGGGTTCGGGAATTTCCATCTACTACATAAGCGATACCTGGCTTCAAGCTAAATCTCTTACGCAGGTTAAGTTTCACATAGGATTCAATCTGATAGTGATCCAAACTTCTGGGACCTTCAACCATCCCCCCAACACTCACACCCCAACCAAATACATCTTCGGAAGAATCCGACAAATTAACAGCCCATTGTACAACTCTTGGATTTGCTTGTTTCATCTCGATCCAACCTCCGAGTCTTTGGTATTCATCAAGTTCTGACTCCAGCTTCAAGGCAATAGATCCATCAGGGGTGTTTGTTGTCAAAGGTGGAAGAGGTGCCTCGGTTACTATACCAGAATCTTCAATGTGTCTAGACAATCCAGGCGGAACCGCAACGGCTCCGAGGTGGAAATTACCACTCGCCAATTTAGGCCCTTGGTGAAGGCCTAAAAGTGAGAGTTTTGATCTTATCGGAAATTGACAAACAACTTGTCCAAAAGAACTAAAGCAATGCTCATTTCCCATTCCGCAGACCGATTGAGCAAACGACGCAATGATATTCGACCTTCTAACCGCCACACCGATTGCACCTCCGCTACGCTGGTGCAACATGGGTGGCCCAAATGATAAATCAGTGAGCCCCTTTTCATCCTAGACAACAAACAAAATCCATTTCAGGAGAATAACTAAAAGTTCATATCAATTCTGGAATCTAACCCAAAACAAATTCTCAAAATAAAGTAACAGTTAGCTCCTATAAGAAATCTCAATCGTTTCGAAACCGATAACAAACGGATTAGTTACCTGAAGGGAAATTTCCGAGGAAACATCCAAATCTCTAAACTGAGCTCCGAATGGAATCACCATGGCAGAAAACCAATCACCAGTATTTCCTTTATAAAACAACTTAGACAACGTTAATGGGGTTCCATAGACATCGCCATTGTTATCTTCAATCCTCTTCTGATTAGCCATGAATTCAACCCCGAAGGTATCTTTATCCCCAACGGTCGTTTCGAATCGGAACTTGGAATCGACCCGGGTTCTGATTCCCGCCCGCCCGACGCCGTCGTCAACATTGGACGTTAACAATACGGCAGCCAGGAAATCAACTTCCCCTCTCAAAAGGGTATTTGATTCTTGGAATGGATTTTCCTTTGATGATTTGTAAAACGAAAGTAAACGTTCGACTCTGTCTTGTCGTTCCCGGAGCTTCATCAGGTCTGAAAATGATTCTCGCTGTAGCCTCTTCAAGATTTCAATCTTCAAAAAAAAAAAACAGAATCAATAAACAGCAGAAGAAGAAAGTGCCCAGAAAATAACAGAGAGAAATGGATTATGAATTACCGGATTGCGGCGAGACGAGTGATCACGGCCATTAATGAAGTCATTAACGTACCCTTTTATTTTATCTACAAAAGAAACCGTGGGATTCATCTTCTCCGACATATTTGATTTCATTTTGGATGAAGGAATTGGTGGAAAAGGGATTTTGATTATGTTATTTCAATAAATTAAGTGCCTACAAATTAATCTTTTAAATAAAAACAAATAAGAAAAATATATATGACTATTCTTTGGATATATATTTGAACTTGGGGCTGCTATTTGATTTCAGCATGTTAAAGCTCGATTAAGTCAAAATTCGATTAATATTAAATTTAAATTTAATTTGAGATCTTAACGAGTCAAATTAAACAATAGTCAATTCGACTCGATAAGTTCGTAAGTAATTTATTAGTTTTTTTATAATATGTTTATTTGGTGTATTTGTAAATTGTTAGTTACCTTAGAGTTTAAGTTTTAGAATTATTTCACACACTATTTTAATTATTTTTTTTTGTTAAATGTGTTAATTTAGGTTTATATTAAGCAAATGAGCAAAGAGTTTAACAAAATAATGTTAAAATTTGTTATTTTTTGTTAAAAAAACAAGGTAAAATTTCTAGCGTACTTAGCGAGCAATAAATCGAGCAATAATTTTTTAAACAAGCACGAATCAACTAAAATTTTATTGAGCTTATTTGAGTCCAGCAAAAGTCAAATAGTTTTTGAGTTAAATCGAATACTACTCAACTCGTGTTCGACTCGCTTGATAAACACCCTTAACTTGAATGTCTAATAGTTGAGATTTTAGATATAACAAATGGAAGTATAATTTTTTAATATATACTTTACAAATGGTATATTGTTTTTTAAGAATTGAACTCAAAATTCAATATGAAATAGATATTATTTGAGTTTAACATTGTGAATGGAGTAAATTAAATTAGGGTCACCCTTGTAATAGGTCTCTACAATACTCAATCTAATAGATTGAATATTGGTGGTTATAAAAAACGAGTTATTACTAAAAATGAAGTTACATTTTTGTATCACCATTGGTATACAATCTATTAGTTAACTAATTCGGATGAAATAGTGCAAAGATATATTATGAAATTCAATTTACTCTATTTAAAATGTCAGAATTTAAAATTTTTGACAAATTTAATGTCTTTCTCACTAAATCAACTGATTGTGTCATTGTTGTCAATACTAAGCAAAATTATAAATTTCCGATGTATCAAGTATAAATCAAAAGATATTAGACAATTTCGAGCTTAAACCATCCAAATAACCATACCAAACGTTTAATTTAACACACAAATCGTCTACAAAATAGTTTAAAAAAGAAATAAACATTTTGTATAGCATCATGAGCACTCAGCCTTTCCTCTCTTCTTGCAGAATGACTGCTCATGATGTTATATTTTTCTCCATGAAAACTTCTAATCTCTCTACTCCTACACTTCTTTTAAATCTTGTTTAAAAGCGTGGTTAGCCTTTTCCGACAGTAACAAGCCTTGTATCAGAACCCGCCGCCAAACGCCGGAGCCCAATAGTCGGCGCCGTTGTCACTGCCGACGTGAAGTGTGCATGACACAGGAACCAAACACAGCCCTCTACTCCTCAGGTCCTTTGGTTCTTCACGACATTCCTATATACAGATATGTTTGAGAAAAATAAAATTTGTATTTTGCTTTTTATTATAAGGTATGTGATTTTTTTAAAAATGAAAATATTAAGAAATTTAAGTATAGATATTAATTTTAGTTGTCAAGAATTACCTGTTGATCTGGACCACCTTTCCTCTTCAAGGAGTTTTCATTCAACAGCTACACAAATTAAAAATAATGTATTAGCAATTTTTTTAAAATTCATTTGTCAAACTAAAACATTTTAATTAAAAAAAAAAACTTTGATACACAAAATGTGTACACTAAAATTTACACAAGTCTTTTAATTTTAAGTGTTACATTTAATGTTCAGAGTTTATGGGTTTATGGCTTATTTTTTAGGGTTTAAGCTTAGAAATTTAGGTTTTAAGTTTTATAATGTAAATGTGCAAGCTTGTATAAAGTAAAATTTATATAATTTGTGTATCAAAATATAGCTCATTAATTAATTAAGGAAAATATTTTGGTATAAGTTTACACAAGCCTTTCAATTTTAGGGTTTAGGGTTTAGGAGTTTAGTGTGTAGGGTGTAGAATTTAAAGTTTATGGTTAGAATTTAAAGTTTAGGGTGTAAAATTTAGGTTTTAGGGTGTTAGGTTTGGGATTTAGGTTTTAAATTTTATAGAAAGGTTATGTAAATTTTTTATACAACTTGTGTATCAAAATATAACTCACTAATTAATAAAAAAAATATTTAACTCACATGTTGTGTAGTCTTTACACAATCCTTTTTGTTTTAGGGGTTATGATTTAGTTTAGAGCTTAATTTATAGGGTTTAAAATTTAAAATTTAGTGTTAGAATCTAGATTTTAGGGTTTTAGAGTTAAAATTTTATATTTATTTTTTAAAAAGTAAATATGTAGACATGTATATATAAAAAATATTATTTATTAAATAAAAAAGTTTATTTTTAATAAAGAGTAAAGGTGAGGTAGTGGATCCAATAAAGCATATTTACCTGACCAGGATCTTCTGGAAATATACAATTTCTCTCCCCTTGAACCTGATAACAAATAACATCATTGTAATCATTAAGCTATTAATACCACGCCATATAGACATGTATATGTATATGTATATGTATATGTATATGTATATGTTCATGCAGACATGCAAACAAAAATAGAGAAATCTAAGAATCTATGTTCTTACTCGCTGTTGCTGCCTTGTGTTTCCTTGTCCATTGCCCAAGTACGGTAAGCTAAAAGCCTACAGTCAAACAGAAGGTAATGGTATAGTATTTTAGGACTTCTTAAACAGTGTGGGTGCAAGGATTTAAATTATTGATGCAATTACCTTGTATTTATCACAATTACGAATATAATAAATGTTATTGTAATTATTGCGGATATTACAGTTATAAATATTTTTTTAATAACAAAAACTATTACTAATATAATAATTATAGATATTGCGTTTTCGAGCGGTTCTTAAACTGCAGTTGCTTAATGCTATTTAAATCCTTATTCCTTGGTGTGGAAAGAACACAAATTTACCTCAATCTGACTCTGAAGGAATCTGATGTACCCAATAGCTTCTAACAAGACAGATGCTGTGTCAGTCTGCAAAAGTCATAAAAAACACAACACACCACGTACCTTTAATGTCTTTTTTATGGACATATATCACTAAATTATTCATGGGTTTTTTACATAGTAAAGATGGTAATAAAATCTTTGATATATTACCTTCCCAAATGGAGAAATCAGCTGGTGAAGTGCTGTAATTCTGTCCCCTAATTTCTCCTTCCTCACCTGTTAATACATACAAAGTTGATTAATTAATTCATTTCACATACGTACATACATATATGAAAGAGAAAGAGATATAGAGAAAGGCCAAAAGAATCATCATCTCTGAAGAAACGGACAAGGAAAAAGGACAAACTTTGTACCAGACAACGGAGTGTGTGTTTGTTTTCCGGTTTCAAGGGTATCTTGTATGAGCGTGCGTGCAGTTTGTGTTTATGCGGTGAAAGAATATGACACAGATGAGAGGAGAGCAGAGCAGAGATGGAAACAGTGATTCAAATTGTGCGAACATAATAAATGTTATTGTATCAGTGGAGACTACTATTTTTCACAATAATAATCTCGGATAATGTAGACATGTAGCTATTGCTATATAACTACCCCTATTACGATAGCTAGCCGCTATTTGAATCCCTAGACAGAAGGATGAAAGGTTAAGTCAATATTTTTACTGGGTTTTCCTTTTCTGTACATTACCTTCAAGCTGGATTGGGTTGCAGAAGGTTGAACCCTAGCTTTCTTCATTGCTCCACCGGTTGCACTGCCATTACACTACCAAAAAGACAACCTATGAGAGCCCCGACAGGTTCACAGAACTAATAACATAAACAAATATGAAAGACCGTGAATTTAATGTGGCTTAAAACAGATCTGAAAAACCTAAATTATGAAATAATATTGTTTGCAGTGAAAATGAGATGATGGTAATTTTCGGCTATTCAACCTTTTTAATTTGAGCGGAGAGTCGTAGTTGGAGGTCAGAGATGATGAAAGAGAAGTAAAATGTAAAAGCAGGGAAGAAAGTGAACAGTGGTCTAGCCCTAGGTATCCATAATATGCATTGTTGTCTGCATAAACATTTATATGTCCATGACAATAGAGGTCCGGTTGGCGTCAAGCCTAGAATTGCCGACCATTGATTGGTCTGCAATGATAGACTTTGAGTCCTGAGACATTTGGTAGCGGAGGAATTCGAGTGCGAAGATATAACAAACCCACTTTAAAATTTTTGGTTTCTTAAATTTGTTCCACTTACATCAGAAGACCGATCTGGGAATGGCTGTCTTTCATCAGCTTTATTGCCAGAAAATTCCAACATATTAGTACTGCTGCTGAAACTCGTAGCACATGACTTTGGGGATGATGAAGAAGCAGCAGCAGCCATTATTTGATGAGACCAAGCAGCTGGTTTGTTTGCCGGATGATGTTGAAAACCTTCACTTGCATGTCCATACACATAGCTGCCTGCACTTGCTGGGTTTTCTTGCTTCACATGGTGTAATGCTTCTTCTTCACCCATTAATCCACCCCTGGAAATAAACCATGTGTAACACGAGATTAAGACAATGAAAAAACATGTATCGTTTATGTACAATATTATTACATACAAGAGTAGTTGGCTCCATGAGTGAGGAAGCTCCTGGTTATCATGCTCATGCCAAGAAGGAATATGAAGTGAATTGGAAGAGGAGGAGGAGGAAAAAGAGGGTGTGAATTGAGGGAAGAAAGTAGCCGGAGAAGGTGGTTGTTGTTGTAGATGGGTCGGCGGTGGCGGTGGACGCATGATGTTGATGTTCCACCAGTTAGGGTTTCCGGCTGCCGACATCATCTGCTGCACTGGTGAGCTCTGCAACACTCCTCGGTTCATGTCCCTTTGAATATTTGATAACCAAACAAACAACTAATGACAAACGACGATGGACGTGGCGGTGGCGGTGGCAGAGGCGGCGGCGGTGGAGGAGTGATCACTTGGAAGCTTTCTCTTTATCTCCTTGCTTTTCGTTTCGTTTTCACTTGCTCTTTGAATAAAAAACTCTGCAGTTTTTGTAGAGAAAATTTTGAGATTGTAAAGCCTGGTTTAAATAAGTAGAGGGGGAAGAAAGAAGAAACACACAAGCCCTATTTCTTTTGAAAGAGCTTCAATCAATGGAGCTTTTGAGAGCCATTGTTGTTGTTTTTATTTTATTTCTTTATTTTTTTTGTCCTTTTCTTTTATGTTTCTTGCTTTTCTCCATGCTTTTGCTTTATCTCAAAGTGGGACAGAAAAAGTGGAAACAATTCTCAATTAGTAATTATTAAATTAGAAAATTTTCGATACACATGTGGTAAAAAAATTAAGGTTTATGATATAAAATTTAGGGTTATAGTTTAAAATTTAAGCTTTTAATATTTTTTAAATATGGGACATAAAAAGGAGTATAGTTAAGGAACAGAGAATTTTAGTTTTTTACGGATAAAAATTGTCTGCCCTAATTATGCCTATTTTATGTCCCACTAAAAAATGTGTTTAGAGTTTAGGGTTTATAAAATTAGAGGTAGGGTATATTTTTAGGGTGCATGGTTTAGGGTTTAAAAAATTAGAGGTATGGTGTATTTTTAGGGAGTAGGCATAATTAGGGGCATAGGATTTTTATTTTTTGTGGATACAAATCGTCTACCCCTAACTATGCTCTTTTTATACCTCACTTTAAAAAATGAGTTTAAGGTTTGGAGAATTAGATGTATGGTGTATCTTTTAGGGTGTATGGTTAGGGTTTAGATGCATAATTTAGGGTTAAGGTTTATAACTTAATTTTTAGTATTTTTTAGTATGGGGCATAAAAAGGGCCATAATTAGAGACAGAAAATTTTTGTTTACAGTTTGCAGAGTTAAACATTTAATTTGGAGTTTATCGTAGGTGAGTGTAAAATTTAGAGTTGAAAGTTATAATTTAATGTTTAAATTTTTAAAATTTGAGATTTGAATTTTATTGTTTAAAGAGTATATATGCATGTTTATGTCATTTGTTTACACACCATACATCATGTCTAATTGTCTTTAAAATGAATTTTTATCTCATGTATTAACGGTGATTTTTTTCCATAATCGTCTAGTTTTTAAGATGTAGAGGACATAATTAGGGTTAGGTTTTTAGTGTTCATAATTAAATTTTTAGGTTTAAAAATATTTTTTTTACGATTTAAAGTTTAAATTTTAGGGTTTTAAATTTGGTAGTTATGATTTATGATCCTTAAATGAATACATGACAACTTTAAAAGTTTACTCGTGAAAAAAAAATTAATGATAATACATCAAATAATTATTATTTTAAAAAAACAAACGATTCTTTATCAAAGACGATAGAAATTACTTTTTATGGATTCAAGAATATGTTGGAAAACAAAACGAACTAATGGATTGAATCGATTAAATTGAAAATTGATTTGGTAAAATCAGTAGGAAACAAATTTAAACTTTAAAACCACAAAAATTAAAAGAGGAAACTTATAACTCAATCAGTTGAGTCGATTTATTAATTTCTATTTAATTATTAATTAATTAAAAATGAATGATCTAACCAATTTTACCATAATTCAAATTTACAGCCGATCATAATACAAATCCAATTAAAGAAATTGAGATTACCACTAGGGTGGTTCCCTTAATGGTAAGCTTACATGTAGAATACTTTTTTATAAATACGTTGGGTAAATAAAATTTACTCAGATTATATATTTAATTTTAAAAAACTTACACATCGTTTATCGGTTAATTCAGTTTAAAACTTACACATCGTTCATCATTCTCTTGAAATCGAATTAATTGAAATTTATTTCGGTTAATTGATCAATTAATTTGATGTTCGATTAGTTATTGGTTAAATATTTATTTAAATTTGGTTATTGGTTAATTCAGTTTAAAATCGGTTAATTAACTAAAAATATTAAATATTTAATAATTTATATATATCACATATATATTTGAAGCCTATACTCATTAAAATGTCAAGAGACTCGACTAATTTTTAACTCCGTAACCATTAAGATTTCAAGACTACGCTAACTTTTAACCCAAATGAAAAAATACTCAAATTAATCAAATATAACTAAATAAAAAATATATAAATCTTAAGATTTATAACAAAATGTGGTTAGTTCGAAAATTGACTAAATTAACCAAATTTTATCTGGTTAATAATTTTTTAAATAAACTTTTTTCGGTTAACGATTAAAAAATCGATTAATTCAGTTGTGTTTAATTCTATTCGATCACGGATCATATTAACTAAATGAACACCCTTACCCAACATATGAATTAAATAACTTTTCTATAATATTAACTACGTCATGGTGACGATTAGAAAATAGGGGGGAAATTAATAAACTACATAAACGTGGGGTAAATGACGAGTGAGGTTTGAAATTTGCCCGTGGAGAGAGGATACGGAGATGGACCGACCGACATCAGGCTCAGGGTACAATTTTTCAATAGGTCAAAAAACAAAATCTAGTGTTTTGAAATTCCCCAACTTTAGGTCTCCATAGATAATGATTACTCTTTTCTATGAGCATGGGTTAATCCATTTTTTAAAGAAAAAAAAAAACAAAGTTTGATTTTAGGCTTAATAGTGAAAAAGTGTTTAATCTATATTTTTTCTTTAATTTGGTGTCTAATATTTTTTCGGGCCACTCTAATATTTATTATTTCATTTCGTAATTCAAATTAGATTTTCAAGTCAACGGCCATTGAAAAATTTTCGTTGACCAATTATAACATAACACGTTGCTTGTTTTATTTAATTATTTAATTTTTGAATTACTTTAAAATTATATATTTCTTAAAAAAACCCTAAAGTTTTAATTTCTTTCAAACAAACTCTCAAATTACATCTCTCTCACGTCTGGCATCCCCCACACGCCGGATGTTCACCGTTCACCACCCAAGCGTCGGGTACCTCATCGTTCAACATCCCCCACCCTCTAGTCGTCAATTAGAAGCCCAATGGGTCTCTTTTTTCTTCATTTTTAGATGTTCGTCGACGGAGCAATTGACGGTTTATTCATCGATTTTCGACGATGGGATCATGGTGCTTTCAGTCGTGGGGGACCGACGAAGTCAAGGGTAGCCAGTGGTGGTTGAATCGGTGGTGAGAGGGGAGGAATTTAGGGATCTAGGGTTTGGGTTTGGAGTTTTAGAGAAATTAAAGATTTTGGTTTTTTTTATAAAATTAAAGATTTTTTTAGAAGAAAAAAATTAAAAAAATGCCAAAATATGTCACGTGTCATGTTTTTATTGGATAACGAAAAATTTTGAATGTCCGTCACGAAAAAAACTCAATTTGAGTTACAGAATGAAACGTTAGACACTAAAGTGGCCCGAAAAGACGTTAACTAGAAAAAAATGGTATAATTTGAGCATCTTTTTGACTATTAAGCATTGATTTTATAGAAAGTGCGTGTATACGTGTAATATAAAAACTTGAATAAAAAATAAATGAAATTTATAATAGTTAAACAATTTGATCCATTTTTATATGTTTTAAATTTTATTTTATTTTTTATCGGTTTAAATTTTAGTTTAATTAACATCATTATTGTTACAATATACAAAATGATGTAATATAAAAAAGAATATTAATTCGAACATGCTTAAATATACAATATTCACTAAATTTTAACTCAGTTGACGCTGTTAATATTGTAACATGCAAGTAGGGGTGACCCTAAAATAGAACGGAATATTTGTGTTGAAAATTGGAAAATAAAAAGAACAAAATTATTCTCTTTTCTCTTGGAATAATTAAATGGATTATTCCACGGCAAACATTCCTTTAAGTTGAACAGCGTTTCAATGTCGCAAGCCATGTTATAAAATTTAATTATTTGACGATTTTGATTTAATAATAATTTGACTTTTATAAAAAAATAATTATTTAAATTAAAAGATATAAGAGTTTATTAAATATGTAATTAAGTATGAGTTGAATTATGAGTGTAAATGAGTCGATCTTGAACGAATAAAATTTTGTTCATGTTCATTTATTTATATTTGAAGGTGTTCATGTTCGATTAGTTTAAATTTTTAATATCATGTTTGTGTTCGTTTATTTATTTATGATGGTGTTCGTGTTCGTTTAACGTTTGTGAACTTAACATGTTCATTTATATGTTCGTCAAAATTGTATAATTATACCATAATGTTTAAGCTCATTAGGCTTCACAATTTGATCTCAAAATTTTACCACATGTTCGTTCATAGATTCACCAATATTTAAAATATAAAAAAATAAAAAAAGTGGAAACCAAGTAAACGAGCTTGTTCGTGAACATAAATGAACGAAATATACCTATGTTCATGTTTCGTTCGTTTATTAAACGGATATAAAAATTTGTTATACTCATTTATTTAACTTAATAAACGAACGTTGTATGGACAGTTCACTAACAATTCATTGAACGCTCTGTGCATTTACACCTCTAGGTAGAACTAAAGAAGAATGAGCATATATCCTCAAATTTTTTGGTCCAACAACAATTTAGGTCTTTATAAATTTAAATATTAGACAAATTAGGTCTTGCCCAATAAATTTTGAGTTTAAATACATAATAAGCCTTGCATTCTTGAAATTCAATATTTTGACCCCTATCAATATTCGATTGTAGCTCTGCCTCTATATAAGTCTATTAAGAGAATGACCTTTCAATTTTTTTACTCATATATAATATCAAGATTCGAACTTGACATTTTTCAGAAGATCTAACTCCTCATGATCTAAAAAAGAAAAAAAAATCAAATTGGCAGCGAACGACAAGAAACGGGACTTCACTGTTGCACTTTCTCTGCTTTAGTGGTAATATTATATTTAAATGCAAAATGAATATAATCCACAGTATATCTAAGAACATGAGATTGAAGAATATTTTGAACTTGCAGAAATATTTTTATTTACATTATTAAATAGAAATTTATAATTATAACTTCTAAACTGTAAACATTAAACTATAACCATAAATCTTAAATTATAAACTATGCAACTTAAATCATGAAATCTTAAGCTAAATTTCTAAATTTTAAATTAGACGAGCTGATGAATCGAAACCTTAAAATTTCTAATCATATCATCCTAAGAGCTAGGGTTGTGGCTATAATTTAGAGTTTAAGATTTATAAGTCAAAACCTTAATCTCTAATTATATTACCCTAAAACTTAAATTTTAAATTTTAAATCGTTACTCAAAATTAAAACGTTCGAAAAAAATTTATTTTCACGATCAATACATAATACATAAATCCATTAATTTATAGCCTAAAAAATAATTTCATCAAGGCATCGACACGTCTCAAAAAAGACATGGTAAAAAACTAATAGCACTCCGCATTATTAAAAATAAAACAATAAATATACAGTATGATCTAATTTAATCTTGACTCTCTCTGTTATAAATCGATCCAATTCAATATTTTCATAAAACTACAACTCAATTTTATATAAAACCTTGGCCGTTTTTTAGTTTTCTCTCGACAATAGCCGCCTGTTTTTTTTTTTTTGTTTAATTGCGGTTTACACTAATTTTTGTATTAATTGTCGATCGTCGATAATTTATATTTTATTTATTTTCGTTTATTTTTATTGTTTTTTTCTTTGCCTGCTTTTCTTTGCATATGTGGTACGATTTGCCTTCATAATACATTTCTATGGTTATTTTTACAGGTTTTTCATGTTCGTATGGTAAATCTCACATCGCTTGTCTTTGATTCGTGTTTGATTCTCGGTCACATAGAGTTTGATTCTCTTTTGGGTTGTTTTCCGATGTAATCTATATTGAATCATCGTTTTTGAGAATATGCGTGAAAGATTGTTACCAATTTTGGGATTTATTTTAGTTCGTATTTTGATAGCTCCCCATAGACCCTTCTTCAATGGACTGGGGAGATTTTCTTTGGTGCAAAGAGAAAGTGTCTGATCTAATTGGTGCAACGTTTATCTTTTTTTTTAGATTTATGATTTTCTTTTTTTGTTGTTTTTTAAGATATTCTAAAACCTCTATTATTTTTATGTTTTAGTTTTATTTTATTTATCAATAAAATTGTATGGTTAATATATTAAAAAATAATCTAATTATTAAATAAGAGTGGTTTCAGTGATAAAAGATGATTATTTCATTCAGGTGATCTGGGTTCAAGCACTATATGTGCACGATGTATGTGCTTTATTAAAGATTAATAAAATTAAACAGATACTACCTTATAATCACATCAGTATATTAAAAAAATAAGTTTAAAAATAATTATAATATCTAAAATATTGGCAGACAATATATTGTATATTGACAACTCAGAAGCATAAAAAATTCAATCAATCATTCTCGGTATGAAATAATTAATTATTTAAAATTAATCATTTTTTCCAATTAAAACAATAAAATACTGATCCCAATGTACACCAACCTACTTTATTTTATTTTATTATTTTCTTTTTGTCTTTTTATATATATAAAAAATCCCACTATGCTTTGTTTTCCCCGCACCACTCATTAATGAGTGGTTATTTCTACATTAGCTTTTTTATAGTCTCCATGATAATGTATTCTATATAATATAAAACATTTATATTTTATATTTTTAATTGTTAAAAGAAAGTAAATATTTTAGATTAATAATAAAAAATAAAAATATTTTTTGCGTGAAAAAAAACCTTCATCAAAAGGTTCACAAAAACAAAATTAAATAAAATTTACATGATATATATATATATAGATAAAGAATGGATTGTTAACTTAATGATAAGGATGAGGAAGGGAAAAATCCCAAATGGAAACATTCATTCCATAAAAAAATTAAAATAATTTTTATTTAAAAAATAGCATGATGGAATGTGATTTTTATAATTCACAAATATTTTACTAGACAAATAATTATTATTTGATAAAAAAAACATAACTTTATAAATTGTAAAATAAACGCATTATAACAAATAAAAATTAAAATTGTAATTTTAGCTAAAAGTACATTTCAAACTCAAAGTTTCAATTTTTAAACTTTTGTATTTGGGTTTCAAATGCAACTTTTTTCGTACAACAATTATCTATTTAGCATTATTTATGACCTCAAAAATAATTTTAACCATAAACAACATTTTTAATAAACATATGTGAACGGACCCAAATCTCATTATATAAACACGTTTAAGGGTGTAAAAAGTCCTTTAACTTTTGGGGGAAAATCAATTAAGCTCATAAATTTTTACATCTATTTAAGCCTTTGAACTAATAAATATAATCAATTAAGCCCTTAAACCAAGAAATATAATCAATTAAGCCATTTGACCAATTTTGACCATTAAATTTTGAAGGTTTTTTTTGAATCTGTTGGTGCAATGCGTTGTATCATAAAGTTTCCTCTTGACATTTTCAGAAATTATTTTATTTTATTTAAAAAATCATTAAAAGATAAAAATTGTAAAAGACTTATAAATTGTAAAAGATAAAAATTGTATGTATCATGTGCCAATAATATCTAAAGAAAAACTGTCAAGATTTAATGGTCAAAATTGGTCAAATGGCTTAATTAATTTAATTTATTGGTTCAAAGGCTTAATTGAATATTTTTTTGGTTCAATGGCTTAATTGAGTACAAAAAAAAATTCATAGCTTAATTTATTAATTTAATGATCAAAATTGGTCAAATGGCTTAATTGATTCAATTTTTTGGTTAAAGAGTTTAATTGATTAATTTTTTTTGGTTTAAGGGCTTAATTGAGTAAAAAAAATTCAGGGTTTTTTTCAAAAGTTTAAGAGCTTCTTACACCCTTAAGTCATATAAATATCATTCAGGTTTATTTAGATACTAATTTTTAAGAAAATATTCTAGATATCCATCCGATTATATTGTAATAATTAATTGTGGCTTAAATGAAAAATAAGTGCCCAAACTATACCACTTTTGAACTTTAGGTGTCTAAAGTATTTCTTGTAAAAATAAGTGCTTAAAGTTTCGGCTGTTATAATTTTAAGTGCCCCGAGACTTAACTTCCATTAAAAAGACTCATTACCCAATAAAAAATTGACACATGTCATATTTTAAATTATAATTTCTTTTAATTTTTTTTAATAATTTAACTTTTTTTAAATATTGAAATTCTGGAAATTTCTAAAATAGTCCCCAAATACTTAAATCTCAAATCCTCAAATCATCACCGCTGTCGTCGTTGGCCTCATCATTTCGGTCGCCGAACCCAGCCGACCATTTCTCCCAACGTTTCGTCACCGAAAACTGGCGAAAGGTGTGCCAATCAAATATTGAATGACTAATGTTAAAAATTCGATCGATTAACACAACGCTCGCCAGTTTCTGACGGCGAAACGTTGGGAGAAATGGCCGAATGAGTCCAGCGACTGAAAGAGTAGAGTCGGTGACAGCGATCGACGACGGTAGCGGTGATGATTTGAGAATTTGGGGTTCTATTATTTTTAGGGAATTATGGACTGGTTTGAAGGTTTTTAAAATTTTCATTTTTTTTAAAACTCTAAAAACAAATTAAAAAAACAAAAATATTATTTCCTGCCACGTGTCTAGTTCTGATTGGACAATAATTTCTTTAACGGTTATTGATGGCCAGATACTTAAAATTATAACGATTAAAACTTTAAGCATTTATTTTAA
This sequence comes from Hibiscus mutabilis, assembly GCA_019671005.1. Taxonomy (NCBI): domain Eukaryota; kingdom Viridiplantae; phylum Streptophyta; class Magnoliopsida; order Malvales; family Malvaceae; genus Hibiscus; species Hibiscus mutabilis. The sequence goes on from CM033717.1 coordinate 74,271,406, forward strand.
AAAATACTTTAAGCACCTAAAGTTGATATAATTTGGGCACTTATTTTTCATTTAAGCCATTAATTATAAATATAATTATCCAAGTATATACTATTATTTAACCAAAATGAAAATAATTAGTGTACACTAGAAAAATATGATACGAGACAACTTATTATCAAGTGATCAACCAGTTGGTTCAAATAGCTTTATTATATACAAATAATCATTATTTTAATTATTTACTTGAATAAAAAAGTTGCCCATAAAATTATCAAATAATTGATTTTACGTGTGGAATAATTTGTTTCACTTGATATCGGAACACTTGTAAGTAAAGCATGTTTTTTGAATAGAAGCCGCTAGTTTTATTAAACGAAAAAGTACCTAAAATTACAACAAGAGTTTACAATTATCTTCGTAAACTAAATTTATAATTTGAATATTTTTTAAAAATTAGTCACTTTAGATCATACAAGGACCATACATGAAAAAGGTTATAAACTCATCCAAAAGACTCGAACGAAAAATAGACATGAACAAATCTGAATGCATCAACAAACAAACCCCAAAAAGGGATTAAGCTATTGAAAGACCACCGAGAACCGCAAACCAGAGCTGAGCGCCGTGAGAAACTATCAACGAGTGCAAACCATGTATCCAAATCCAATTCGAGGGTCCATAGCAGGGAAGATCAACAAGATTACAAATAAGCGTTATCTTGATTAATCGTGTCGTCGTTAAATTCAATCCTGAAAAAACATAAAATAAAAAACGGCCAACCGACCGAGGAAGAAAAAAACATGTCAAAAAACATAGATAAACATACCACAAAGACAGAGAAAAACGTGCTACAAAAGTAGAGCTAATTTTATTAAAAAACTAGAAAAAATAAAAATAAATTTTGCGGTCAATAACCAACATCGAAACCAATACTACCGTCGGCTAAATAAAATAAAACGTGCAACACTCGATAGACGAAGAAAGTTGTGTTTGTAAGCAAATCATGTTGAACTTAGATTCATGTGTTGGAAATTTATTCAATCATAGGGATACATACATACATACATCGCAATCATGGTGGATGAAATTTTGGGCACGCATTTTAAATAAAATATTAGTCATAATTGTTGATTTGATGAAACAATACATACAACAAATTGTCAAAATGAAAGTTGACGTTTTTGATGCTATTCGGAGAAACTCAATAATCCAAGTTTGGGAGTCAACTTGTCGGCTCAATTCATGAGTTGAAAATTAAGTATGTACATTGATTATCATTGTATTTGTGGATAATGATACAAATATATTAATATTGTATTTGAGAAAATTATCTGGTACACAGATCGTGTATTTTTTAACGTTCAAGAAGGTTTTGTTTAGAGTTTATAAATTAGTGGTTTTAGATTTAATGTTTTGTTCAATTGTTCGTATAATGTTTGTTTATTAAGTTAAATAAATGAGTATAAACAAAATTGTTATGTTTGTTTAATAAATGAACAATCTCGTTTATAGGCTCGTTTATAAGATGAAAATACTTGTTGATGTATCTAAATATTACTTTTTGTTGTTGTTAAGGATGTTTTATAAGTTCACGTTGAAATGTAAGTTTTATTTCGTTGCTTTTATTTTATTTATTTATTGTTAATTTAGTTAACACTTCTGAACATATAAATGAATATGTTTCCGAACGTATAAACAAACACGTTCGCGAATACTTAACGAACACGTTTGTGAACACTTAAACGAACATATTCGTGAACACTAAGCAAACGAACACAAACACCTTAAAAAAAATAAATGAACGAACACAAAAACAATATTAAAAATTTAAACGAACACGAACCAAACAGGAACACCTTTAAAAATAAACAAACGAACACGAACACAATCTTGTTCGTTCAAGCTCGGTTCATTTATACCCCTAATTAAACTAAAGTTTACACAAGTGTTAGAAAATTTCCAAAATCCCTAAACCTTAAACTCTAAATTATAAATTTTAACCCTATATCCTAAATTATAAACCTACGACTTAAATATTGAGTCTATAAACCCTAAACTAAACACGTAAACCCTAAATCAACAAGTACGTGTAAATAAAAAACTATATAAACTTGTGTATCTAACTATTTTTATACATCGATGTTATATGTGTATATAAAACATTTATATATAACTATCGTAATCATTAATTATTATAAATCTGGGACATGACTTACATGCGATGAGATTTAAATTAGTCTTACATTTTTTAATTTTACTCTAGATCTTGTAGTCTTACATTTTTAAATTTTTTAAATTTAAATCAACTGACAGAAAACAATAGACTTATTAAACTGATGTTAATAATCCAGGTTCCACAGGAGACCCGTTTGATTTTTTAGATGTAATTATGAATGTTTATTGATTAATTTAAATCGATTAATAAATTTAAATTTATATATTTAATTAAAATTTTAATATTTCATTCTATTAGATGGAGAACTTTGATTTTAATATTAAAAAAAGACAGAGAGGCGGTTTGTGGGCCACAAAATTAGGGTCTACAAATACAATTCCTTTTTCTTATTTTTTGTTTGGGATTTTCATGTTACGAAAATGGCTTAAACTGTTTGGACTGTACTGCCTGGCTAGTGGGGTGGGCCATTAACTTTTTTATTTTATTTCGTATTGTTATTATTGTTTTTAAATGTTTTCTGTATATCGCTAAAATCAAAAGATGGGCCCACATTGGTAATAATTTCACTTTTTTTTAAATAATAATTTCACTTTTTTTTTAAATAATAATTTCACTTGCTCTTTTCGTTTTGAAATTGTAATTTCATTTTTTTCATTGTTTTGATTTAAAAAAAAAAACAAATAATTTTGTTCATGAGATGATGTCATCCTAACATCAACTATGACATGTTCAACTTGTGGCCCGAACCATGACTCCCGCCCTTTGGGGTTCGGTTGTTTAAGTTTTTTTAGCCATGGAAACTCACCCACGGTTAGGATTTAGGACCACTTCATGCGTCGGCTCGGATTTGTATCGCAGAAATTTTAAGCTCAAAGGTCTAAGAATGTTGTGATGTTTTTTTATTTTATGAATTAAGGGTGTTTTTGTAAAAAAATAATTAAATTATGTCATTTTTAGATAGGTGTCTAAATAATATTTTGAGCTAAATAAAGTGTCTAACGTTTTATTTTGAGATCTATTTTAAGTTTTTATGTGATTGGCGAATATATAATAAAATTTGAACACGTAGAATTGTTTCTCATTTTTGAAACTAAAATCCGAAAATGAGAAAAATAAAAAATATTAATTAACCCAATAATATATATTTTTAGTTTGAGCCAAATGTATCAACCGCCGTTAGCAGCGACTAATCCTCTCGTCGCGGATGCTCTCACTAAGAGGTAAATGGTTGGCCATGAAATGTACTATATTCTCATTTGTAGGAATGAAACTTATAACCTCATGGTTAAGGGATGAGGTGAGCAACCGCCACACCACATCTCATAGTTAATTAACCCAATAATATTTAATTTCTCTAACCCCCAAACCCTACCCAAAATCCCTAAATTCCTCATCCACGACCACTGATTCAACCACCACTGGTCACCCTTATCTTCATCGGACCCCTTCTATTAAAACCCCCCATCATATCGTCATCAAAAATCGACGAATGAACCGTTGTTTGTACCGTTGACGAACAACCAACAATGAAAAAAAGAGGTCAGTTGGGATCCCATCGACGGTAAAGGATGGCAGATGTCGAATGGTGAAATACACAGCGTTAGGGCGATGAACGGTGAACCATCGACTTGTGGGGGATGTCGGACGGTGAGAGAAATTTGATTTAGGAATTTGATTGAAAGAAATTAAAACTTTAGAGTTTTTAAAGAAATTCAAAAATTAAAAATACAAAGTAAACATGCCATGTGTCATGTTCTGATTGGATGATTGAAATTTTTAACGGAAAAACTTTAAATAAGTCACATAATGAAAGGTTAGGCACTTATTTGGCCCAAAATATAGTTCAGACACCTATATGGAAAAAATGTACACTTTAAACACTTATTTGAATAGTAACAACAAATAAATTTTAATAGTTACCTGTAATTGTTGTAATTTTCTAACACTTTTATATCACTGTTTAAACATCTTTACTACACAAAATAATATCTTACCATTCCTATTTTATAAAAAAAAAATCAATATCAATATCAATATCTGGGCAAAATACCTCTCAAGGTCATACGTTTTTATGATTAATTTTAATTAGAAAATGTTGAAGGAACCATTAACTTTTTTGGAAGAAAATTTTAAAATAATAATTTGTGAACAATCAGTTGAAGTCTTAATAATTGATATTGTTTTTATGTTGAATTTTATCTTTATATTCTTTTTAATATTGAATTTTATCTTTACGCGTACCTTTTAGTTTTAGGGGTTATGGTTTTAGTTCAGGGTTTAGCGGTTTAGGTTGTATGGTTTATAATTTAATGTTAGTGTTTAGAATTTAGGGTTTAGAGCGTGGAGTTTAATTTTTTAGGGTTAGAAATTTAAGATTTGAGTTTTTATAGTGTAAATACACATGCTTGTATAAAATTAATTTTACATAGCCTGTATATCAAAATTTTACCATTTTATGGATTATTTAATAACTTTAAACACTAAACAAAATACGATGAATAAAATTCTGATAAACTGGTTGTTAAAAATTTAATTGATAATATGTTAGACGACACTTCAAAGACAACTATTGAAAGAGTCAACAAGCCTTCAATAATTTTTTCATTATTTAAATTAAAATCGGATATAAATTTGAAATTTATCTAAACCTAATATGGTCTAGACCAGACGAAACATTCAACTCATAGAGTCCAAAGGGTCCATTATCACACCAGTTATTTAGTTAACTCATCTCTACCATATTAATTACTAAATTAATGAACTAATGGGGTTGGTTTAACTTATTAATTGGTAGCAATAAATCAATACAAATATTTAATACGCATAAAATTATGACATAATGTTAAAATATGTTATAAATATTTAACTAAATAGTCATTTTAGTCTCTATTCTTTTTTTGAATTAATTTAACCATCAATATTTTATTTTGGGTCAAAATGGTCCATTTGCGGATGAAAACTATCAAATAATGATAAATAGCTTGAAATGACGTTACAAACTTACTTGGAAGTGCACACCGCGATAGCAATATCATATAGACAAATATATTGACTTTATATAATGACACATGAGTCAAGAAAATAATTTTAAAATTTATATAAAATATAATTTTTTTTCTTCTTACGTGTCATTCTATCGAGTAATTTCAAGTTGTTTATCGCCAGTTAGTTAACAATTTTATCCACAGAGAGGTCATTTTGACCAAAAATAAAACATTAAGAGTTAAATTGTTTCAAAAAAGAATAGAGACTAAAAAAATTATTAAGTTAAACGTTAGAAGCATTTTTTAGCATTATACCTAAAATTATTTCTTATTAAATTATTTTTCACAACTACTGTGAGAAATGAATATTTAAGACTTCAATATCGTTTTCTTTTATTTGAAAAGTATATGTTTGAATCAATCAATAATTTCCTTTTTTTTTTGTAAAAAAAACTGAGTTTGCAAATTTGTTTTTTTAGAAAGAAAAGACAATTGGACAAAAAAAAAAGTGGGACACAAGAAGCTGGGCAAGCCCGAGGCTCCTTTGAATTAAAAGCCCCAATTTTTACAATGGACTATGAAGCCCGAATCCTGAAGTTAACCTTGTTGCTGCTAATTAGACCATTTTTCTACACCGAATAAGATGTAGACATGAATTAGCAAAATTCAACTCGTTTTAAAAACAAATAATACGTTGGTATAAAAAAATGAGACATTAGGTTTTTAACTAAGGTTAGAAGTTTGAATTTTAACTTTATGGATGAAAAAAATAGGTTGAAAGAGTCATTTTTATAACAGGCCTTTGTAAAACCCGATCTGAATTAATCAGTCAATGGGTCAGAAACCATTAGTTAAACAAAAAATAATTAGTAGATCAGTTTTCAAGTTTGATTCAAGTCTTTCAACTAGGGGTGATAATGAGTTGAGCTCGAAATTTTAGGCTCGAACTCAAGCTCGAATTGGACAGTTTGAGCTTGGCTCGTGTTGTTACTTTCCTCAAATTGCTTTCAAATATTTTTTTGAAGTTTTAAAAAATAACATGTGAAAACCTAATTGAGAAAAGATACTATTTATTTTTAAAACCATAGTACATTTTTTAAATTATACAATTTAAAGTATTTAACCATGGTAACAACAACACTGAAACATACAAGTGTGTATATATATATATATATAAATTTATTTCGAGCCTGTTCACGAGCTTTTCGAGCCGAGCTTGAGTCGGTTTGGCTCGTCTTATTAAAATCTCGAGCAGAGCACAAGCTTTGAACGAGTTGAGCCCGAATAGCTTGGGAGCCAGTTATGTTCATTATCACCCCAACTCTCAACTCTGCTTGGTATGTATATTATTCTTATATAAAAGGGAAAAACTTCAATATATATATATATATATAATTCAATAATTCAACTTGTTTCGTCTCCGACTTCAAAATATATATATATATATATATATATATATTTATTTATTTATGTGGAAGAGGCAGTATGAATCAAATGTGTTTATTACTTTCTGGAAACTAAGTCATGTGTACTACTGTACTGAATCAATCGAGAGAAACATAGTGGGAAAGTTTGAAGTTCAAAATAATAGGTATGTTAAAACGGATGTTCTACTGAGCATTTCTTTAATCTTAAGCTGTGATTTCTGTCTTCATTTCATGCTTTCACTCCGTTTATAGGTCAAATTGTTGATACTGTTGTGATGAATCCTCCATTTGGAACTCGAAAGAAGGGCATTGACATGGATTTTCTATTCGTAGCATTGAAGGTTCAACTGTTGTTCGATTCATAAAAAATTCAATCCATTTGTTCCCCTGGTGTTTATATGGTCTAATAGGCATATTGTCCATATCTTCTATGTGTCAGGTAGCTTCTCCAGCTGTTTATTCCTTGCATAAGACCTCGACAAGAGATGTAAGTAACAATATTCGTCTGGTTTTAATGTCTCGTGTTGCCTGTTTCCTTTATGCAAAGAAATTTCACTTGCCTGTTCTCCTTGCATCGGGATTATACCGTGTCTATGATTTGCGATGATTTTTGCTTTGAGGGACTTAAATGCTAGCAGTGCCGAGGTCTTGTGTGAGGTCAGTAAAAAGAAGCTTCACAATCTGATGACATTTCGTTTTTGAACCACAAAATGTTTGTCATTGCATTGCCGAATTGCCGTTTTTTCTCCATCTCCGTTTTGACGTTCCCCAACTGTACAAGTTCCACAAGAAAAAGGTGGATATTGCTGTGGATCTATGGCGATTCATACCCAAAAGCAGTCGGGGAAAATACGATTGACCACCGAAGTGCAGTTTAAGACCCAAGTCTTGAATGTTCTTAAACAGTCACGAATTCTCTGATTTGTGAACAATCTGCAGCTGCCTCCCAATAGCCTGCATGTTACAAGTACTTTTAAAGAGATACAAACAACCTAAGTTATCGGGTATGTCTGGGTACATGTTTCGACTTGCATTTCGATAAAATCCGAGTCAAATCGGTTAAATTGAATGCATTAATGTTGGTTATGGTTTTTAATCAGTTCGGAATTTAATAGAATTCGTCAAAATAGTTATATTTAAAAATAAAAAATAATTATTTTAATGAGAATTATTTATTCGAATGAAAATTTAAATTATTAACTTTTTTTAATAGTAAAATATTAACTTTTAAGTCTATACTTTTATTACATTTTCTTAAAAATATTTTTTTCCAAATTTTTGATGTATATTATTGAAGTGTTTGATTGAATTTGGAATCACTTAATTCATTTATATCAATCGATTGGAAAAGCATGCAAAATCTAAAAGTATAAAATAAAAAGTACTTATAAGATTATAATGTAATATAATTTTATTTATACTAATAAATATCATTAAAAGTAATTGATTTCTTAAATTAAATAAGGATAATTATATCATGTACCGTCAGTAAAAACATTTTGTTTCCGCAAAGTGCCTTAATTTTAGGGGTTAGAAATTTAATTTAAAGTTTATAGTTTAAGTGTTTATATTTATGTGCTTAAAATTTAGGGATTGTAGTTTGAATTTAAAGTTTAGAGTTAGAATTTAAGGGTTATAGGTAAAAACCTAAATCCCTACCATATTACCCCAAAACTTAAACCCTAACTTTTAAACCCTAATCTCTAAATTCAAACCATTATTCCTAAATTATAAATCCTTAAACCATAAACCTTAAACTAGATCATTAACCCTTAAAATTAATGCGTTAGTGGAAACAAAATGTTTCTACCGCCAGTGGTATATTCTCCCTTTAATAATTTCGTAGCTTCATTTAAGTAAATTGGAGAAGAAACAATTTTCATCTTACAAAATCAAAGAGTAAGCTTTAAGGGCCATTTAAAAGCATATAAATGAAGGCCACTACAATGAAAACTTTGCTTAAACACATCAAAAAATAACCTGATTATCCTCTCCTCCAAAATTAGTTCCTACCTTCATTCCTCAAAATGCTTCCCACTGTTGACAATGGAAGTTCCGACGTCTCCCACTCTCATGCTTCAGGTTCCGTTTTAGTATCTTCAGTTGTCTCTCCAAGCGTAAACCGGACAAACCTTCGAACTTTTATGTTCTCTCCGAGAGCTGCAACGGTTTGCTTTACCAAGTCTTTAACCAACACACTGTCATCCTTAACGAAGGGCTGTTCCAAAAGGGCAAACTCTCCGAGCCTCTTTGAGACCCTCCCTTCCACGATTTTCTCTCTGATGTTCTCTGGTTTTGATGCGAGGTCGTCTCTTTGCATCTCGAGCTCTTTTTCTTTACTCACAAGGCTCTCTGGCATGTCTTCGATGGATAGGAACTGCACCTGTGGACAGGCCACGACTTGCATTGCTAGGTCATCGACCAACTCTTTGAACTGTTCACTTCTACCAACGAAGTCGGTCTCACAGTTGACTTCGATTAGGACACCAATCCTCGAGTCGTGAATGTAGGCACCAATTCGGCCTTCAGCAGCAAGCCGGCTGGATTTCTTGTCTGCAGTTGAAAGACCCTTCTTTCTAAGGTATTCCTGAGCCTTCTCGAGGTTGCCTTCGGTTTCAGCCAGTGCTTTCTTGCAGTCCATCATCCCGGCTCCTGTTTCTTCACGTAGTTGTTTAACAAGTGCGGCGGAGACTGCCACTTTTGGTCTGCAAAAGAGAAATGGGTGTATATGAACCATGAAAGAAATGATTGTATAGTAACAAATGAGAACCCATGGAAAACATCCACTTACTTCTCATCGGTTTCCTTGACTTCCACCGGAGTCGATTGCTCTTTTGCAGCAGTAGAAACGGGTTTTGCGGCAGTTTGGGCAGCCACTTCCGCTGCAAAATCCTGACTTTTCTTCTCTAGTCCCTCTCCAAGATTGAACCTCACAAACCTTTTCACTTTTATATTTTCTCCAATGGTTGCAATAGTCTGCTTTACCCAATCTTTCACCACCATCTTATCATTCTTAATATAGGGCTGCTCAAGTAAAGCCAACTCTTCAAGCCTCTTCCTTATTCGTCCTTCAACAATCTTTGATCTAATTTGCTCTGGTTTCGACAAGAGATCTTCCTTTTGCATCTCTATTTCTTTTTTTCCTTGTTTACAATCTCCTCAGGTACGTCTTCTGGAACGAGATATTGTGCCTGAGGGAAAGCAGCGACCTGCATGGCAAGATCATCAACAAGCTCCTTAAAAATGTCACCCCGTGAGACAAAATCCGTCTCGCAGTTAACCTCTACTAGGACACCGATCCTGCTATCGTGAATGTAAGAACCTATTCTTCCTTCAGCTGTGGCTCGGCTGGCTTTTTTATCCGCACTTGCCAAGCCTTTCTTGCGGAGAAATTCCTGAGCTTTAACAATGTCTCCTCCGGTCTCCGAGTGCTTTCTTGCAATCCATCATTCCTGCTCCCGTTTCTTCACGGAGCTGCTTTACTAAAGCTGGTGATATAGTTGCTGTTGCTCATGCATACAAATAAAAAACAGGGGATTGCATAACAAATGTATTAAAGATATATAGTTCCCATTTGGGGATTAGAGTTTAATTTAAAAGTTTGTAGGACTCAATATGAATAAAAACTGCCAAAATGGACGAAGTATAAACCTGCAGTCACATTTTCCTTGGGCCTAGAGCCATTTGAATCGGTAACCTCGTTGTTCTTTTGAGGTGCAGGGTCTGCCTCTTCAACTTCTGAGGTAGGAGGAGTTTCACCCTCAGAAACCGGAGTCTCTGTCTGCGCTTCCTCCTTGGTGTCCTCAGATTGATTCTCTTCTTCAACCGCTTCACTCCCTGAAGACTTAATCTGATCATCAGTCGATTCTTGAGAAGGTTCAGGAGAAACTGGTGTCTCCATCAGATAGTTTCTCTTTTTCTTCAACTGCTTCACTTCCCGAAGACTTAATCTGATCATCAGCCGATTCTTGAGACGGATCAGGACTTGTATTGTTTTCCACTGTATCTGCACAAAATCAGCAAATAGTAATAAATCATAACACAAGTCATTGGTATGAATTTCTCGTAAAATAGGTTTGCTGCCAGTGTCATGATTATCTTACCTTCTGCATCTTTGGTACCAGCAAGATCTGGTTGTTCTGACGAAATAGATTCAACTTCTTCATCTTGAACATATGCAGCAGAGGGAGTTTTATCCTCGGCAAGAGTTGTTTCGACTTGTTCATCGGGAATACTTCCAGTTTCTTCATCTTCAACTGATGCAGCAGCCAGAGTTTGATCCTCTGCTAAGGGTGCTTCGGCTTGTAGTACATCTTTTGCTGTAGAATCTCCATCAACTGAATTTTCAGATGTCACTTGATCGACTTCACCAGATGATCCAACTGTTTCATCACTTTCGACCACATCCACTAATGGAACTTCCGCACTACTTGCCGGAGACAAAGCTTCAACACTGTCGTCTTTTTCCTTCTCAGTGGTTTCCTTGTCCTTGTTCGCAATATCAGCTACTGTATCTATTTCCTTTTCTACCGTTTGATCTGCTACAGTAGAGACGGTGGTTGTCTCCTCATCGACCACTGCTGGTTGAACCTCTAATTTCTCTGACTTTTCTCTCTGATCCAAAAATGCAGCAATCTCCTTGTTCTGACGAAAAGCCAGCAAAAAGGGATTTGTTGTAGCATACACCACACCTTGGCTAACCTGTTAGTCCAACTTGTCATCATTCTCTTCATTCTTCATCGTCAAGGTTACAGATCCCCTTGTGATGCGCAAAACACGGACTTTGACTTCTTGGCCAATTTGCATCGATGAGTTCCCCATCATGCTCATAAGTCCGTCATCGGCTTCTTCTTCATGGGGCAAGAATCCTTCTTCTCCCTCAGGAAGAGATATGAATGCACCAGACCTAGTTAAATTCTTCACTGTTCCGTCCAACTCTTGTCCCTTGACGAACTTCGAGCTTTTCACATCCCTTTTTTGGCTGGACCTTGAAGTATTCTTCCTCGGAGACCTTTCCCTATCAGTGTTGGCAGGACCATCTTTCCGTGGCTGGCGCTTACCAGCATCATCGTTTGCACGCATGGAAAGAGAGATCCTCCCACTCTCAGTGTTTACTATCAGTTTGGACTGGATTTGCATTTAAAACTGTTGTATCAAGGTATCAAATAAAATATGATGCTAACTATTTTTCAATAAATAAAACTCCCAATTGGATGAATAATATTGTTTATCAATCCTTTCAAAAATCTTTCATAATAAATTTCATTTTTAATTTCATAAGCCATTAAAATATTGGTGCTTACTATTGTTTTTCAATATCTTATATATATATATATTTTTTAAAATTTCTATCATACCCTAAAAGTCATGAATTTTTATTTTACTTTAAATGATGTGTTATCATTTAATTTACAAGTGATGTATAAAATCATACATCGTCAATACACCTGATATAAATCATGAATTTAATAGCAACGAATACAATAATTTTTAATCTCAATATTATAAGGAAACAAGATTTATTGAAATCTTAAACCAAGAGATATAGTATATCATTTTGGATTTCTAAATCAAACAACATCAGAAAACCATATCCATGATAGATCATAAGAGAACTGGGGATGTTGGTTTTAGATGATATTTGTGGTATTTTCAATATATTACAAGGAGACAATGAGAGGACCAAATTCATTGCTAGTGCCTCATTTCCGGGTCACCAAAAACAAAAGAGTCGATAATAATCAACAACTATTTGGTCTAGTGGGATGGGGCGTTAGATCGCTTAAGCAAGGTTAGAAGTTCGAATCTTGGCGTTGTGAATAGAGAAAACTAGGTTGAGAGGATCACCCACGTAGTGAGTCTTTACAAAATCTGATCCGAATTAGTTGGCCAATGAGTTAGATGTTGTTAGTTAAATCAAAAAGAGTCGGTAACATTGCTAGATCGAGTGATAAGAAATTCAATATATATTTTTAACAAAGCTTCATATACTCTTATGGTCGGAGAAAAAACTACATTGCAAGAGTTTATCCCATTTAAGGGTCTAATCTGACTCGAATATGAATATAATAGAGTTCGATATGATCGATCAGATACATGAGATTTTAGAGAGAAAGAAAAAACTAAGTGTTGAATATTTAAGCAACATCTTTCACCATGTGGGTAAGGATCTCTCCTTGCAGTTTCAAGGAATCCTCTTAAGCAAATTTTCCAGTTGTATTCTTGCATTTTTTTTATTATTAAAAGTAATGCAAGAAAATCTTCCAACTAAGCTAAACATGGATTTAATTATTTTTTAATTATTTTTCTCCATGGCTATGCTCTGCTAAACTGATTAAAGAGATCTAGTATCTTCAAAAGAATATATTATAAACTCAATCATGCAAGCTTTTTCTTAATATTTTAATGTTAGTTTTTTTTGTAATTAATAAATTATGGGATCTTGGCAATTACCTAAAGGTGTGTTTAGTTCATATATATATATATATATATATATAGCAAATGATCCACCAAACTATAAGCTGTGCAATTGGTTGATTATAATATAGCTTTCAACACATGCAAATATTTTGAATATATTTACAATTTATACAGAATTTGGAGTTGTTGGATTGTGTATGTGTGTATTATAGATATAGGAAGGGAACAATGGAATCTTTTATTTATATATATACACACACAAACACACATATAATAGTATAATATTCGTGAGATATAACCAAGGGTGGAAGGTAGAATGGACTAGTGGAGGTCATATTAATTCTCTCAAAATATTAAAAATTTAAGAAATTTTTTTGATAATAAAAAAATTGAGAAACTTTAAGTTTAGGCAGAATTGATAGAATATTGAAATATTGAGAGTTAACTTTTTAGAATTAAGACCAAATTAAAATAAGATGTAAAAGTTAAAGGTTAAATTTATTATTATGCTAATTTTATTATTTGTCACGTTTGTCGTCAAATTTTTAATAGAAATGGACCAATTTGTTAGTATTTAAGATTAAGTGATTATTTTATAATTTTTCATTGTTGAAAAAAGTAAACATAAAACATCCTATAATTGGGGAATTAATGGGATAGTTTATCCTCTAAGAGAGATGTTTATATGCATTTTTTTTATTAAGTAAAAAGATATTTATATTTACAAGATAAATGTCGAGATTTGAATATATACAAGATCAGTTAATATGAACATCCTTGATCACTGAGCCAATTAATGGATCTCTACACTTTTTTTTGAACAATATGAAGAAACTGAATTTCATTAAAAATAAGGGAGTCTATAATAGTTATAACACACTCAAATAATAAAAGGAATTTTAGAGACCACCGAAAGAATTCTTAAAAAATGAAAATGAATACATGTATATCCAAAGGGTGTGAAAAAAGATTGAACATTTTTCTGAAGAGAAAAAGTTTGATGAACAGTCTGTGTAAACAAACGTTTACAGGTACTTTTAAATTTAGGGGTTAGAAGTTTAGTCTAGGGTTAAAAGTTTAGGGGTTTAAATTGTAGGTTTAAAATTTAAGGTTTAGGGTTTATGTTTTAAGGTATTAGAATTAAGAATTTAAAATTTGTGTTCTACAAGGTAAAAATACAAACTTGTGTAAAATTAACTTTACACAGCTTGTATATCAAAGTTTTACCTATTTCTAAATACGTCATTCATTTTTTATAAAAAAATTGTTGTTGATTTTTTTTTGTTTCTTCCAAGTATACTATATATTAATGTAGCAGAGATAAAAAAAAAGTTTATATTTTAGATAGTTCCATAATAATTCTGATTACATTAACAAATGCTCACAAAAAAAGAATCTAACAATATTAGATTGTTGGTCTTGTCTAATTAGACGATGAGTTGTTATGATATAAAGATAGTTTATATGTAATTTTTTAAACAATGGCAATCAAAAATTCATTTACAAGAGAAAGCACATTTGGTCGGTTGATCAAACTGCTCAACTTTGTTATTTTACATTTCTTTAGGTTATGAGTTTTAGACCCACTAGGAACACCCCTTCCTTTCCCCTTGAGTCCCCCTTCCCTTCCCCTCTAAATAGGATTAAGATTAGATTTAAGATTTGTTAAAAATAAATAAGGGTAATTATATCATGCACTAGCAGTGAAAATATTTTATTCCCATAAGCGCCTTAATTTTAGGGTTAGAGATTCAGTTTAGGCTTCATAGTTTAGGAGTTTAGATTTATGTGCTTAGAATTTAAGGATTGTAGTTTGAATTTAGAGTTTAGGGTTAGAATTTAGGGGTTATAGATAAAAACCTAAATCTCTACCATAATACCTTAAAACCTAAACCCTAACATATAAACCATGTACCCTAACACTAAACTCTAAATTCTAAACCCCTAAACTATAAATCCTAAATTAGACCCACAACCCCTAAAATTAGAGCGTTTGTGGAAACAAAATATTTTAACCACCAGTGCATCATATATATATATTTTAAAAAAATCCATTTACAATATAAAACACAGTACCTACATCATTGTAACAATAAAGTTTAAATATAATATAGAGAATATGTAATTAATTAGTAATTAATATATTTAAAATAAAGACCAATCTTTTTCCAAGAATCTCATTATATTAATTTTAACTTCATTTATACACTTAAAGCTATGATCCCTTGGACCCTATTGTCTCACTCATGTCTTAACCCTAAATTTAAGAGAGAAGAAGATGCAAAAAAAATCGAATGTCAATCTTACAAATACAATAAATAAATGTAAAACAATATCGTAATCATATTATCACACTTATATTTTAATCCTAAATTTTAAACCCTAATTATAAAACATTAGAAGTCTTAAATAAAAATATTGCAATTTGAAACAATTTCCAGGTAATTTGGCTGATCTTAATAAATATTAATATTTTTGGAACGTTATAAATATTAAAATATTGTGAATGAAATAAATATAAAATATAGAAAGAGAGAGATTTCCTAGGGATTATATTTGGTTTGCAAAATCGTGTGGAGTAATTGCAACCTGTAAGGCTTCTGCATGTGCCTTCAAATCTATTGTAGATATCATCTTCTCTACACATTTCTCCACTATGCTTTGTCCTATATTATTTATTTATTTATTATTATTATTATTATTTTATTATTATTATTATCGATAACTAATCATTTCACACCAAATCAACATACATAATACGCACAGGTTTCCCGAAAAAAAAGAGAACCCAAAATAAGTTATTTAATATAATATAGATTATTATTTTATATATTGGCGGTGAACAATAAAGTTTTCACGAGCGAGATTATTTAGGGGTTTATAAGCAGGATTATTTAGGGGTTTATAAATTTAATTTAAGGTTTAGATGTTAGGAGTTTAAGTTGTATAGTTTATAAATTAGGGTTCATTGTTAGAATTTAGAGTTTTAGGGTTATAAATTTAGATTTTAAAGTTTAGACTTGAAAATAGGCATGTTCGTATTTTGTTACGCTGATAGTGTATCAAATATTAGTCCATATAATATATATTTAAAAATACTATAATATATATAATGGTTTTCTCTAAACATGATAGCGATCTTTGAGAAAAAGATGATATTAAAAGTGTTTTAGATGATACTTCAAAACATATAAGAACAACACATTTTAAGTGAAAAATGTTAAATTTTTAGATGCTTGTAGTTATTTTTATGTTGCTGAAGAGATTAATTTAACTTTTTTGTATTAATAAAACTTTATTTGAAAAAAACCTTACATCTTTTTCATATTAAGGGCCACATTTTCATGTATCGCACATGGTCCCTTGTATCTTTTATCCGTCCCTGAAGGCTGAAGTACACATACTACAAACAATACGAATTTATATCTCTTCGAAATAATATGGCCTAATACAAAAATAAGTGTCCAAACTGAAACATCTATTTTGATTAAAAATATCATTTAGGCACATAAAATGAACAAAAAAATTTAAACACATAAAAAAGCAAGATAATTTGTGCACTTATTTTGATATTAAACCAAATAATATTTACATGTGTCATTTTGATTAATATTTAATTAACTTATTAAAATATAATTAATTTCTGATTTTGTATTAACTACAAATCCTTTTTGGTATCACCAAGTTAAATCTCATATAGGCTGGCAGCTTTAGGCTAAACAGCCTGCAAATTTATTTTATATAGTTTTTATTATAATCAATGATTGTTAACTTTAAACCAATTGGTGTTTGGGAGAATATTCATGACTCAGCATTGAATCATTACACGTGGCATAATCCAGTGAACCCACGGCCAGTGAGAAAGTCACATTGATTAGAGAATAAAAAAAATATTATATTTTATTTATTTTCCTCGAATCATATGATTCAGGACATGTAATTATATATTGTCCGAATACGTCATCCCAATTACAATATTTGAAACCATCTAATTCATTGTTTTAAAAAATAAAATACTAATCAAGGTGGTTTAAAAAGTTTAAGATCTCTCGAATTCGAGCAAATATATTTGGCCGGTTGATTAAGCTCCTAATCTTTATTCACTTATATCCCTTTAAGTCATGAGTAAAATTAGAATTAAAATTAAAATTTGTCAAAAAAAATCTCTCGAATCCATCGTAGGAATCCAGTGGAAAGAGAAATATTGTTATTTTTAAGTGATTCAGATTTAATCAACATATCTGTACGGTGTGTTGTTAAAAAAGGTATGATCATACAGTTAAAAAAAAATTAAGATCTCATATTCGAATTTTGTTACAATATAAAATATTGTAATGAAGTCTTCGATTTAAATTTTGTCATACATGAATTTTGTCTAAATATCTATTTCGATTACCAGTCCAAATGTTAATTATAATGATATTTATTCGAAAGTATATAATTTAAAATTATTGAATGCATACATAGACCACAAAAGAACATATTCATTAAACAAAGTAAGCTAATGTTGGATTTTGTGTGGTACATGTTTTTTAACCAATATTTTAGAGTGATTAATTAATTAACAAACCATTGGATTACTTTCATAATTTGACCAATCATGTGTCTATCCGCGCCTCTACTTTGACTTTTTCTTAGCTTTTTTAATTAATATTGTAAAACCCAATAATAAAAATTTGTATTTATCTAATAATTATTTATTAGTATACTTTAAGACTATATTATTTCAAAAATCTCATCATTATAATAAAAGATATATACATTGGGAAATGGGCCATTCGGTTCGGGTTTGGGTTCGGTTCAGGTTATTTCGGGTATGATATTATTTGGTACAGATTCGATTTAGGTTCGATTCAGTTTTAGTTCGGGTCAATTGCGATTCGGGTCATTTCAGGTCTATTGATTTTCAGGTCGGTTAATATCAGTTCAATTATTTTCGGTTCGGTTGATTTCGTTTCGGGTTAATTTCGGGTTAATAGAAGTCGGTTTTAATCGAGTTTTTAGGTCGGTCAATTTTTTATACCCTATATATAGAATTTTAAAGCTAATATATTTAACTTTTAGTGAGTTGTGCGGCTGTTCGTATCCCATCTTTCTTTATTTCTATTAATATATTTTTTATATTCGGTTTGTCTTGAGTTCGGGTCTATTTGGTTCGGTTGAAAATCGATTCGAATCCATTTCGGTTCAACTAAAATTCGGATAGGTTTCGGTTCAGTTAGGTTTATTTTGGTTTCGGATTAAATTTCGAGTCAATTTCGGATCTTGGTTCAGATAAATCAGTTCAGTTTTCAAGTCTTGGTCAAGTTTGTCAGGTCTACTCGTCTATAAATATATTTTAAACCAGTCTTTTCTTATATATATCTTCAATGGTTGTTATAACATCTTTATCTTCAAGCTTCCTATGATAAATCTACATTTGTCCATTAATTTAATAGTCCCATTAAATTAAAAACATTAATTTTCAAGCAGTTGATTCTTTTTAATATATTAAAAAAATCTTGAAATCAATAGATTCATTTCTCGATTAAAGAAGCAAAGGATTTGAAATCAAGATTTTATCGAAAACTTTTACAATTTTAAGATTCTAGATTTAAATTTTATCCTACATAAATATTATGCAGGGTTCGAGTTTAGTAGTACAGTAATAAATTTTATTGAGAGAGTCATTAAATGGCTAAATGATAAAAAAATATTTATATTATCTCATTTTGTATGAATTTAAATTTTAATATTTATTTTAAAAATATAATATTTTTTATTTAATAAAAAATAAATTCTATTAAGATATATTTTAATTACCAGTTCGATTATACACTATAGTAAGAAATAAGTGTACTCATGTAGATTCAAACTTACGACATCTAAGAAGTATAAGTTGAATTAAAATTTAATTAAAACTCGAAATTATCATTTTTACAATTAAATATATAAAGAAATCAAAATTCCTAAGACTTGTGGGTCTTTTATAAGATCAAATAATAAATCAAGCAACGAGTTTGTTTCAAGTGGTAAGTAGTTTGATTCCGCTTAAGCAGGTCTTGAGTTCGAGGCGTTGTGTATGCAGAAAATTTCCGTTGGAAGATTTACCCACCAAAATTAAGTGTGCGACGCAGATCAATCCGGATTAATTAGAACAAAGGCTTAAAAACCGAAAAGTCACCAAAAAATCGATACTTGGCTTGAAATGTGAAGAAATTTAAACCGTAGTTATTATTAAAAAACATTTTTCATAATGATGGGTGCTTAACTAAACTCATTATATTATATTTTATTGAGAAAAAGTAAGCTTTTGCCTGCACCATTTACCTCAAGAATGCCATGGTTTGGGGTAAAATACAAAGGTTCACATGCCCTTTATAAAAGAAAATTGGAGCATATGATACAACTCATAATAAGTGACCCACAAATCATGCATTAAACAGTTCAATTAGATTTGGTTCCCCTTGAATTATTTTTTAATATTATTAGGTGATTAAGTATGTTCGACCCAACGTCATTCTATATATTGTAACAACGACACGTCAATAAAACTCAACTCAATCGGCTACTCTTCTTTTAGCTTTATATACTCCACTCCACTCCCTCTACTCAACTCAATTCGACGACACGTCATATTCTATATATCTTCGACTGAAATCTTCTTATATGTTGTAGCAACAACAACGATGTTAACTTAAGACTTAACATGTTTAACTACTTTTTATACAATAACTGAACTACTCATAATTCTTTAAATCTCTAAATCAAAAGTTACTACACGCTTAAGCACGTATAAAACCTGTAATCAAATTAAAGAATTATGAGTAGTTCAGAATAAAGTAAAAACAAAATAAAAACACATTTTTTAGCGAGATAGACATCGATACACGCTTAAGCACGTATAAAACCCGTAATCTATGAAATATTACAATAAGAATGAAACTAATTGTTTAAAACTCGGTCAACACAAAATGTCACAAAAATCAAATTAAATCAAATTGATCGAAGATTGAAAGGCTTTTTGAATGAAAACAATTCAAAAACAAAATTTCTTGATCAGTACAACTTTGGATATAATCCCAAGAATATATTTCATCTTTAATTTCCCTTAACAATAGAATCCCTGTTAAGCTGCAAACATGATTTTTGGAATCTATAAATTCTATCTCTTAAAGTCCGAACCTTTATTGTATACTAATTATAGTAGACTTGTTCCAATAAATTCGTTACAATTAATATAAACAATTAGACTTATATATACCATTTTTAGATCAATTGCTTGCAGTATTATTTAATTAATAAAAACATTTATGTTTAAATTATGTCAACTTTTTTATTTTTGAAATTCCCAAAAAGGAAGATAAGCTACAAATATAAAAAAAAAACTATAATTTTTATTTTTTATCATTAGAAAAGTACAAATTTTTTTGACAATTTTAATCTTAATTCCACTTAAAGAGGAGGAAAGAAAAAAATTTTAGGAGAAGAAAGGGGTGCTCCTACCGAGGCTAGAACCTATGACCTAAGAGAATGTAAAGTAAAAAAAATGAGCAGTTTAGCCAACCAACCAAATATGCTTGTTCATTAAAAAAATACAACTACTATATTAACAATGAATAAATAAATATTCACACGATAAATATTAATATTGTGGGATGAAGTATTAAGTCTCTTAAATAAGATTAAAAAATTAAATCATAATATCGTAAATGATGTAAACTAAATTAAAAAGATCGTCCACGTAATATATGTATGCATACCCTATATGAATTAATTTACAATAAATCAGGTATAGAAGATTATAAAAGTAAATAAATAATCATACAAATACGTTAGATTTATACATTAGTCTAGCCCGTTGGAGAGAAAATCGCATTTGGTCTCTAATTCAACTACAAATAAACTAAGGTTTAATTTTGTCTCCAATCCTTGTACTCTTTGAACTTTTTAAATTTAATCCCTTGTTTGAGACAGATAGCTCCGGAGCATATGAGATTCTTACAGGTGCATCCATGGCCTTGCAAGGAAATACCAATGTGGAGACAATTCGAGCGATGCTTGCTTGTGACTGGGAGGTCCGGCCTCGACTTACTAGATGAAACCAGAATAAGATTGCAGGCGTCCTTGCGAAGTGGAATCGTGGCAACCCTATTTCGACTATTGGTGAAGTGATCTATGATCTAAAAACTAAAATCTATTTGATGATACGTATTCAAATTCAACAGAATTCAGCTAACAGTGCTACCAATCAGAATCTAATTCTTAAACCAGACAAGTAGAAGGATTAATTCCAAAAATTCAAAAGCATTAAGATAATAATTTTAAAACTTCAAAGAAGACAGGGACCGGGACAGAATTAGAACCTATATTAAATAAAATAATGAAAACTTTAATGTTTTGCAGTAATATAATAAGTTAGAGAGAGTACATGAAAAGAATCTGTGTGTATACCGATATATAATCTCTTATAAATCTCTACAAAATATTGCAAACAGCTTAAAAAGAGGGAGGCAGTGGCCTCATCTTTTGATTCTTCACCATCTCTCTCTCTGCTTGAATATCTTCGTCGTTGCCGTTGTTGTCGTCGTCGTCTTTTTCGAATAAAAGAAATGGGCAGCAGTCATTTCGGAGAACCGAACATGGAGACCGGAGTCGGTTCGTCGTCTTCAAGGAAAGGCAAGAAGGGCAGCTCGGACAAGCCTAAGCAACCCCAGAGAGGGCTCGGCGTTGCTCAGTTGGAGAAGATCAGATTACATGGACAAATGGCTTCTGCCTATAACCTTCATGGACCTTACCCTGCAAATTTCAACCAGGAAGATCACATGAGAGTGCAGACGGGTTATACTTATTCATCAATGGCGCCGTCTTCCTCTTTTTCTCATTCTTCATCAACTTCCCCAGCAGCTTCTTACGGTTTCCAGTTCCCCAACACGATGGTAAGTGAACCGAACCGGCCCTCGGTCCACTTCCTTTGTATTGTGTTTCTGGACCGAGTGATGCTAGGAGCAGTCGCACCCGTATTCCGGAAAATTTAAATTGACATGTAGTTTTATTAAATATAAAAATTCAAGTTTCTAATACAAAATTCTGCGTCCGTACAGATGGGGCTTGGCGAGTATGATCAAAGAGCAAACTTCAGATATGGTGATTCCCAACCTAGTACTACAGCAAGGTACATCATTTATTCAACTTTTCCAGTTTCTTTCCAAGTCCTTTTGGTGCATAATCTGATTAATTTCCGATCCAATTTTTTTGCTTATAGTTTATTAATATTTTAAATCATTTTTGCAACAGTTGGAACCCCAGCAGTGGCAACCTAGAGAGCCAGCATTTTGCACAACCATGCATGACCAGACAACTTCTAAACCTACATGTTGAGGTTTGTTATATTTATACATATGAAACATCCTATTTCTATGTCATGTCAAGATTCTGGTTTTTTTAAATGATTTTTGCCTGCATTTTTTCTTTATAGGATTCACATTCAAGGAGGAAGAAACATAGGAGCAACTTGTTGGGATCGAGCAGTCAGAATTCGGAGTCGAGCGACACACAAGAGGTAGATTTGGAGCTCAGGCTGTCATTATAATCAGTAAATTTTTCTGTCAACTTGATTGAAATTGTTATGCTTTTCCTAGAAATTGTAAGTTCAAGATAAGCAGTTTGAGTCTTGCAATTCATATATATATATATATATATACACAACTTGAGCAAGTTGATCATGGAAGTTGTCTGAAAATTTCAATTGAATAGGAATCTTATGTAATGAAAAAGGCAAATTTGACTCGCTGCATGAGATATAGTGAAGGAAAATCTGATCTTCTTGTTCATAAATTTCCAATGAAATTGAGGATTTAAAGTCATAAATTCTTACAAAATTTTCAATCACTTTAACGGTTAGCGATCGATATCTAACCATACCAATGTTATGGATGAGCATTCTTGACCACTTAACCGGTTAAAGAATCTTGGATTAAATCTTATTTTAATTACTCTTGGTATTCGATAGTAATTTATATAACCAGTTAAGTAGATTTACGAGTAATTTCAATCGACATCAGTCTCGAGTTCCATCCCTTTAGCAGTCCTTGCTCTACCTTTAGTTCAGACAACACCTCGTAATTAAATTGTTCATGCTTTTTCTTAACCATTTGGTAAGACACACACTTTGTAAAAAAAGTTGTTCGAACTCAGGTCTCTTAGTATGAACAAATCTTTTTTACTGAAACCACTCGTTGGGTTAAATTAATCCGATTCTTTGAACCGATAGAAGGATACTCGAAAAAAAATTATGTCCAATATATCAACTGTTAATAGCAGCCATTGTGAATGTAATTTTTCACGTGGGAATGCATAGCCTCATCATAATGCTTAATAGTTGCCATTTTTTGTGAATGTAGCTTTCTAACATGCATTGAAAGACAACAATATCTTTAGCCTTATATATGCTGTTCGAAAGTAGTGATTGTGAATATAATTTTTCTCATGTAAATTGAACATAAATGACATGTCAGATTATAAAAACCCTAGCCACCAGTTTAGGGGTCTTTATAATTTATGATTTCATTTAAGAAGAAGAAATTGGGTTCATGTATATGTGTGTGATTTTCTTAATATATTTCTTAAACTTGGGTTGGAGTTTTTAATCGGGGACGGACGACGAACTTATAAAATTTTAGAGAAATAAATTTTCAATAGAAAATTTTATGGGGCGACCTACCCGCCCCCTCGGTCCATCCATGTTTCTAATTAATTCAGTACTATGTATATCTACTTATGAAAACAATATTAATTCTGCTTTAATTATTAGATTAAATTGACCGGCTCCAATCTTAATTAATAATTAAAATTTATATTTTAATAAATAATTTGCGTAAAAAATAATATAACTCTTCTTATTCAAACTATAAAATCTTAAACCAAAATTTCTAACTCTAAAACCCTAAAGCTTCCCACACAAACCCTAAACTCTAAATCTTAAACTAAACATTCAAACCTTAAAATAGACACTTGTATTAACTAAAATCTTCACGGACTATGTATCAAATAATTTTTTAATTATTACATTGCATCATTTCATTTTTTTGTCCATTACATGTGAACTTGACATGTTTGCCTTTTCACTGTACACAAAGTTTAAACTTTAATATGCAGTGTAAAAACTATGAATATACCCCTAAGAAACATGGCTATGTTAATTATGACAAAGATGTATGATTAGTCATCAATATGACCAAAAAGTTCGTTTAAAATGTTACTTTTGGGGTTAATATAATTACAACTATGATTTCAACCAAAAATCACCCTCCGTTCATTTATATTTGTCGCATCTTATTAACAATCAAAAATAATTTTAGTCGATCCTCTTATTAAGTGATATTAATATTTTTCTTGTTTAGAATTCGAACTACGATGTCAACACAACTTGGAACAGATGGTTAAAGACTCACATTTAATCTCTTTTTTAAGTTCTGGGTTTTAGTCCCAGTATGAGCAATCTTTCCCCCCACTCCTTAAGTAGAAAATATTCAAAAAAAATTCGAACTACGTTCTCTTATCCAATAAAAATTAATTTAAATTGCCAACAATCAAAAGAACAAATGTTAATGTTCTGTTTTGTGATTTCAAGATTCTAGATTTGAATTCTAATATTATATCCCTACGTCTGTTATTATAAGAGTGGACAATTTTTAGCACCGTTTATTTTTATAATAGAAGGATAAATTTACTCTTGAACCTATAATATAAGGACTGAAAAGAGAGATTATATTTGCTAATGATTGCCATCAAACATTTATTTATTTATTTTTAAATCGAAATTCGAAAGAAATGGGTTAATTATGACTTTTTGGGGATTAATTAGTATCTTGCAAAGAGAATAAAGAGGGACTGAACTGCAACATGTGCAATGTTTTGATTTTTTTAATAATCACGTTGTATAGTTATTAGTTGATTAATTCAAATCAAATGATAGATAGGGTAATTATTGGACAGACCATCTCTATCAATTTGTTTCAGTCGCAACTAAAATTCGAACACTAAAATTTGTTTAAAGGTTAGTGTCTAATCCTATTAAACCAACTTATTATTATATGTATAACATTTTGATTTTTAAAGAAAAAAATCTGCCTTTATTTATTTATTATTTAAAGGATAATTATTTGATGCATGATTAGTTATAATTTTTTAGGATAGCTACATATTTAGTACCCACTTATTCTCGTGTTATTGTTATAGTACTCCACTTTTTTAGGCAAATGATACTTAACGTTACGTTTTGTTTCTATTTTGGTATTTCGTCGTTAAAAAATTAATGGCAAACTGACTAGAAGAGAGAAAAGCACACGTGACATGCTGGCAAGTAGAGAGAACATCACACATGGCAGGCAACTATGTCATTCTCTCTCTCCTAGTCAGCATGCCACATGTGTTTTTTTATGATTTTAGTCGACGTGGCATGCTGACTAAGAGAGAGAAAATGCCGTGGTAGTCTGCCACGTGTGATTTTCTCTCTCTTAGTCTTTTTTAACGGCGGAGTACCAAAATAGAAATAAAACGTAACGTTAGATACCATTTTGTCAAAAAAATAGGCCGGGTACTAAAATAGTAACGTGAGAATAGGTATGGTACTAAATATGTAGTTATCTCTAATTTTTTTTTTCCACGAGAAGGCTTTTAAAGTGCCATGTAGCCAACTCTAGCCACAAACACTAAGGGTGCGTTTGGTTCCGGAAAATACAAGGCATTTGCATTTTCATTTTTTTAGAAAATAGAAAATGTTGAAGAAAACATGTTTGGTTGTAAATTTTGAAAATGATTTTTAGAAAATGAAAACAAAAATGAGTGAAATTTTGAAAACATAAAAAGATGTTTTCACCATTTTCATTTTTAAAATGTTTTAGAAAAGTAGAAAACATGAAAACAAAGTTTTTAAATTTTAACTCTATTTAACTCGGGTTTGAATCCTTCTAATGCCAATTTTAGAATTTTGGTTTATTTAATTATATTTTATTTTTCATTATAATAATATTTTTAACAATGATACTTTAATTTAATTATTTAATGAGTAATTATTTGTTTATTTTTATTTGGCTTAAAGATCAAATTAGTCCTCAACGAAAAATAAAAAATCAATTAATCCATTATTGATTTTTTGCACCCAATTTAGCTCTTATTAACTGAAACAGGCTCAATTTAGTCCTTTCGTAACGATTGACTAAATTTTAATCATTAACTCGTTAAAAACCAATAAAATGATAACGCGTGGCACACACTTAAAATGTTACGTCATTAAATCGTAAAAAATCCAAAAAATATTTAAAATTCTAAAAAAATAAAATTTTAGAAATATTTTCTAATTTGGCCGTTTATTGATTTTTTATTTCAAAACAACCATAGTTTTGAGTTTTTTAATTGGTCTTTATTGATTTTTTAATTCAAATCTCAAACCTCATTGTTATCGTTACTGTGAAAACTAGCATAGTTGGTAGATCGTCAAATCTTCCTCCAATTCATGTGAATCAAGTTTTCCACTGAAAATTTACTAATTTCCTAGGAATCAAACAATCCTTAACAAACAAATCACATGTTTTAAGAAGAAAATGGATGTTGAAACGTGAAGATGTCAGATTTAACTCTAAATCATGCAAATTCCATAGCGTTTCAATGGATCCAAGTGAAGACGGTAGTTGTGGAGGGGAACTAATTAGCAAACTATTCTAAGGTGGGTATTTGTGGAGGGGTTAATTTTAAATATGCATTTTTAGATTTTTTTTCCAAGTGTACCACGTGTCACTATCTGAATGATTGTTTATGAGTTAACAGTCAATTATAACGGTCAACGTTATGAGAGGGCTAAATTAATCGCAATTTGAATTATGAGGGTTTGATTGATTGTAATTTAAATTATGAGGGCTGAATTGGGTGTAAAAAATTCATAAGGGCTTAATTGATTTTTTTGATTTTTCGTTGAGAGCTAATTTGACCTTTAAGCCTTTTTATTTTGAAAAACTAGATACCAAACGCATTTTCACTACTTTCATTTTTGAAAACAAGTTTTCATTTCTATTAACCAAATGTGGTTTTTTAGTTTTTAGAAAACAGAAAAATAAAAACTATTTTTTGAAAATAAAAATAGAAAACAAAAATAAAATTTTTTTCTAGAATCAAACGAACCTTAAAATTCTAACATCTAAATTCTAAAAACTAAAAACTTATAAAAAATAAATTTATCACCGTCTATACATAGAATATATTTTCATATTTAAAATTTATTAAAAATGATTTTATTTTTAAATTTCAGTTGGCTATATAAAGCAGTTTGTTCGTAAATTAAGCATATATTTTTTTTCCCGAGGTTTCCTCTAAATCAGGAGTCAAAACCATGTTGGGAATTAATAGCCAAATACAATATGTATATAAAGGAAGGCAAAGAAGCCTATAGCCAACACAAAGCCACCCACACGGGATCGGAGATAAATAAAAATAAAACAATAAACAATAAAAATGACGACGGTGGCGACAATATTATGGAGAGGTTTCTTTCCTCTTCTTTTCGTCTCCGTCAACTGTCTTCCGGTAAATAAACCTGCTGGGTAGGAATAGAGCCGTTGCTCCAAATGTTGTTAGTGTTGACACTAATTACAAGGGGACATGGGACTGTTTTCACCGGACGCCGGTGTGTCGGCCATGCACTTGATCTTGCTCCCCACGACGAACGAGGCGTTGATGTTTGATGCCACGGTGTGGAAGATATCGAAATTGAAGTTGCCAGGACCACCTTACCGAAAGATCGATGACACATCTAATGAGGAAGATTGCTTTGCACATTCAATTGTCATGGATTATGAAACAAAAAATATTAGGCCACTGAGGGTATATTTTTAGTTTTTTTAATCGGGATTTATATTCGATGTACAAATGAAAACGTCTTCTTGAGATCATTAATTTGAGTTTCTTTTGTACAGTTGATCTATGATACTTGATGTTCATCCGGTGCACTTGATGTAAACGGACAGTTAGTGAGCACCGGTGGGTATAATAACGGTTCCGACACAGTCAGGCTTCTTGACATATGTCCCGATTGTGGCTGGAAAGAATATCCCGGTGCACTCGCAAACGGAAGATGGTACTATTCTTGATCCGAACACTAACAGGATCGTCCACGAGTTCCCGGTCCTCCCCGGCGGTTCTCGGAACTATCCGGCGTCGGGATGTTCTTGTATGCTTCCGATCACACTTCAACCCGACGAGAAACGTTTCTTCATCCCGGCCGAAGTCATGGTGTGCGGTGGCTCACCACACGACGCGTTTACGTTGGCGGATTTAACTCGACCCAAAGTGTTTCTACAGGCGAGCAAGGATTGTGCTCGGATCGATATCATTAAAAGGAGCAAAGCTAACTGGAAGATCCAGACCATGCCGACGGCTCGTATTTTGGGCGACGCACTTGTTCTTCCGACCGGAGATGTCCTTCTAATCAACGGCGCCATGAGTGGCTCCGCCGGGTGGGATGATGCCAGAGATCCGAATCTGACCCCCGTTCTGTACCGTGTCGTGGCAGGAGCCGGCCACGCTTCCAAGTTTGTGGGGCTTGCCCCTACGAACATTGCACGTATGTATCACTCAAAATCGGCGGTTCTTCCCGATGGAAAAATCCTCGTCGCCGGCAGCAACACGATCCCCGGATACTTGGATGTCGCTCTCTACCCCACCGAGACCCGTGTCGAGAAATTCTCGCCGCATTACTTCGATCCGGCGTTGGACCCATTCAGAACCGATATTTTACTCGACAAGTCGGCCAACAAGCTCATTTACGGGCAGCGGTTCGAGGTGCAGGTCCGCGGCGGCGATTCGAACATCGACATGCAGAAGCTTCAGGTGAATATTTACTATCCGCCGTTTACAACACACGGTATCTCGATGAATCAAAGGATGATTAGACTGGGGATCTACGAAGTGAGAAAAGACGTGGCCGCACCAGATGCCTCCGTCATCGCTTATCAAGCACCGCCCAACGGCAACATTGCTCCTCCCGGTTATTACATGATGTTCGTCGTTTATAACGGGGTGCCTTGCCGCCGTACCATGTGGGTTCAACTGAAAAAGTTAGCCGTCGCATTTCCAGCTCCGGTTCAACAGATACTTGAAAATTCAATGTCTCAGCACTGAACGGCAAATTTGCCTCTAATTCCTTTTTATTCTTTCTATCAACACATTCTGTTTCCCTTTTATGGGCAGCGTAATTTTGTATATCTTTATTCTTTCATTATTTTTTTGACGTTAATGCAATGAAATTAATTTTTTTAACACTGTTTCTCGTAAATAAAATTTTTAATTATCAAAATTATTTTTATATGTTTCATAACATCGTGCAATTGTGTTGTTGACGGGGTGGCGAAATTAGTGAGAAATAATATGTGTCCACCGTTTGATTAAACTGCGATAAAAGTTGGATTGAATGGAATGATTATATTTGTTAAAAAAATTATAGACAATATTATTGAGAAGCACAATTATAAATTTCAAACTCGAATTATAAAACGAGCATAATTTTTTAATTAATATCCGTATCAATTCCGATCTATTACACAGATGGTAATTATAATATCTAATGTCACCAACTAAACTGGGGGTTTACTCTGACATCATTCGAAGTTGTCGAATAAGCATGCACGTCTAACTGTGGTGCTGTTTTGGTTTATATAATTGGCTAATGGAACCGGCTGTTACCTGTTATTTCACCATTAGTATTTAGTCTCATGCACGACATTTTATTTCTCTTCCTCTCCGCGTACCAGCTGTACTCAATTCGAGGGACGGAGTTAGGGTTAAACGTTAAGAGAGACAGAAGTCTGTTAAATTTAATTTAAAAAATAAAAGAGGTAAAAAAAAATTATTTGACTATTATTTAAATTAAAAGGAACTTCAAATGCTATTATACCCAAAAAAATTGGAAAAGATAAAGAGCCCCTCCCATAATATACATACATTCGTTCCTGCTCAACTCTTA
Source organism: Hibiscus mutabilis (assembly GCA_019671005.1). Taxonomy (NCBI): domain Eukaryota; kingdom Viridiplantae; phylum Streptophyta; class Magnoliopsida; order Malvales; family Malvaceae; genus Hibiscus; species Hibiscus mutabilis. Next base: position 74,301,388 of record CM033717.1, read on the forward strand.
ACCCGCGTACCTATTAGAATGTTGCTTGTTTATGCATAATGTCAAAAAATATATCTCTAATGATCTATTAAATAGTTATTTTGCTCTTTATTTTAAAGTAATTTAACTTGTAGTGTTTTATTTGAGTAAAACACGACTCATTTGCAGATGAAAATCGTTAGTTAACTAATAATCAATACCTTAAATTTACATGACATTGCACACATACATGACAATATTATATAGACAAATGTGATGACTTGACAAAATGACAAGTCAATCAAAAATTATTTTATAAAATTATTTTTATGACTTGCCGTTTTGTCAAATTATACCAAGTCGTTGATCGTTAATTGACTAACGATTTTAGTCCAAAATGATCTCTTTAGGTTTAAAGTGCTTCAGAAAATATATGGACCAACGTAACTATTTAGTCAAGTGTTAGGAATATTTTTTTAACGTTATGCCACTTGCTTAAGCGTGTTCGAACTTATATTTTCGTATATATTGTAATAACAATACGGGTGAATATTTTATACATTGCCAGTCTAAAAAATTCGCTTGTAGAAACTTTATTTTTCACCGCTAGTGTAATAATCCTAATAATAATATAATCAAAGTTATAAGACTTAACTAGCATGACGTATACTTTTATCTATATTCATAGTTTACAACAAATGAACTGAACTACTTGTTTCTATAATATTTCAGGTCGATGTTTTTAGTTTTATTTAATGGAGACATGGTCTCAAATAATGTCATGGAAGGGTTTTATACCATGAAAAGTTCAACATATCTCAAGTTTTAATTAAAAAATATAAACCCAATGTTCAATCTGAGTAAGGCAGATTTGCTGGAACGAGCTTTATATAAAGCCATCGAGAACAATGGAGGAAAGCATCCCATTTCGACAGCATTAATCGGCTAACGGATACCACCCAAGCCACCACCTTCAATGCAATCGAGAATGGCTAGTTTGCGACCTTTGTTGTTGGCTCTTTTCATCACTGCATTTGTAGTTGATCAAAGTTTTGTTAAAGCGAATTTCCCGAAGAGCATGTACATAAACTGGGGTGCTCATCATTCGAGTTTTGCTGGCAATGGTGAAGACCTTCAACTTGTGTTGGATCAAACTTCAGGTAAACCTGTTATCCAACCGACTTTCAATGAGTGATGCTAAAGCAAATAGACAATACCAAACTGTAACACGTTCCATTTGGATTTTTTTCAGGTTCTGCTGTTAAATCAAAGAGGTCATTCTTATTTGGAAGCATTGAAATGCTAATCAAGTTGGTACCTGGAAACTCAGCCGGAACGGTCACGGCCTACTATGTAAGTGTAACAGTGTGTAAAGCTAATATTTCTATATCAAATAAAATGCACCGTAAACATCACCTTCGGTTGCTGTCGGCGACTCGGCAAAGCTTCTATATTCAGTTGTCTTTCGTCCTATCAACACAAGTCAAAAACGAATTTCCCCGACAAACCACATTCAACAAGATCAATAGTTGACACTTAAAATACTAGTGAAAGCAACTTAATTGCAGCTATATATCTAAAAATATCTGTTTCAACGAAAAAATGCAGATCAGATTACACCTTAGCCATAGTTCATTAGAACACCCCATAGGAACCAGAAAGAACATAGGAGATTTAAATAATGAAGAACATAACACTGTAATCTTTCATCCTGAAATATATGCAGCTATCCTCTACCGGAGACAAGCATGACGAGATCGACTTCGAGTTCTTAGGTAATGTTTCTGGACAACCATATATTGTTCACACAAACATTTATACTCAAGGAAACGGAAGCAGAGAACAGCAGTTCTACCCGTGGTTTGACCCGACTGCCGATTTCCATAACTACACCATACACTGGAATCCCACCGAAGTTGTGTAAGTTATCTCCCCTTCAGTTATACTAGAAAATGATGTACCTGTTCTCCAAATATATCCATTAGAAATCTAGCTCAAGCAGAAAGCAAATGCAGACCAATTTTCTCAAAACGAGTAATGAAACTAACCAAAAAACACTTAATCATTTCAGGTGGTACATCGACAACCTGCCAATCCGTGTTTTCAGAAACTACGAGAAGGAAGGCATTGCCTTTCCCAACAAGCAAGGAATGAGGGTACAAGCCAGTTTATGGAATGCGGACAATTGGGCAACAAGAGGAGGTCTTGAGAAGATTGACTGGAACAGCGCACCATTCATTGCCCGATTCCGCAGGTTCAGGGCAAGAGCTTGCAAGTGGGATGGGCCGGTGAGCATCAATCAATGTGCCACCAAATCCCCAGCTAACTGGTGGACTTCGCCTCGTTTCAGCCAGTTGAGCAGTAGCCAGATTGGTCAAATGAATTGGGTCAGGCAAAACTTCATGATCTATGACTACTGCAAAGATACTAAACGATTCAAAGGACAAATTCCTCCAGAATGTTTCAAACAACAGTTCTAAGTTCTAAATCATCACCGGCAATCAACCAATATGAAGAACTGAAAGTTACTTGAATTCCATTTCTTTTCCTACTACATAAACCCAAGAATAATTTTGTCACAACCCAGAATTTGTTTGCCTTTTTCCCTATTATTTTGAATATAATCTGTATGGTTCGTCGTGTTTAAATTGTATTGCATTTTCTTCATCCTATTTCATCAATAAATTTTGATACAAATAAATTGAACAGAATTCCCAACAGGATTTTTCTACATGAAAGCAAAATTGTACACAAATGATTCATAATCTGAGCTTTAAATTTTGTTTCAAACAAAAAAAAGGTAAAATTATTTAACAGTTAACAGATCAGGTGATACAAAGCCAAACACCCAAAACAATAAAACCCGTACCCAACAGAGCAGGACCGATCCGGGTCTGCTCGCCTAGCAGGATTCCGAAAACGGCGGTGGCAGCAAACGTCGTGGCGTTGGTGACGGGGACGGCGAGCGAAATCGGAGACTGGCTTAATATGGCGAAGAAGGTGGCGGACGCGGAGAGGTTGATTAAGAAAGGGATCGAATATTGCCAAAACAAAAGGAGGGTTAGCCAATCGGATAAGGATTTGAGGATCTTTTGCTCGAGTTTGAGAGGTGGGAGGCCTGCGGCTGTAGTGGACTTGAGATATTGGTCCCAGAGGAGCGCGCTGCGGCGCATGGCGGCGTTGGTGGCGCCCCAGATCAGGCCCACCGCCAACATTTTCTCCACGTCTCCGATCATTTTTTCTGACAGCGGAAGTAACGAAAGGGATAAAATTGTGCGATTCGTTACATATATTTACTGTGCATCAAAATTGTATCGTTCTTTGTTTTTTGATTAAATCCATGATATGTCACCAAACTATAAGTTCAGTTTTAAATTGGTCAAAAACTTCAAATTTGTATTTTTATTAGCTTAATTAGTTTTGACATTAAATTCTACCTCAAATCTACGTATAGAAAATTTAAGACGTCAAGTTCGAGTTAATGTAATTCGAATCATTTACTTTGTGGCACGTAAAACTTTATATTTACAAAAAAAATTCAAAAACAAAATCTATAATTTCTTAAAAACTCAAAACTTAATTTGAGCCGATTTTACCGGTAGATGGCCACGTTGTGTATACAACATCCGTCGTCGGACCACCACGATCTTTTACCTCATTATTTTATCATCATAAATCTACCGATGTTGTACGAAATACTGACAAAAGTCAAAATCTTAAAAAGATTTATTTAAATGATTCACGACGAATGACGGTCGAACAACAAACAATGTGTAATATGAATTCTTTAACAAAATTAACGGTTATGCATCTAAAATTAAACATATATTTTTTTATTATCAAAATTTAAAAATTTAAAGTTAAAAAAATTGTACAATTTGACAATTATTTTTATACTGATCCAAAGAAAACAATTCTACCGAACCGAAACCTGTCTAATATGAATTTATTGCACATCCCTAAGGATGGAAAAATTATTACATGGTTCCGAATTATTACGTTATTCATAGTCTCTTCCACTAAAATTTAGTTACATAATTTCTTTTTTTTTCGTATCATTTTTTCTAAAAATAAATCTTCACATTTTTAAGCCATATAAATAGAAAATACGTGATTATATAAAAATCAATTATAAATGAATTGGTGACATAAAAAAAAGAAATTATATGACTTATTTATAGTAGATGGAGATCATAAATAACGTGATGTTTCGGAACCATGTAATAATTTCTCCTAAAACTGGAGGCAAGGCGTTGTGATGTTTGGTAGGTTGGCAATGAGAAGCCAGCGGTGTCGTACTGTCATTTGGTATGTACGCGTAAATCAATATGGGCTGACATATTATACACGATCAATTGATTTAATAGGATGAGACATTAAATTTTTTAAATAAAATTAAAAATTTAAATATTAATATTAATATTGTGAATAAAACAAATTAAATTAAGATGAATATTTCTAACAAACTTTTGCGATATTTATTTCGAATTAATCATCTAGTAAATTGAATACCAACTATTAAACAAAAATATATAGTGCCTATTGGTATGTATTTTCAAGGACAACAGCTAGGCTGCCAACCGTTTCATAATGTGTTTTTGCAAAACTCGATATGAATTAATCAGTCAATGGATCAAATACCGATAGTTATACTAAAAAAAACTAAGCAAGAACGACTATTTCAATTCAGTGTCGGAATGTGTTAATTGTCTAAAAAAACAATATTTACATGCCATCAATCCAACAAAATAATTAGTGAAACTTAAATCTCAATACTCAAAATATTAATGGATATTCAACCAACTAAACTAACTCATATCCATCATTTTCAAAGTCTAGACAAACAAAAACAGTACTAGTTTATCATTTTTAGTATGTTACCATTGATTCAATATTTCAGAAACCAGTTAATTGGACCTAAGAGTGAGAGTATAAGCATGGATTTATTAACCAACCATTAGAATTAAAAACAAAATAACTAATTATTTTAAATCGTCGATACAATATACAAAAGGCATGAGATCAAGTATATTTAACCAATTAATATTTTATTTTATGATTAAAAAATTTATCTAATATAAATATCATATTAAATTGTACGATAAAAAATATCGTTGAAATAAACTGACAACAAGAAGAAGAATCGCATCAAATGAATTCTTAAACTTGAAGTCTATGATTTTGTTTTACAATTAGCGGATAGCTGATAACGGATTACATTAGCTGATAGCATTAGTTGATTTGACTAGCGGATTATATTAGCTGATTGTATAAAAGTGTTTGATAAAATTAACTGATAGCTAATAGTTGTTTGATTATTTAAACAAGCGAAATGGTATATAAGGACATGATTATATTTGATACTTGTTTGAATAATTTATTAGTTAGTAACATTTTGTACCTATTAATATTAATTAGATTATAAAAATTAATTTTTTTAATATCATCGACGAATATATATGAGGATGTACATATTAATTTTTTATTTGTGAAATTATCTTTTTAATATAATTTTAATAATTATTAAATTTAGATGTATATATTAATGTATTATCTATGAAATTATATTTTAAATATAATTTTATTAATTATTAAATTTATATGTATATATTAATTTTTTATTTATGAAATTATTTTTTAATTTTATTAGTTAATCAAATTTATGCTATTTAGATTTTTTTTATAATTATTAAGTACAAAATAGTCTTTACAAGTCTTTTATCTAAACTTCTAACTCAAAAAACTCCTAAAATAGATAAATTATATTATGGGTCATTCCCGTCACATCATCTATGGGACCAACCAATAAAAATCACTCATCTTATTTTTTTTCCATGCCATATTTTTACCAAGTAAATTTTCACTCATATTTACTATAAATCAATTTTAAAAATAGTTTGTGACGAGAATAACTCATAATATAATATTCTTTTAATTTTGCAAACAAGAATTTAACGGGCACTGCGCGTTATGCAAGTTGCAACACACATCTTGGAATAGGTAATCCTTTTTGGTCATTCTTCAAAGATGGATCAAACACTTATTCATTTGCTTGCATATTGATTTATAATATTTTTGTTCCAGAGCAAAGTCGGAGGGATGTCACTTGGCTATGTACTTCTATATTTTCTTCGAGGAAGGTAGAGAATCTATTTTTAGTGATTTTATGAATTGACATATGTTGCTGTATACTAAACCGACCAAGATATTTCATGATATAGCCTTCCATGGCAAGGTTTGAAAGCTGCCACAAAGAAGCAGAAATATGATAAAATATGTGAGAAGAAGGTGTCCACTCCAATTGAGGTGTGTTTTTATTTTTTCTTCTTTTAGTTCTATCTTATGGTTCAACTACGATTTGATTAACATGGTTTCTGTTTCCTCTTCTGTCTATCAAGGTTCTATGCAAGTCTCATCCGGTGGAGTTTGCATCATACTTTCATTATTGCCATTCCTTGACATTTGATCAACGGCCTGATTATGGATTCTTGAAGCGCCTTGCTCGTGAAGGTAGTGTTGCATGCATTCTGCCTATTATTTCTGTAAAGAACAGTTTTTTTTCTTCCTTTCATGCATTCACATCCCCTTGCTAGAAATTGTCAAATGCCTGTATAGTGAACTAAAGGGATGTCCTTTGACATTGTTGTTTAAAATATGCTATCAAGGGGGAGAAAAGACCTAAGCCATTTGGCTTGTTGGTATAAGTATTAGGATGTTGAACTAGAAAATGACGATGACATGAGTATAGATGAAAATTTCTGTATATGCTTTGCTGCAAAGTAATTTTGGCTTCTATTGCGTTGTAGGTTATGAGTTTGACTACATATTTGACTGGACAATCATCAAGTACCAGCAGGCCCAAAAAAGTAGATCTCAGCCTCGATTGTCTGTTAGTACCTTGCTCCTTTTCCTTAAAACTTAACAAGAATCGTTTGTCTTTGTGTTTAGAATGTATTTATCTAGTATCTGATGCTTTAAATTGTAGAACTAGCCTCACTAATTTGGTATTTGTATCCTTTATAAGGAACTTTCTTTCTAACAAGAATATATTTTCCCCAATTACAGCCCACTCCTGGAGGTAGCAGTAGTCGGCCATTACCAGTTTGCTGTGGACAATCATCAAGGTTAGCTCCTGCTGATGTGCTTTGTGCTCAAATGACTGAATGATGTTTTGAGGACTTTATCTATTGGACAAAAGAATCCTAGAAGACCTGTAATAAGTCAAAAGAGACCTCCTATGTCCTAATTAGAGGAGTATGGTGTCTTTAGTAACTAAGTTAAATCATCATGGTCAGAAGAACTTTAATCCTTTTTTCCTGTCTGTTTGGTCTGTGTGAACAGTATGCATTTGTTTTTTTTTTTCCAGTAAAGAAAATTCTAAACGGTATGGGTTTATTTTCCCCTCTGTAAAAAATATTGAAAAGTTAATCTAAAATTTACTCTCCCTTCTTGCAGTGTGGTTATTATAGCAATTTCAAACAATTTCAAAACCCCTCCCTTTCTTTCTCAGAATGTTTGTCCTTTAAACATGTACTTTATCATTAAAGGAGATATTTTCTAAACAAGTCAATGGGTCTAGTCTAATATGTAAAGTACATTTTTTGTTGTCTTTCTTTTGGGGAACTGAATTTTATATATCCATATGATTACATTGGTTAAAAAGATGATTTAAAGAACAAAACGGCACACTTCCATGTAGTTACTGTTTCTGTTTTTTGCTACTGAAGCTAGGTAACAATATTGGATGGTTTTTGTAGATTTCTAATAACCCCTCTCTATGGTTTTGCTTCTTGTGGGGAGCAGAGGCTTAAGGTAGACACAAGATGCCCAGTCACTTTGAATAATGGGCAACTAGGATGATTACTTGTATGCTGTGATAATTTATGAAATTGATAGATGATATGAATCACTTATGTAGAAATCATTATCTTTAGAATGATTTCAAAAATTCTGCTGTTCATGATGTTAGTTTTGCTTGGAAATAACTGCCAGGAGGCTTCAACGGTACTTATTCAACTGACATCAATAGATCAAGCAATGTTGTGGGTCATGGTGTTCGCATGCAATTTAAACCAGCAACAGGAAAGAACTTGATTTCTGATGCTACTCTTGATAAAGATGTAAGTGTGGTTTTCCAAATTAATATGGAAAATCTATGCTACCTTCTCTTTACTTGATCAAATTCTTGTTTGTTATTTGTTGATATAGCTGTGTATTTTTCATATGTTTTAATTTGTATTGTATTGCATTATAACATCTTTGCATTATTTAAATTTTCATGTTTATTTTGGCAGATTTTTCCCCTCATACACCCTCGTCTTCATTTGCACATGCTGGCACCTCAAAAAGAAATGGTCAGAAATCAACACTGCCCCCTGAACCTGCTAATTCTGGCCATGGACACGGAAACAAAATAGAACCTTCAAGTAGTTTGATTTCATCATTACATCGCATTTCTTCTGCCAAATGATGAAAATGGTCAGAAATCAACTCTGTTTCTTGTGATGCACGCAGTTCCGTTGTATCTTTCGGAGATGGCTCCGGCTAAGCATCGAGGAGCGGTGAACCAGCTTTTCCAATTCACAACCTGCATGGGAATCCTTATCGCATACCTGATCAATTATAAAACAGATAAGATCCATCCATGGGGTTGGTGATTATCTCTTGGCTTAGCTACTGTCCCGGCTACACTGATGTTTCTCGGTGGCCTAGCTTTACCAGAGACGCCTAACAGTCTCGTGGAACAAGGGAAACTCGAAGAGGCGAAAAGTGTGTTGATCAAGTTCGGGGTACCCCCAATGTTGAAGCTGAATTCGCCGATCTTATCGAGGCCAGCGATGCAGCACGGGCGATAAAGCATCCGTTCAGGAACCTGCTGCAGAGGAAGAATCGTCCACAGTTGGTGTTAGGGGCTTTAGGAATCCCGGCTTTCCAACAGCTCACTGGCATGAACTCGATTCTCTTCTATGCTCCTGTCATGTTTCAGACCTTAGGCTTTGGCTCGGGGGCATCCCTCATATCCTTTGTCTTAACAAGCGGAATGCTTGTCGTTGCCACACTCGTTTCAATGGCTTTGGTAGACAGATTTGGTAGAAGAGCTTTCTTTTTGGAAGCCGGAACCGAGATGTTCTGCTACATGGTAAGTTATACACACCTTTAGTGGCATAGTTATTCTGGCAACTAACTGCCGGACACCATTGTTAAGTATGTGGATGTAATGATTCGTATTCCTGATACAGATCGTCGTGGCCGTAACTCTTGCCCTTAAGTTTGGAGAAGGAGAAGAACTTCCACAAGCCATTGGTTGGTTCCTTGTGGTGATCATCTGCTTATTCGTCTTCGCTTACGGACGGTCTTGGGGTCCTCTGGGATGGCTAGTTCCGAGCGAGCTCTTCCCGTTGGAGACTATATCAGCAGGCCAAAGCATGGTTGTCTGTGTAAACTTTCTTCACAGCTTTGATAGCACAGTGCTTCTTGGTGTCACTTTGTCACCTCAAGTATGGAATTTTCTTAGTATTCGCTGGCTTGATATTCATAATGAGCAGCTTCATATTCTTCCTCTTGCCAGAAACAAAGCGAGTTCCGATCAAAGAAGTCTATCTTCTCTGGAAGGATCATTGGTTCTGGAAGAGATACGTCGAAGACTATCTTCTCTGGAAGGATCATTGGTTCTGGAAGAGATACGTCGAAGACGACGACAAAAAGGATAGCAAATAGCCAACTATGTTACATCATCTAAAGAACACCGTCCACATTCTTTACTTTCAAGTTGTTAATGCTCTTTGGATTTTCTCATAAATAATTTACTTTAATTTTTTAGCAGAAGTAGAAAAAAAAAACAGATGTAGTATCAGTAATTACAGAAGCTTGATTTTACTCTAATCTGTTTATTGGAAACACCTTGGCAGCATTTTATAAATACATGTAAAAAATGAACCTAATGCAATGAATATAACAGGGGAAGAAGAGCATGTTCATCAACTCCCAGGCTTCCTTTCGGAGTGACAACCGAATGACTTTCTTCCATGTCTTTGAATCTTCGAGTTTTAGAAGCTTGTTTTTCATTTCCTCTCTTATAGGTAACTGCTGTGATTTCCTTCACTTCCAAGTTCCTATGCCCTTCTTGCTCTTCATTCTTTTGGATAGCCACTTTACGAGGCCGTAGCCTAAAAACTGGTCCGGGTGGAGCAGTCTGGGCAAAGGCAACGGATCTTTGATATATTTCATCAGCATTCAAAGTAGCATCATCTAATACAATTGCACTCCCACTCTCAACAGCTTGTTTCATTAGATGCAAAACCCTCTCGGTACAAGGTGAACTCGTGTTTGCTGGCCCGTTGATATATGGTGAAGCTTCGGCTACAATTTCCAGCTTGTCATGATTCAACGAATCAGTAACAGAAGACTCCTAATGGCTTAGACTACTTTCAGGACTCCCGGGCCTGACACCACTTTCCATTGGAATAGCTGATGACTCTTCATTTGCTTTGCCAGAATTATCTAATATACGCTCAAGACCATAGGACATGCTTTCAGATTCACCATCAGCCGATACGATATCATCAGACATTGCACTTCCAGAGGAGTTCACTTCACAATCGGACTCATCACTGGCATAATCTATCCCATCTAATGTTGTTTCAATAGCCGCCATTGTACCTGGCCTTGCATTGGGAGCTACATTTTCCCAGTCATTTTCAACAGACTCCCTTTGCTCAATGCTACTATCTTGAGAACTAATGAGTGGTGAGCTTGTACCACTACCAGCTGTTTGAACATAAGCTGGTGACAACTCTTGTCCTTCCGACTGTCCAGTAATGGAAACTTCGTTTGCCATGTTTTCCTCTATGCCTGAGTTTAATGCTGGTTTCGAGAAGGACGACTTCGAATTGTTTCCTCTCCACATTAGTATATGTTCATCTTCAAATGAGATTAGCACACATGGAACCAGGTCCCGCAAGTGAATAACTAAGGTTATCAACTTTAATGGTCTCAACATTAAGTGTTATAACAAAATACATAAACTATACAAATACACTGAACCTTAAGTTTGGCACCAATTTTCCGATAGTCGCTTCCCTTAATCCCTTGACAATTAATCCGGACAAGTTCACACTCTTCAAATGCCTCCTTAACATTTTTTACAAGGTCAGCATACACACCGTTCTTCCCTGCAAAACATGAAAACGGGCAAAATTGAAGCATTCTTTATAAAACTCCACAGTCCACTCCTACCAGAAGCTTACCAAGTTTGCGTATCGGCATTAATTTCCTCCCCTTCTTTCTCATTTCAGTTGCTTGTTCTAATGTTAGACCTTCCGGAGCACGCTGAATCAACCGCGGATACACGGGGGTAACAGGTTTCCACGGCATAAGAGGGAAACGTGGACGAGTTTTATAATTGTAATTCCTTCCTCGGAAAAGGAATAGAACTCCCCCTCTTCTGAAATAACTTTCCCTCATGTTCTTTCCTGCCAAATCATATGTAAAACGAATACAATACACGAATCAAAACAGTTCGAATCGATCATGATTTCTATATCCTCTCACAAATCAAACAATAACACAAGTTAAGATAAACCAATACTAAAAAAAGAGTAGCAACAGAAGTACAAACCTCTAGCTGCTCACACACATTGTCCATATCGACCGTACAAACTCCCTTGCATTTTATCTTACAAACTCTCCAATGAGCATGTATATTATCTATCATGTTGTGTGTCAAGCCATCCCTACCTAAACATCAAAGAAAACAATTTCACAAAATATGGGCAATGCAGCAATTCGAAATATCCAACAAATTCCATAGTCTATTCTCTATTCTAGTTTACTTAACATGGAACATGGCAAGTGCATATAAATTTGTTCTAGAAATTCAGTTTAATGAAACGAAAATGCATATAAGAATGAAGTAAATAATCGGATTAATACCCATATTCAACTGTCGTTCAGACTTCAAGCAACTGTTGACTAATTCCTTAACCTCCTCTGAAGTCAAAGGCTCTCCCAAAATCTCCTCTCTCGATTGGACATACCTTGGACCGGTCCCGGGCAAATACGGGCCGGGTTTCTGTATGCTCTTGGCCCCTTTCTTGTTAGGCGGTGGCAATGCGAAAGAATCGAATTCCTTCATCTTTTTCTTACTTGGAGGCAGTGGAGCTCGGCCGGTCCATGGCCTAGCCATGGTCGTAGGTCCGAACGGCGAGTAGAGGGTTCCCTTAGCTTTACCGGCTTCACTTTCGGCGTCTCAGTGTAACTGTATTTGAACTCGAACGGCGCACCGTCGATGACAAAAGAGAGGCCGTCTTCGCCGACGGAGACATTCGCTTGTTTCTTATCGAGTGGAGAGAGTGGCGGAGGATTGGCTGTTTTAGGGAATTTACGAAACGCTGGGTGGATTGCGGGTTTAGAGTACTTGGATTTCTTGCCTGGAATTGAAGGCCTGGAAGGAGAGGAAGGGGAGCCGAAGGATTTATAGGTTTCTGCTGGTTGTTGTGGTGCGGCGGAGGAGGTTTCAACGGTGGAGGCAATCTTGGTGGCGGAATCGAAGCGGCGGCGGCTGCGGCGAATGTCGTCTTCAATTTCTTGCTGGGCCCGCCGCCGTTGGTTGAACTTCTCGGCGTTAGCGTTGTTCCAGCGGGAGAACCGAATCTCTGTCGGCGGTCGATTGCCGGGTTCGTTAATGCCCGGCGACGGTGGCGCGAATATAGGGAAGGAAATGGAAAATTTCAGCTCCATCACTATAAGCTTTTAGTGAAGAAAGCTGAAGCTAACTAAGCATCGAAAAGGGGACAAATGGCTTATATAGTCATGAAAATATATGATTAACGACGTCGTATAGCCATTCATCGGTGAAATATTGAAAATATCAGTTTTTTTTAAAAAAAATATTTAAGGGGGAAATGAAAATGGACCGACTTGGCTCCATTTATAATGGGCTTCGTTCTAATGTTTGATCATAATAACGGCTAGTAAGGAGTGCCATATTTTTAAATTTAAAAATTATTAATGAAAACTTATTTTTAGACCTCCAAACCTAAATTATAAAATGAATATGAATTATAATAAAATATATATTTACAATTATCAAGCATTTTTGGATTATATTCCCTTAAGATAATTTACCATTAGCAAAGCTACTATTAAAATACCTTGAGTTACAATTCATATTAAGGATTTGTGGTTATATTTCTTTTGAATAAATCTGTGCTTTTATTTATTCAGTAATAATGAAGTAAATACAATTAACTAACTCTATTCGAGAAATTACACTTTTGACCCGTTAGCGAAGTTATTTCTTTTTGTTTACTCGTATTCTCTCATGTCATGAGTTTTAAATTCATTGAGAATATCTAGATTTAAGATTTGTTCAAAGCGGCTTTTGAAAAAGCTTTTGACTGTCGAATGAAAAATTTCCGCTAAACACCTTGTATTTACGCCTCCTCACCATATTTTTGCATCTAGTTTTGATCTCAAACGTTCGTTTTGAAAAGGCTAGAATTTCTAGCTTCTCCCAAACGCTGCTTCTTCACTCTAAATCTCTGTTTTACTAAGTCCGCTAAATAGAACCTTAAAATTAGAATTAAAATTTGTCCCAAAATGTGGGCTCAATATATATACCAAGTCCAACCTAGATTAAATTCACATTGTTCAAACATGAATCAGCCAAACTTAGGGCAGTAAGCAAGATGAGACAAATTACGAGTTACTTGAATTTAAATTGATCAACGCTCAATCAACATTTAATCCGAGCTCGAATTCAGTTCGAGTTTTTAACAAGTCGAGCTGAACTATTTGATACTCAGCTCGAAAAGCTCGCGGACTACTCAAAATTAAAATGGCAAAACTAGAAATAAATGTAAAAATGTAAAATTAGGTAATAAATGGTTCAACATCTTAGAAACATAAAATGGCAATTTGGTGGCCATGGATCGGCTGAGATTATTTTACGTGGGAATTATGGACTTGGGCACCTAGGAATTAGTGGGTTTGGACTTTTAAGGTAATAGGTGGATAATTTTTTGATACATCACATAAAGATTTATCTATTTTACTTGAGTTAATTACCCACATATCTCCAAACTATAACTTTTATTCTAAACTGATCCCCAAATTTTTGAACATTTCAATTTCATACATAAACGATGAAACTAATTCTAAATTGTTTTTCCAAGGTTTTACATGTTTCAGTTTCATCCCCAAACTATGACCTTAATTATAAATTGGTCCCTAAATTTTTTAACATTCTAATTTCATTCATGTTACCCTTTATGTCACATCATATCATTACACAATACATATCTATATTTATATTACAATTAACAATTTTTATAACGATTTTTATTAACACGGGATATGATAGCATATATTGATAATTTGAAGATTAAATAATAACACTCAAAAGTTTGGGATTAATTTAGAATGGGAGTCCTATTTTGGGGATGTAATTGAAATGCTCAAAAGTTTGGGGACCAATTAGAATAAGGTTCATAATTTGAGAATAAATTGAAATATTCAAAAGTTTGAGATCAATTTAGAATGAATCAGAGTTTGAAAATGTGTCTTCCAATTAACTCATTTTATTTAATTATAATATTTATTTTTAAAATATATAAAACAAATTAAAATAATTGAGTCTGGTCGGACCCAAGCTTAATAAACTTTATCCAATCGTCGGTCCAAATAAGAAAACAAATCTAATATCATGTCCAAATATTATTTTTTTTCATGCCTAGTATTTGTGTCCAAATCCTCTCAAATTACAAGTAAATAACTTAACTCTTTGAAACTTTGACAGGTTTAATTCAGCATTTATTAAAAAATAAGAGTGAAAGTCGATATTTTATTACTTACATGACTTCTATGTGACTTAAAATTAGACATGTAAACAAATTATTAAATTAATTAAATTTAATTATTACTGAAAGCCCTTTCAATGATATTATCGATGGAACTTCAATTATTAAATTAAAGAATAAAAAAATGAATTTGTTGGGTTGAAAGTAAATTAATTAAATTTAAAATGCGTGAAGCATGATTTGACAAAAAAGAAAAAAGAAAAATGCTTGGGACCGATGAATAAAATGGGTCCATGATCAAGCATGATACATAGGGGTTAAAATGGAATAAAAATCGTTTGCCCATTTTCTGTATATTTGTATATGTTTTATCAATGATTTTATATCAGGTGTATTATTAATAAAGCATAAATTATTAATAAAATAGTAAAATATAATTCTTAATACACGTGACATAAAAATTATTGATGGGACATAAAAAGGCAGATGAATTTTATTCGTTAAAATGCCCATAAATTGGCCGACAAATCCAACTATCCAACCAATGAGTATGACCCCAAAGTGTCCCAAGCCAATGAACTAGGGAGCTTCTAGGGTTAGGCATCCTTACTATTAGGCTAAAATTAGATGCGAGTTACACAATCTCTTATAAAAATGGTAAGGATTTAAGTAGCTACACAATTCCTTACAATGGTGCGAGTTACACAATTTCTTATAAAAATGATAAGGATTTAGGTAGCTACACAATAATTAGGTAGTTACACAAATGGCAATGAATTTTTGTAGTTACACAGTAATTATGTAGTTACACAATTTCTTATCCATCCTACACAAATTTTTACTAAAATAATAAAAAAATGTGTAACTACAAAAAATCGCCTAATTTTAGAATTTTCCCAATGAACTAACCATATCTTGAAAGTGGCTTCCAAGGACATTACTAAATTCACTTGTCATTGGTTATACTACAAAAATCAATTATATGTCCTTTCTTCTTTCCAAGAAACTACTAAACACAAAGAAACGAAATTGAACACTATATAATAAAAGGGTAATTATTTGATGCACTAGCGGTGAAAACTAAAAGTTTCTACAAGTACTTTAGTTTTAGGGTTTAGGAACTTAATTTAGGTGTATGATTTAAGGGTTTAGGTGTATGAGTTTTGAATTTAGGGACTGTGGTTGAAATTTATAATTTAGGGTTTATAGATTAAAACCTAAATTATCACCATATTACCCTACAAACTAAACCCTAACCCTAAAACCCTAAATTCTAACCACTATCCCTAAATTCTAAATCCCTACACCTAAACCCCTAAGCCCTAAACTAAACCCTTAAACCCTAAAATTAAGGCGCTTGTGGAAACTAAAAGTTTCCACCGCCAGTGCATGGTATATTTTCCCATAATAAAATTGGGTAAACTCATAGTCACTAAATTATGGGAAAATTTCGTTTTGATGACTGGTCTTTTAAAAAGTTATAAAATGGACATTAAATTTAGAGGAATGTTACAAAATGATCATTGGACGTTATATAATAGTGTAAAAAATTGATTAATTAATGATTATTTTGTAACGGTTCGATAAAACTTTTGATTAATTTAATGTTTATTTTGTAATTTTTGAAAGGTCGGTGATCAAAACGATCATTGTTTCATGGTTTAGCAACTACTAGTGTACTTTACCCAATAAAATTTCCTTTTAAATATTATTCTTATTGGAATTTGTAGTAATTTAAACAATTAAATGAAAAATCAGTCCTTAAACTGTCTTTTGTTTGTTTTTAACCCTTAAATTATTTTTGGTCAAAATAAGTCCATAAACTATCAGTTCTGGTCACTTTGAGTCTCTAAATTATTTTTTGGTCAAAATAAGTACCAAAACTATGACATTTTTCTTTTAATCCCTAAACTATCTATTAGTCAAAAAATCTTTGAGATGTTTCAACATCTTATTGGTCGAAATAAATTTTTTGACTTTGATAACTATCGGTTCTTACAGTGACCAGAAATGATAGTTTAAAGACTTATTTTGACCAAAAATCATTTAAGGGCTAAAATCAATCATGAGATATAATTTAGGGGTTGATTTTTTTTATTTAAGCCTAATTTAAAAGAAGTGCTTTAAAGCCTTGTTTTATCATTGCAATTTTGGAGATGGAGATATGTACCTGGTGTAGTCGAGGACAATCTCTTGATAAAATGGAATAATTTCAGTTTTAGTCCCTTCAAAAATCAATAATATAATTGAAGCCTTTTGAAAATGTAGATTTTTAGTTTTGGCACGCAAAATTTTATACTTCTATTCCGGCCCTCGACACTAAACTCTTGGATTTGCCCTAGATTTATGACACGAACTTGAATTTTTGGTCTATAATACCAACAAACAATGATTTTATCACTCTAATTGTAATTTCATTGGCGTAATTTAAAGGTTTTTAGTTGTGCAATAATTTTAGGTTGTTCATTGTGTAAATAAGTACGATAAAAGGAGATGCATGTTTAGTATATTATTTTAAAATGGTTTAATATTAATTTTAAGAAAGTCCAGAACCAATGAAGACCTTATAATTCTTAAATGGAGGAGTCAGGAGTCAATAAAATTGGAAAATGATGAGAATGAGAGGGTCGTAAATGTAAAACACTAGAAATGCAAAATATCTTAAATGCAAGCTATAAAATGTAAAAAAAAAACAATAAAAACCTAATATATATTAATGAAAGACTTGAGAAATAATGCAAATGGAAGTAAAATAAATGCTTAATTATAAAATAAGTGCTCAAACTATCTTTTTTATATAATAAGCGCCTAAAATTTTATTTTTGGTTGAAATAGGTGTCCAAGTAGGTGCCTCAATTGACTTTAAAACAAGCCAAAAATAAAAGGCACCTATTTCAATATATTTTTGGCTGAGATGAATAGTTATGCGACGAATCTAATCAATATCATTTTGAGTTTTTTTAATGCGGAATTGAATATAATATATGTACATTTTACAGATAAAATTACATCAATTTGACTCATTTAGAAAAAAATACGATCTTTTTTTTTCTCACTTGGATCACTTCTTAAATTTCCGATTAAGATTTATTAAATCATACATATTAAACACAAGTATAAAAAATGGTTCTCTAATATCGACCGCTTTAAATTAAATATTTATCTAAAGTTCAATAATATAACATTAAAAGAATCGAAATACCACCAACAGTCGATTGATCTAGTAAGATGAGACACTAGATCCCTTAACAGGGACAAAACCTAGGGACGGTGATGCCCCTAATTTTGAGAAATTAAAATCTTGCCCCTAAGCTTTGTAAAAAAAATTAATTTGACCTCTCAAGATTTTTAAAAATTCATATTAAGTTTCAAAATTTTGAATATTTATAATTAAATTTCTTCTCATTTTTTTAAATTTTTTCTTAAATCTCTTAAAATTATTAAAAATTTAGTTAAACTTTCAAAAGATTTAAAAATTTTCGTTCAAGCCTCCAATTTTTTTTTTTGAAATTTTAAATTGCCTCCCAAATTTTGCCACTATCCCTTGAGCAAGTTTGAAAGGTTTGAATTCTGATGTTATGAATGAAATAAATTGAATTAGGAAGATTGCCCTCATAATGAGTTTCTACAATAGCCGATTTGAATTAATTAATCAATAAAACAGATATTTGTGGTTATACCAAAGAAAATCAAACACCAATGAAGCAATTTCTTAAAATGTCATAATATATGGTTACAACCCTAAAATGAGATCATGTGAGGAAGCTGACTCAAAATTCTAGCTCTTTGCATAAAATATATGAATCTTATCAAGGCTTGACATGCCGCAAATCCTCTTGAAAGATAGGGGTGCATGGCTGTTGTCAGCTCATGCCGTAAGGTATTAGGTTAAGTCTCACAACGAGCGGAACCTTCGTGTTTAGTTGTCATCGTTGAGCTTGAAATCCTAAGCAGACTGCTAGTGATAAGTCGGAAGATGATAAAGATGACATCAAGTCATCATGCCCCTTATGCCCTGGGCGACACATGTGCTATAATGGACGGGACAAAAGATCGCGATCCCGCAAGGGTGACTAGACTATGAAAGAATTGAAATTATCAAAACCCTAGTTTTTCCACAAATAAACCCTAGTTTGCATTCATTGGCAAAAAAAGAGAAAAACATTACTTGCAAGTAATTGTTGCTCATTTGATATAATTTTATTTGTTTTGATTACTTTTGTCTCCAGTGGAATGGAATTTGGAGAACTAAAAAAGAAAGAGTGAGAAGCTAGGGGTGGGGTTTATTACACTTACATTTAGGGTAGGTGAGGAACAAGAATGGTAATATTCTTGTCAACCTACTCATTACATAGGAAATAATAGGATATAGCAACAAAGCAAGGTGGACAAATATTATCAAATCTATTTCACTGTTCTATTGTTGTCATGCTATATTTTATCTTTCCTCACATTTCGTCGTGGACCAGTGGTGAAACTTGGGTAAGTATTTTGGAGGAGCAACTTAATTTTTTTTTTAAAAAATAAAAGTTTAAATTAAATTTTTGAGTGTTCTAATTTAAATTTTTAATAATTTTGAGTGATTTAATAAGAATTTTTAAAATTTATGAGAGGAGATCTAATTAAAAATATTTAAAATTTTAAAACTTAGTATAAATTTTTAAAAATATTGAGGGGCCAAATAAAAAATAATTACAAACTCAAAGGCTATTTGACAGTTTTTCAAAATTTAGGGAGGCATGACCCCCACTAGTCATGCTTATGTTCCGCCCCTGCCGTGGATGCTAAAATACTATTAGGACTAAGTCAAATTCAACTCGCTTCAAAAAATTGATTTTCTCGACTTGACTCAACTAGAAAAAAATTGACTAGACTTAACTCGAACCATAATTTCGTAAATTTGACTAAATATTTTTAAATAAAGTTTGATTTATAAAATCAAACTACAACAAATTTTTTAATAATTAGTGAATTGATTTTTAAGTTTGAGTCGAGTCATTCAACTCTACCTTATATATTACATCACATAAGAAAAAATATTAAGAAATGTATATGATTATAGAAAGTCATTTAAATCGGAACCAATTAGTATCATAACATTTTTTTAGAATTAGTATTATAACATTATAAATATTTACAATTAAAGTTAAACAAAAACCCAAACAACATGACTCGACTCGAATTCATAAACTTGACATGAAAAATTTTAAAATAAAATTTGAGTTATATAATAGAACTTGTCAACTCGGAGCATTTAGCTATTATTTAGAACACTTCTTACTTAAAGGGGAGGGAAAATTTGCACATAATAGATATTAAACCTACAACTTAAGAAAGAGTCTCAGTCGAAAATTTTAACCTCTACTCTAAAAATAGCTGACGTGTAATATGAATATCTCAATAAAATATTTTAATTTGTTGGTGTATGAAATTTTAAAGAGCTAATTTAATTTTTTTTATAAAAAATATTAAATTTAACTTTACTTAATTTATTAAGATATATGATTAATAATACTTATTATAATAGCACGAAAACACTTAACATCCCTTATACTTCATATTAATTTTATTATATAAAAATTCTGACTCCGCCACTTTTTCGTGCTGTCACTTAAATAAAAGCACGTTTTCCCTTCAGCTCTTATTATCTTTCTTCCTCCCTTTCCCTCCATAAAACCCCTCCCTTCATTCTTCTCCTCAAATCAAACCCTTTAAACTTTGCGTAGTTAGTTGTTAGCACTATTGTATTGAAGGAAAATTCTCTGAACCAGAGAACCAAGCAATGTCTGACTCACTGAACTCGGAAACTGAGTCCAGCAGTGTTAGCAACAGCTCGTCCACTCAGTCTCCGCCTTCGCCATGCTCTTATGGAGATAAAAGGGCATCGGGTACTGACCCGACACCGGACTCGAAGAGGCAGAGGGATAGTAGTAATAGAAAGCATCCAGTTTACCGTGGAGTACGAATGCGGGCGTGGTGTAAATGGGTATCCGAAATCCGAGAGCCCCGTAAGAAGAACCGGATCTGGTTAGGCACTTTCTCGACTCCCGAAATGGCCGCACGTGCCCACGACGTTGCGGCCTTGAGCGTAAAAGGCGACTCGGCGATTCTCAACTTCCCTGAACTCGCCGAGTCGTTGCCACGGCCGGCTTCCAACTCGCCACGAGATGTCCAAGCCGCCGCAGCCAAAGCTGCATCAATGGAGTTCTTAAGTAACAATACTAATACTAGCGACAACAGCAACACCAATAGCAACGACACTTCATCTTCTTCATCGCTATCGTTGTCGGATTCCACGTCGTCGCCGTCGTTGAATGTGGACTACGCGTCGACACCGGAAGAGCTGAGCCAGATAGTGGAGCTGCCGAGTCTAGGGACGAGCTACGAATCGGCGGAGACATGCAACGAGTTCGTGTTCGAGGACGCGGTCGCCGTCGCCGACGAGTGGTTTTTTAATTCAGGTGGCATGCCTTGGTATTTTGGGGAAGAGATTTCAATTCAATAGCAAGAAAGCGAGATTACATCTGGTTTTGACCCTTTATTATGGAATTACTAGAAACAAAACAGAAATAGTACGCCTATAATAAATCCATGCATAAATTTTATAGACTATTTCGTCGTGTTAACGTTCATATTGTCTCATTTTATATGGATTTAAATCTCGGTATAAGAACTTAATACTTTTATATTTTTACTTATAATATACGATCGTCGATCAATAAAAAGTTTATTCTCTCCTTATATATGCACATTCATCGTCTCTCTTGTTCTCGTAATAAATTTCGGTTTTACAATATGTTATTAACACGAGTGTTTAAATTAATCCAACATGACATGTTCGATGTTCTTCACTTAATTTCTTAACCGCAAGGAAAACTCATGATACGTCCTAATCTTTGCCATGGAAAAGGAGAACTCAAATAGCATAAAAAACAACGGTCAGGGTTTAATGTTGCAAATTAAGAAATTGTCCCAATATACATTCTCCTTTTAATAGCATAAACCTGACCAAATGGATCAGTAAAAATGGAGGAATTAAAAAATAATTATATATAAAAAAGAGTGGAAAATAGTATAATAAATGGCCTGTTAGAGAGGCTTATTCATTTTGACAGTTGCATGTCAACTACCTTTCTGTGTCATTATATGTGAAATTATAATAAATATTATTAGTACAATAAATTTGTGATGTAGGTATGATATCAAATATATTTCCATTATAAAAAAATTATAAGATGCAATGTTTATTATATATTATAGAGCCCATTTTGTTCTTATTACATAATATTATATGTGTTTTTTAAGGAATACAATATATGCCTTTTTATTGGTCAAAAAAATTAATTATAATATATTACAATATCTTTTATGTGGTTGGGAATTGAGCAACCTTAAATCTAGCAATAAGATCACATTATTTTAATTTCTTTTTTACTGCTAGACACAGCAGAAAATTAGGGGAGGAACAAATTATTTAAAAGAAAATTAATGGATCGATTACCATAATAAGTTACGTTCGGGAACTGAATTCTGATGAATTAACATAGAGGGATTAAATTTTTAATTTTCAAAAAGTAGAGGGATGAGTTCATAATTAAACTTTTGTTTTTATATATGATGTTCACATATTCGTAGAAAAATAAACAATATACTATGTTTCTTCCTTATTTGTAGCGTTAAGTTAGAAAAAAAATAATCTTTAATCAGCACTATAAAACATGAACCAGCCTTGCTAATCATGTGTTTCATTATAATAATAATCCTCGTGTTTAGCCTTAATTGTTTATAATTTCTTCTTCTCATGAAAATGTCATAGTTAATTACCTTCTCCCCCCTCTTCCATGATTAATCCTTGTCAAAATCAATATGGAAAATTAATATTTAAGTCCTAATCATCGTACTTAGGTCTTTGTATTATATATATAACTTTTAAAGTTTTACACGTTTTTTGGACCGTTAGATGGGGGAAATGAATGACTAAGATTAACTACTTACTTCTTTCCCCAAGTAATAATCTTCACATATTCTACTATTAATTTCAGTCATCCGTTTTACTCATTCAACGGTCCAAAAAAATGTGTAAAACTTTTACTGTGTAACTAGATTCTATTCCTATATATATATATATGTGTGTGTGTGTGTGTATGTATGTAAAATTTTGATACACATGTTGTACTCAAAACTAATTTTACACAACCCTACATATTTACACTATAAAACTCAAATTATAAATTTCTTCACTCCAACCCTAAAAAACTAAACCCTAAATCTTAAACAATATACCCTAAATTCTAAACACTAACCTTAAATTTTAAATCCTACAACTTAACCCCTAAGCTTTAAACCCTAAACTAAAACACTAACCCCTAAAACTAAAAGTCACATATAAATTAAAATTTACACGATATGTGTACCAAAGTTTTTTCTTATATATATTATTTTATTTTGTATTATATTTATATATATACTATTTTTGGCATGAGTATTTGGATGTTATGGAAGCAATAGAATGCCTCAGTTGTTAATGGTTCAGGATGATTTACCATGCAGGTCGTCTGGAATATTTTCGGAGTTCTAAACAAAAATTCAAAATTTGATCCTTATAGAATAAAATTATATTTTATTATATTGAATAATTAATTTAATTCTTATTAATAAACAATAAAAACATAATTAAAATTTATCAAACATATTACTTTTATTTTTTGTTGTTAAGAAGTCACTTTAAATAAAACTAAAATAATAAAAACAATCACTAAATGGGGTCCACCTTATTGTGGGCCCTGAGCTGAGCTCATGCTACTCCCCATGAGTTGGAGACAACATAAAGAGACAACATAAAGGAAATAAACAAAAATAAAATAATTAATATGGAATATCAAACAAATACGATGCTTTTCAAATCATTGAAAGCTTGAAAGGAACACAAAGATAATTAGTGATCAAATTGATATTTTTTTTTGCCACATTCACCCTAAAGAGAAGAAGAAGAAGAAAAAACAATTATATTTTCACGTGTTAAATTTGCTTCATAAAACATGTATTTATAATACCATTGCAAATTGTTTTTGGTAATTATGTCACCGGCAATGAGGCAAATATTTGACTAATGAAGTCGACATTATTAATTTTTTTAAATCATAAATTTAATCTTAATCCTACAGTGAAAGAAAAAAAGACAGTAGAAAAAGGAAGGAGAGTACTTATAGTGAGTATATAACTCATAACTTAAGGGAATATGAAAATGTACGATCCTAAATCTAATTTTAATCTTAAATTTAATTTTTTTATGTACGATCTTTGTATTTAATTTACAATAATAATTGTAAATAATATTGTAATATTAGATATTTTTTAATAAGTTTAGCAGCTTTTATTCAAAAAAATATTTACGTTGTACCTTATTGTATTAGAACGAATTACTTTGAAATGTAATTATCTCTCCTATGGACAAAAATAAAAGGAGTGTTTATACGGTACCTAAGAGGCTAAGACAACATGGGATGGATCAAACAACAATGAAAAGCAGCGCCACCGCCGGCGGAGCCGCGTTTTATGGCGGTGACTGACAGATACGTTGTCAACATCTAAAAATGACAAATTTTCAGCAGAAACACATGTTGTGGGGAATACCGGTGCCGGTGCCGGTCCGGCGTTGAAAAGAAAGGATTCGAAACTGACCAACGAAAAGGGACTGTCGGCACACCATGGACTCACTGCACGTGCAGATTCGACTGAACCCACCACCCTCGGCTTGGCCAGCCCCTCATCTTCAGGCCACCGCCCCTATTATTATTATTTCTCCCTTTCTTCTTCACTGTTACAACATTCCTGTCCCTTGCTGCCGTTAGGACATGGTGAAATCCGAAAAGGGTCCCACTTTCTTCGCTTCTGTCTTTTTCAAGCTTTGCGGCTGTCTTAAAAGTCAGTACAGTGCTCGAAGACTAGTTTTGACTTGAGATTGCTTTTGTTTTGGGCTTTACAAGGTGAAAAAAAATCATTTTAATCAAGCTATTATTTATTGGTATTTATTTTATGAAAAGTTGTTTATGTCATTTTTACATTTTCTTCCTCAATTATTCACATCTTTTTAGTCTTTAGACCAATGATTTGGAGTTAAATCCGACGATATGGTGTAGTAGGTCCTGTTTTAGAACCTTAAATTTGACTAAAAATATCGATGATTTAATCACGGGATTAGGTGGGATGTTAATTATCTCTTTTTACTCTAACTAATATTCGAGAATTTGATCTTCGTCTTAAACATATAACAACTTTAAAATTTATGACTAATGTCTACTTCATATGGACCAACAGAGCGTATAAATTAGATACCGGGCTTTCTCTAATAAATATATTGAGAAGCCGAAATGAATAAATATGAGTGTCGAGGTAAACTTTCATGATCAATAGATTAAACATTGGGTTCAAATTTAATTGGTATAATACTAAAAAATATCTCTGACGTTTGACCGAATTGTCACTTTGACACATATTCTTTTTTTGAAGCAATTTAGCTCTCAACGTTTTACTTTGGGTCAAAATGGTCTATCTATGGATGAAAACTGTTTGTCAACTGACGCTAAACTACTTAAAATGACTTGGCAGAATGACACGTCAAAAGAAAAAATATATATTTTATACAATTTTATAAAGCTATTTTTTAATTGATGTGTCACTCTGCGAAGTCAGTATATTTGCCTATATGACATTACTATCACGACGAGAACTGCCATGTAAGTTTTTCATATCATTTCAAGCCATTTGCCGTTGGTTGACTAACAGTTTTCATTCGCATAGGGGTTATTTTGACTCAAAATAAAATATTAAGGGCTAAATTGAACATAAGTCAAATGACAATTCAGTCAAATGTTAGAGTATTTTTTGATATTACGTCAATTTAATCATAGATTTTGTGGGCACTAAAATTTGAGAAAAATATTAAAATACTTGTAGATAATGGATAGTTGATTATCATTGTACTTTCTAAATAATAAAGGCAAAAAAAACATGATTAGATTTGGTTAGTAGATATCCATGAACAAACCTAAAAAGCACCCAATAATCAAAAGTGTCATTTGTTTGTAATTAATTTGGATTTTGCTGTCTAAAAGTTTTATAGGTGCAATGCCATAAAGCGTTGAAATATATGTTGAAATCCAATTATTTATTCAATGTTTTTATATACGAGTTATGAATTTAATTTGTTGCACTTTTCACATTGTAATACCTAAATTTTGTCCGGTATATATATATATATAATTCACTATATTTATGGCCAAATATTACTAAGCAATGAAATAGTTTGATAAAAATCCTCCAAAGACTATTAAATAAAACGGTCCATAGAATAGTCTATATGACATTAAATAATCCAATTACAAAAGGCCCGAAATCTTATACATAAAATCAACTGAAGAAGCACATTGGGCCCATTGTGTTTCTTTCTCCCGCCCATCAGTGCCACGTGGTACCCCTAGATTGGTTCTTAACCTCAATACACGGATTGAAAACCTAGCTCGTGCCAGTTGACATGATGTCACAGTGATGACGTCGTCATGACATCAGGATCCACCGTCGGTATAAATACCTACGAGGAGAGAGAAAAAGGCAATCATTAATGCAATAATTGTGCAATAATTGAAAAGAGAGAGAAAATGGAAGCTGAAGAGATTATCTGAAAGGAAGAGGAGTTCGGAGAAGACGACCGTAGTAGTTGCTTCACCGCCGGAGGTTCGCCGTAGCTGTTAATATACATTCGGAGGTATATTTTCATCCCTGCTCTTTATTTTCCTACACTTAAACAAACAAAAATAACTAAAACCAAGTCACAATCATTAAAAGCAGTGATATCAGTGTCATAAACCTAGATAAATCCTAGATCTAAGGTTGGTAATCTAAAATAACACTGGTTCTAAAATGGAAACAAAAACAAGAAGGTTTCGAACACTTATCTTAAACCTCTGCCATTGTAAGCACCGCCGGAGTGAGTTTGAAGCCAGATGAGAGTTAGGTTTCAAGTCGAAGTTAAAAATGATAGATGAGGGTTTCTGGTTTTGGGTAGATAGTGTAGGAAGGGGGCCGATTCTGGGTTTAGATTAGGGTTTAGGCTTTAAAAAGGAAAAAAATAGAGTTTTTTAGGGGGTTTTTTGCGGTGGTTGAAAATCGCTCAGGCGGCAGAGCACGGTGGTTGAAAAGAGGTCAGAGACGACTGGAGTTGGACCAGACGGTGGCCGGAGGGGTAAGGTATACCGGAGGGGATGATCGGAGACGATGACCAATGGTGAGCGTCGCCTCCGGTGGCCGAGAAACAGGCTGAGGCTAGTGTTGGATAGTGGTTAAAGATTGAGGCTATGAAGGTTGGAAGAATTGGGGTTGAGTTCTTAAGGGAATAATGGGTTTTATCTGAGAGAATCAGGGAAAAATGGGTGATTTTGTGTTTCTGTGGATTAAACGAAGCAAAAGAGGAAGAACCGATGAAGAACAGGTTTGAAGGTGAGGGTTTTGATCGAGAATGAGGGGTTTTTTTGGGTTTCTAGTGTTCGAGTTGAGAGAATCTGAGGAATATAGAGAGAGAAGTTGTTATAATAGCCGATTTAACTCAGAAATGGCCTATTTATAGCCGAGTTAGCACGACATCGTTTTGGATACCGGGTCAAAAAAACCCTCGTGTTTTGGAAATGGGTATGCTTACGGGGTCGCGGTCCGACTCAAGACCCGATTATAACGGTTTGAGTCGTTTGGGGTTTAAACTGGCCGGTTCAATGTGGTTTAGACCAGTTTTTGAACCAGATTTTTAATGGGTTTAAATTTAGGCTCCTCACTTTGTTCCGCTTTACAGTTTGGTCACCCGATTCCTTGTAATTCAGCCTCTTAATTTCAAATTTAATTCAATTTAGTCCTGGATAGTTTAATTTCTTTATTTTAATAGCTTTCAATTTAATTTATTTAATTGTTTGTACGATTCATGTTTTTAAATAATCATGTAGTATATTTGTTTAGAAAACCTTAAATACACTTAGTATAATTAGAGCCCTAAAATTAGGTTCTCAATCTTAAATAACTTGTAGTTGAGGAAGATGGACATTGTAAAAAATGAATGAATATTGTATAATTACTTCAATGCCCTAAGTTGATTAGTACCATACTATATTGTGGCGTTATTCAAAAGGGGTATTTTGGTAAAATATATAATATTTTATTCAAACTTAGAATATGGTTATTATATGCAATTGAATAATTAGTCCAATAAAATTTAAATTAGGGTTAAATAATTAGTATCATTATAGTAAGGATATTATTATATTTGGGCCAAACATGAATAGTACTCAATTATTTGGGTGTTATCATACAAGTCCAAAATTGGTGATATTTATAGGATTCTAAGCAACTAAATAAATTGAAGCCTTTGTTAGGTTTTTACATAAAATTGACCACAAAATAATTTGTCATGCATTTAAACCTTTTGCGTTGAGATACATTTTTGGATACGAATTAAAGTTTCCTAATGCAACTGGATATTTCAAAATTCGTATCCATTTAAAATGTATTTTCTTACAAAATGATATCTTTATTTGAAAGGAAATTCAATTAGCAATTAATATCAAATTAAAGCCATTTTATTACTCAAAAATGCCAAAATGCTACATGGAATTAAAAAAGGTACCGATAACGGGTGTTTGTGGGGTGTTAATCCTTCCCCACACGTAATCGACTCTCGTGCCCAAATTGTTTTAAAATGAATCTCTGGTTGTTTTTATGGTGTCTGGTCTACCAAAGTGACCGGTGGCGACTCCAAAAATGAATTTTCAAAATTAAATGAAGATTTAATATAAAATCGGGTTTTAAAAAGATTTAATAAATAAAAAATAAATAAATAACTCGATTTTCAAAAGAATAATTGCCAGGCCATTTTCCATACTCAGATACTCGAAAATGGTCGCTACACATTTAAAATCTTAGTTTTGAATATAGACGGTAATTATTAAATATGTTGAATTTAGTCGTATTAACAATTCATGTACTACGTGAAGTTGTACATGATAATTTTTTATCCGTGTAATCTTGTTATATTGTTCACATACAGTTTGAATAATGACTGAGATCTTAAAATTTTAAAAATAAACGAGACAAACTTTGACAAAATTAGGGTATATAGGTTTGCAAACTTTGGCAAACAACCTTTTTATCAAAGAAGGGATATGATTATACGTGAACCAGGGACGGATGTAAGATTTTCTGTTAGAGGACGAACATATAAAATTACAAAGGGGAAGAAGTTATAAAATTTGGGGGGAGAAAATAGATTTTCAATAGAAAATACGTAAAAAAATTTAAATCATATATGAATTTTAAAATTTTAGGGGGCGACTGCCCCCTCCAGCCCCCCTCTAGGGCCATCCCTGACGTGAACACCGACAAACCAATCAGAAAACAAATATCGTAAGGGTCTTTGTGCAAGCACCAAAATAACCGTAAAGGTATGCGAAAAACGTACCAAAAGCTGTAAGGATCGTGTCACAAGAGCAAGAAAAGCGTGTCACAAGGATAGAGATTTTTATTCAAAATTAAAAAAAAAAACTCAAGAAAATAAAACAAATGACTTTGTGTGAAAAAAATAATAAATAATAAATATCAGCGGTCGATAATCAACATTAAAATTAATGTTATTGTTTGCTAAATAAAAATAATAATTAAACGAAATAAAATATCGAGGAAAAATTTAGGTAAAAAAAAACTATACATATGAACACCCGATAACTTTTTTTTATCACATGAACAAAATAATTGAAGTTTGAAATTTTATGGAAGTTTTGGTTCACCTACTAGTAGAAATGAACCCATTGATGATTCAACATATAAAAGTACACACTGTCCGAAACTGAAAATATAAAAGGATTGAAAACATGTTCATTGTACAATATGCCCTAAAATATGATTCAATTTTTTATAGTTTTTTGCAATATTAATATTATATTAATCAATTTAGATGTTAATTTTGATATTTATGATAATTCAAAATTTAATCTACATATGCTATGTATGTTGAAAAAACTTTGATACACAAGCTTATTAGATTTAGGGTTTAGAGTTTAGGTTTAGGATTTAGGTTGTAGAGTTTAGAATTTAAGATTTAGGTTTAAAGTTTAGGGTACAGGATTAGGGCTTAGGTTTTAGATTTTAGGGTTTTAACTTTAGTAATTTAGATTTTAAAATTTAAAGAAGGATTATGTAATATTTTGTTTACGCAACTTGTAATTGGAGAAAAGAAGGGGATGGTCGAGCTGCATGCGGTGAAATCATTCTAGATGAGTTAGGTAATTGGAGATTAGGTTTTGCCAAATCCCTTGGTATTTGCTCGGTTGTTGCTATATGCTAATAATCCATTGATTAATTTTTTTTGAATATGCTGGTGTGATTACAAGATAATATCTGTTCAATTTTCTTAGCCTTTAATAACACACATATCTTGCACATATGGTGTTTGAACCCGAGTCACTTAAATGAAATATATTATCCTTTACTACTGGAACCACTCCACGGGTACGATAGTATCCATTATCTGCAAATGTTCAATGTGATGATGTTGATACATCATGTGCAAATTGCAAACATTGTAGTCAGAAGTTTGACGTTTTTAAGAAGATGGAGAGATTATTAACAAAGAAACCAAAAGGATATAGCCATTTAGGTTTAATGGCGAGTAGCAAAGAACCCAAAAAAGTGAATTCTGTTGTGAAACACAGGTTTCGTGATTTTCCTTTTTCTCCGTTGAAACAATATACAAGGAAAGTTGTATTTGTATGGTTGAAATCAATACATGTTTGATTCTAATTTATCTCATGCTTTAGTAAAATAGCAGTAGAGTAGGAGACAACATGACAAGGGTCACTGGTTTTATCCAGGGACGGATTCAGAAATTTTAATTTGACAATTCATCGACCAACAATAAATACAATCGCATGTAAACTAAAAGTAAAATGAATATGTTATTAAAAGTTACATTTGAAAATTTATAAAAAAATCAAATTAAAAATTATTAGGACATAATAATGACTACAAATAAATTTAATTCTTGAAATAATAATAATTAATAGTAGTAATAGAAAAAATAATACATATGGTAATAAAAATAATGAAAAGGGTAATAATAAAAATAATCATAATAAATATAATAAAATATATGAAAAGTATATTACACCATAATTATAATTATAAAAAGAGAAAATGTCTCATGCAGTGACGGTAGAAACAAAAAATTTTCACAAGTTCCTTAATTTTAAGGTTTAGGTGTATAAGTGTAGGATTTAGAATTTAAGGTTTATGGTTTACGGTGCAGAGGTTAAGGTTTTGGTTTTAGAGTAATATTAGTAGGGATTTAAGTTTTAACCAATAAACCTTAAGCTTTAACCATAAACCCTAAATTATAACTACACTCCCTAAATTCAAAACCTCTACACCTAAACCCTTAAGCACTAAACCCTAAACGATGTCTACAAACCTTAAAATCAAGACACTTTGTTTACACATGCGCTTGTTCATAGAATAATTATCCTTATAAAAATATATTAACTACTAAAAAATAATAGTGGCGTTTTATAATAATAAAATAAAAACTAATAACAACAAGGAAAATATTCTATGCATTGGCAGTGAAAAATTTGTTTTTCATAATTGCATAGTTTTTAGGGTTTAGAGATTAAAGTTTAAGGTTTAGTGTTTGTGGTTAGGTTTTAAGGGTCATGAATAGATTTAATAGTTTAAAGTTTATGGTTTATGACCCCTAAAAGAGATACATGGTAGCTTTAGAAGAACGCTTGTGAAAAAAATTCACCAGCAGTGCATCAAACAATTACCATAACAAAAAATATACAATGCAACAAAATAATAAATAAATAATAAAAATAAACATGATGAAGGATCAAATTAAAAGAAAATAATACTTGAAATGGTCAAAATAATAAATAATTATGTGAAATTATATCATTAATGAAAAAAATCTAAATTATATGAGAATTTAAAATTTATAGAAAGTACTATTCTCAGCACACTTTCAGTCCATCCCTACATGTGAGAATTTAGAATCTAAACTGGAATATGAACTTGGAAAATTTCTCAAATTAGTACTTGATTACGACATAACACTTCAACAATCAATCACGTTGTGACTGTGACACTAAGGCCTTGCTTGATAGAGAGGAAAGAAAATTAGAAAGATGAAAACTTGAAGTGATGGAAAAATGGAAGGATGGAAATATATTTTTTCTTTCCATAGGTGTGTTTGGTTGAGAGGATGAAAAATTAGAAAGAAAATTTTCTCTCAATTGCTTAGTACAATAGAAAGGTGAGAGGAAATAAAATTAAGCTTTGAAAACTATAAGTTATTTTTAAATTTTATAATTTAGTCTAATATTTTTAATATTATTTATTTTTATTCAATTTAGTCTCTATATTTTTAATTTAATCTAAAATTGATCCCTATTTGTTTCTAATTTTTATAATTTAATCTAATATTTTTAATATAATTTTATTTTTGTTCAATTAACTCCCTAAAATTTTTCTTTAATTGAAAATTGACCCATATGCATTTCTAAATTTTTTACAATTGAGTCCAATACTTTTAATATGGTTTTATTTTTATCTAGTTTAGTTCATAAAATTTTTATTTAATCCGAAATTGACCACTATTTATTTTTAATTTTCATAATTCAGTCTAATATTTTTATAATTTAATCTTGAGAGTTTGACTATCAATGTAACACCTAATACCCAATCCAGATGAATCCAACCTGAATATCGAATGCTATAAATGGCCCATGGCTTAAAACAATTTTTTTTAAAAAAAAGCAAGCACTTTTGATCATATGAAATTAAACAACCAACATGAAAATAAAGAGAAAAAAATTAACTAAAGCCACCAGAGAAAATAAACCTTTAAAAACTTTAGAAAAATAAATGATTTAACAAAAAGGCATTTTGGTAATTTTATAAAATTTAAACCCAAAAAATATTCAAAACTTAAACACAAGTTTAATATAATTAGAAACATTTTATACTTTTTTTTTCTAAAAAAGTACAAATCAAAGTAAATTTAACCAAATCGAAATTTAGGGACTCAAATGTAAATAATTTATAAGATGGATTTTAAGTTAAAAACTCAATTTCAGTTCCATTTTGGACTCATTAATTTCAGTTAGACTTAATGGTAAATTTGTGTTGAAATCGGATTTCAAATATGGTGTTAATTGCAAAAATAAGTAATTTATGGGCCATTTTGGAAAAAATTCATAATTTAAAGGGATCAATTTTTTAAAATGTGAAATTAAACCTTTTTTTATGAAATCAATATCATCATTGACATATAGACCAAGTTTCAGGTCATTTCGAGCTAAAACGAGTCCTTAATTACAATTATAAAATTAATGACAAGAACGTAAAGTTTGCAATTATAAGATATTGAACTAAATTATAAAATATAAATAAATAGAATTCAATTCAATTCCAAATTAATAAAATTTGAATAATTAAATTGAACAAAAATAAAAATAGTATTTTTTTGTCAACAAACTTGTACGATTTATTCAATGAATCATACAAGAGCCAATATTCGCATAGGCCTCATTAAAAATCTCCCTAAACCTATAGAGAAAAAGAGTACCTATACGAATATTAAATATAGAGAACAAGAAACAAAACACCTAACAAAATCACAACACCCAACGCATGAACGGACTACCCAAACACCCCCCACACTCGATCCCAACAACAATTAGCACCAACCCAAAAGCACCAAGCACGGCAAGTCTCAATCCACCCAGTCGACCATGCTACCACCCTTCACAAAACACATCAGCACGATCAACCCCTTCTTTAGCAAGCGCGTCAACTAGACCATTTCCTTCGCGGAAAATATGTGTAAAACACACACAAGATAAGGCCTCCAGCATCAATCAACACCAATATATCCCAGAAATTCCAAGGATGACTATTCTTGTGCGAAATCCAACTCAAAACCACGACCGAATTTGATTCGACAATCAAATTCACCCCCTCACACCATTGCGAACTAACAAAAAAATGAAGCGCACATTCCACAGCACGCAACTCCGCCTCATTAGACTTTATAATCCCGAAAGGTCCCGAACACACCACCAACACAATGCCCTCTGCATTTCGCAAAACACCACTAAAACCAGCAAGTCCCGGCTTCCTACGCACCGAACCAACCGTATTAAGTTTAACAGCACCTAAAAGGGCTGGGGACCAAGTTACACGACGTTTAATGGT
The DNA here is from genome assembly GCA_019671005.1 of Hibiscus mutabilis. Taxonomy (NCBI): domain Eukaryota; kingdom Viridiplantae; phylum Streptophyta; class Magnoliopsida; order Malvales; family Malvaceae; genus Hibiscus; species Hibiscus mutabilis. The sequence continues at coordinate 74,335,431 of CM033717.1, forward strand.
AATCGGACCAGCAATAGAAATGCACCATCGCGGACATTCCCACCATTGCGATTCATAGCAACACACATCGTCCGACGGCACCTTTACCCAATAAAATGATCTAAGTTTAATGAGAAAAAATACATTTTCCAACGCCAAATGCTTCCCATTGAAAACGCATTCATTCCGAGCTAACCATAGAGCCCACAAAACATAAGCAACACAAGCCACCCACCATTGCCTCAATGCACCCGAGAAAAAACAGTGAAAACTCTGAACAAGAAAATCAGACAGCAATCGCGGAAAAGGAATGCATACGTCCCACCAGCTTAACAATCAATCCCACACAACTCGAACAGTCGAGCAGTTAAATAATAAGTGGTTCGCCTCATCCATAGGTCATGCACACCAAATGCAGCGCCCTTGATCCTCCGAGAAAACAATCCCTCACGCGCGCAAGAAACTCATTGTAGGTATCCGATCAAGCCATAAAAACCAAAGAAAAGCTTGCACCTTAGAAGGTACCATAACCTTCCACACGAAACTAACTCCAACATCGCCATCTCTTAAACGGTCCGCCAACATTAGTAAAGTCAAACGTTTAACCAAAAATTGACCTCTCACATCGGGTTTCCATATCAGAACATCTTGTATCTTCGATTTCACCACAACCGGACAAATGAGGTTCACCAGTTCAATCAAACTTTGTCCCTCAAAGACCCGCAACTCTCTATGGAAAAACGATCTCCACAACCCATGATCGAAACCCCCGTCAACATAATCACGCACAAGAGCTAGCTTATTAACGGCCAAAGAAAACAAGCGCGAAAACACATCTTTCAACGACTCTTCGATACACCACGAATCTCACCAAAACATTACTTTCGAACCATACCCCACATTTCACAAAAAACTAGACATATCCAAAGCCGAGCCTACCTCAACACTTGATGCCGACTGAACTATCTGCTTCAAGACAACTAGCATAGTATTCAACTGCGACTTTTCGAAACGCCACCAAAGGATTGCCTCCCCATACTTAGCGACAATCAACTCACGCCACAAAGAATTAGGATTTTAAGCGTAACACCATTCCCACTTAGATTACATGGCAATATTTTGTACCCTTAAATCTACAATCTAAGACCCCTTAATTGCCAAGGGTGACAAACCTTGCTCTAACAAACCCGACTCATTTTTCTCTATAACGCCACCCTCCCCACGAAAAAGCTTTATAGATTTGATCAGTTTTTGCTATCACTCCCTTGGGCACAACAAATAACCCCATATAGTAAATCGGCAACGAGGATAACACGAAATTGACTAAAATTACTCTTGCTGCAAAAGACATTGAAGTTCTTTTCCACCCGGCCAACTTTGTGCGAAATCTCGCTATAACCGGATCCTGCATTTCTTTCCGAAGTGAATTCGCTCCTAACAGCAAACTGAGATATACCATTGGTAACACACCCTGCTGACAACCTAAAATCATGGCTACCTCTGAGAAACACGCATCGTCCACCCCAAAAGAAAATAAAACTGATTTTTGGAAGTTCATTTTTAATCCTGAACATACTTGAAAGACAGCCAAAACATCTCAAACAATCCCAATACAGTCCAACGACGCCTCAAAAAACATCAGGTGTCATCTGCGAACTGTAGATGTGATACACAACACGATGGAGCCACAGAAATTCCGCAAAACACCCCCTCCCTAGTCGCATTTTCTAACAAATGGTATAACGCCTTCGCAGCAATGATAAACAAAAGAGGCAATAAGGGATCCCCTGTAAAATAGTAAAAAATATTAGATAAAATTATAAAAATTAGAATGAAATATGGGTCAATTTCAGATTAAATAAATATTTTAGGGCTAATATAAACACAAATATTATTATATTAAAATTATTAAATTTAATAATAAAATTAGAAATAAATAAGGGTAAATTTTAGATTAAATAAAATTTTTAGGGACTAAAATAAAAAATAAATTATAATAAAAATATTGGATGAAATTACAAAAATTAATTATAAATATGGTGAAAACAAAATTATAGTTTTCTAAATATAATTTGATAATTGTATTATCATAGTACGATAGCTTTCACTTTTCTTTCTTATTTTCACCCAATTTTAGAGAGAATTATTTGTATATGAGTAAGGAAAAGTACATCCCATCCTATTTTCTTTCCTTTCAATTTCTCACTCTACTAAGCAACTATTAAATTTATTTTCTTTTCAATTTTTTCTTCCCTCCTTTATCCTTTCACTTTTTCACCCAACCAAACAAGCATAAATGATATCAATAATTTCACAATGTCAACACATGTACTAATTTGAAAAAAATTGCCAACTTCAAGGACGAATTTGTACAGGGACGGACCGTAGCCAGGGCCTGTGGGTACCTTGCCCCCTCCCCAAATTTTTTTTTAAAAAATTTCCAGATAGTCTTTAAATTTTTCCTAAAATTTTAATTTGCCCCCCCAAAAAAATTTAAACTTTTGTATTATATTTAGGGAAAAACTTCAATACAAGTTTACATGGTTCTTTTAATTTTAAGGGTTAGGATTGTAGTTTAGGGTTTAGGGTTTAGAATTTAAGGTTAGTGTTTAAAATTTAGGATTTATGGTGTTAGGGTTAGGGTTTAGGGTATTAGGTTTAGGAATTTAGGATTTGTATTTTGTAAGGCAAAAATACAAATCGTGTATCAAAGTTTTAACCTTACATTTTAAAATGTTTTTAATTGAATCCCCTCTTAAAAATTTAAAATCTCAATAATTCTCAAATTTTATAAAAATTTTATTTAAACCCCAACTTTTTTTGAAAATTTTAAATTGGACATTTCAAAAAAAATTGAAAATTTAAATTTAAATCTCTAAAAATTTTAAATAGACCCTTCAAACTTTAATGTCAAGATTGTAGAATAAAATTTTTGAGAATTCTTGACCCAGTCCTTGAAACTTTTGAGTACAAACTCACAATCCAACGAATAAGTTAAGAAAAACTACATTTATTTTGTGATCCAAAAGCCCAAGCTACTTGGGTAGTTATTGAACAACACAAAAAGCTCTATATAATTTGCCTAGGAATGTTTCCTAGGCCTGCAAAAATATTTCAAAGACTCGAAATGTACCTAAACTTATCAATTCCAAAGACTCAAATGCTTTATACTTTGGGGTAGTTCTGCGGTACCATAGGCTACGGTGCGGCACCAACTGAAAATGTTATAAGATTTAAAATATGAAACTGAAAATGTTACACTATTTGATAACATTTTCAGTATTTATAAAAACTTAAAATGCTATCAGAAGTGATGAAAGTTTCGATACTCAAAATTAAAGTTTCGATACTTACCACCAACCGAAAATGTTATCAAACAGCGTAATATTTTCAGTTTCATGTTTCAAATTTTATAACATTTTTAGTTGGTGCCGCATCATAACATGCCGTATGTTAGACACGCCCTATACTTTGTATTTGGGGCTTGGCTCACCTGTGCTCTCTACCAAAATTGGCCAATCCAACCCATCCCAATATACTTTAGAGGCTCATCATAACTTGATCAGAATCTGTTAAAATTTCCCATACATGGACTTTCACCATAAGATCTATGTCCTCAGCTTGTCCCCTTGTTGGTCCAGGTTGCCTGATTAAAATAGTCCTCGGAACTCGACATTCGTTCTTCTCAAGAATCCCAGAAAAACATCTCTCTGGATTGCTCACCAGTCACCAGTGATCCTTGCAGGAGCAACTTCCATCGACAAAATGATGGAATCTGTTTGAATCTCTCAAGATGATTGGCCTCCCTATAATTTTAGACACGAGCTTCATGAACTGATGGCAATCACCGCAAACACGAATGTTCTTCATTATCCTAATCGGTGTTGTTCCATGGGGCTTTTTAGTCAATCCAAATGCGAGAGCAAGCTTCTCACTGTGGTAACAAATGGATGCAAACTTTTCCTCCTCAACCACATTATGAAGAACTAGCTTTGTATCGGGCATAAAGCCAGCTTCCTGCAATTTCTTAATCAGTCTGCTCAGTTCTTTGTGTATGATTTCGATTTGGGGATGAGTTGCATCTTCTGCTACAAACTTGTGAACTTCGTTATCAATCTCGATCCAACTGTAAGCAGCAAACTTCTTGACATCCTTACTTTTCATGAGAGATCTCACTGATGCGACATCTTCCCATCTTCCACGGGTGGCATACATGTTAGAAAGCATGATATAAGGTCCTGCATTAAGGGGGTCCAATTCAAAGAGACGCTTAGCAGCCATCTCCGCACGTTCAATGTCACCCTTTACTGCACATACAGAAAGAAGGGTTGACCAGATTAAGGAATTTGGCTCGTGGGGCATATTGTTAATTAGATCCACCGCTTCTCTCATGCAACCCAAACGTCCAAGGAGATTGATCATGCATGCATAGTGATCCAAAGTGGGCACTAATGCGTGCCGTTTACCGATGGAATCAAAATATCTACGTCCTTCTTCAACTAAACCAGCATGGCTACAAGCAGATAGAGCAGCCACAAACGTAATATTATCAGGTTTCAACTTTTCTTGCAACATTTTTTCATAAAGGGCCAATGCCTCTAAATCCTGTCCGTTCTGCGCATAACCCCTAATCATGGCATTCCAAGAAACTACATTTCGGGACGGCATCATATCAAAAACTACCGAGGCATCCTTAGTGATTCCACATTTGCAATACATATCGACAAGAGCACTAGACACGAGCAAATCATTATCAACTCCCAAAAGAACGGCTTTCCCATGAACAACCTGGCCATTACACAAATAAGCTAATTTTGCGCAGGAACTAATCACACTAGAGATCGTAAAACTGTCTGGCTTGACACCTTCTTCTAACATCTTGCTGAACAAATTCAGAGCATCGTCTTCTTTTCCATTCTGTACATAACCGGCAATCATTGTCGTCCAAGATACTTTATCCTTTTTCTTTATCATGCTAAAAACCTTAATTGCTTCATCTACCAATCCACTTTGAAAGTAAGCGCCGAGAACATTCGAGACCGTGACATCATCAGGTTTGAAACCAGCTACTTGCATCTCCTGAAACAAATCAACGCATTTCTTAGGTTGCCTGTTTTTCAAATAACCAGCAATCAATGAATTCCATGAAACCACATTTTTATTAATCGTTCTATCAAACAACCATTGTGCTTTATCAATCTCGCCACACTTGGCATACATATCAGTCAAAGCATTCGAAACAAAAACATTCCTTCCCAAACAACCAACATAAATTCTACCATGAATCTGTTTCCCTTTCCTCAAATCCGATAACCGCGAACACGCATTCAACGCACTCACATGAGTATACTCCGTCGGCTCAAAACCCTCTCTATTCATCCTCAAAAAAACCTCGAGCGCCTGACTCGAAAACCCACTTCCAGCTAAACCCGCAATCACGGTATTATAAGAAACAGAATCACGAGAGGGCATCTGATCAAACAGTGCTCTCAAATTCTCAACAGACCCTGATTTTGCATATACAGAAAGCATCGTGTTCCAGGAAATAATATCTCTCTGGGGCATTTTATCAAACAGGTTTCGAGCATCTGAAATTTTCCCAAATCTCGCATACAAATGGAGAAGACGATTGTGTAGAAACGTATCATTGGGTGTAAAATAGTGACGATCCATGTGAGATTGCAGTCTCCTGGCTTGACCGACATCGTTGACTCGAAGGCATTCGAGCACGAGCGGCGTGTATGCTTCGGCCGTCGCTTGGCCACCGGTGTACAATGAATCAATTGCTTGGCGAAGCTTTTGCCTGCCTTTCATTTTTATTTTTTTGAATTACAGTTTTTTTCAATTTGTGCGAGTTAAATACCTTGGCGCGTTTATTGTAAAGTAACCGTTGCTCTTTTAATAGTTTAAATGTGGTTATAAGGTATTATTTATTCAAATTATATTAAAGTAATATTATTTTGCAAATTAATTAAAAAATTATCCTCATTAATGGTTATTTAAAAAAACACTACTTTTGGTCCACGTAAGGCAAACTCATTTTTGACTAAACGCGAGTTATGTATTGAATTGGTAAGTAAGAAATAAAAAAATTAATTTACCAAGTTTTCTATACACAGAACTCGCTTTTAGCTAAGCGCAAATTTGCCTTACGGGGACCGAGATGGAGTATTTTTCTACATAATCATTAATGAGGTACTTTTTCAATTAATTTCCAAAAAAAAATATTCCTTCAATATAGTCATATGTTTATAATATTCTTAACATTTTGACAAAGCACACACTCTTTGCAGACAAATCGATTGAACTTAGGTTTCTAGAATAACCATGATCTACTTTTCTAATGAAATCACTTGTTAAGTTCAAAAATTGTTATATTCAATAAATTATTAATCTAAATCTATCTTATTACTTTAATATGCTTTTATATAAAAATATTAAATATTTTATATTCATTCTTAATACAATATCATAATAATATATTATGTTTTTTAATCATGAATAAACCTTATCCATATCTTACATAAAATTTACCGGAACACTTATACATATTACCATTTTCTAGACTTTACTATAAAATAAATGCTCAAACTATGTTTTTTTTTTGTAATAGGTGCCTAAATATCTTTTGGCAGAACTGGGTGTCCAAAATTTCATTTTTGGCTAAAATAAGTGTCAAAATATGTGTTTAATTGACTTTAAAACAAGCAAAAAATGAAACTTTAGACACATATTACAAAAAACATAATTAAGGCACTTATTTTATAATTGAACTTTTTTAAATACAATCAAACTTATGATTTTTTTTAATTATTATTATAAAAAAATATTAATCAAAATAAAAATTCAGTCGTTATATGTAAACTCTAGTTTGGGCAAAATAAACTCTTAAACTATCATTTTTTGTCACTTTGAGTCATGATAGTTATTTAAGTCAAAAGAAAATTATTTCGATTAATAAGATGTTGACATATCACAATTTTTTTTGACCAATAGATAGTTTAGGGACTAAAATAAGAAAAATGACATAGTTTATGTACTTATTTTGACCAAAAAATAATTTAGGGACTTAAAGTGACTAAAAATAATAGTTTAGGTGCTTATTTTGTCCATACCATAATTTAAGTACTTAAAACAGAAAAAATACATATTTAAAGGGCTTATTTTTCATTTAAGCCTATGTGTGCGTAGGCAATGTAGTTCAAAAGTTCTACAAACAAGATTAAATGAGAGTTTATGGAATATTTTAAAAATAAAAATAAGGGTAAACTATACTGGTAATTACCAAACCATTTGGAGATACTTATTTTGACCATCGAACTAGACAACTCATCAATCAGACCACTAAACTAATTAAATTGACCTATTTTGACCGTCACCATTAAAAAAACTAATGGAGGGGTGACGTGGTAGTTAATGAAATTTTGTAAAATTACACATAATTAATCAACCAATCAGATAATAACACATGTCTCACCCAATTGGATAAATTTACTCAAATTTTAATTTATTCTATCTAATATACTTTTTCCTCCGATCAGTGTCACTATTTGGTTAAAGGAAAATTAAAGAAGAAAAAAAAAGAATAACATTGTGACGACTTGCACTTAGGGCCAATGGGTGTTATACCCACACCTTTACCAGTGTACCCATCTATTCTTAATGATATAAATTACACTTTTTTATATACATATCTTATAATGCAGTAAATGTTAGGGAAATAAGAAGTAAAAATGGTTAAAAGAGACTCGAACCTAGACCACTTGTGATGTGTAAAATCACACAAACCACCAAATTAAATCAAATAATTAATTAAAAATAAAAATATTTCAAATATATTTAAAGTGGTTATTAAAACAAGATTTAAAATAACAATAGATTTATGTTTTTTTATTTTTAATTAAATTGAATATCTAAAGTAGTTATTAAATATTTGATTTAATTTAAATATTAAATTATTAAATAGTCTATTTTAAAAATATTCGATTTAAAAGAAAAGAAATTTGATTTAAAATATTCGAATATTTTTTTATATTTAAATCAAATCGAATATTTATTAAAATATTAAATATTTGATTTAAAAAATATTTGATATAAAAGAAAATATATTTGATTTAAAATATTTGAATATTTTTCTTTTCATATTTAAATTAAATTCATTATTTAATAGTAAATATTTGGTTTAATTTAAATATAAAAAGAAAAAAATATTTTCATATTTTAAATCGAATTTATTTCTTTTAAATCGAATATTTAATATTTTCATATTTAAATTAAATCAAATATTTAATAACTACTTTAAATATTCGATTTAATTAAAAAATAAAAAAAAATCATAAATCTATTTTCATTTTAAATATTGCTTTAATAACTACTTTAAACATATTTAAAATATTCATATTTTTAATTAGTTATTCAATTTGATTTGGTGGTTTGTGTGATTTTACACATCCCAAGTGATCTGACTTCAAGTCCCATTTCAACCATTTTTACTTATTTTTCCCTAACATTTACTTTATTATAAGATATGCATATAAAATGGTACAATTCATACCATTAAGAGTAAGTTAGTATGGTGGTAAAAGTGTGGGTATAACACCCATTAATCTCAGGTTTTATATACCCCAAGGCTATTCTTCCATTCTTCTTTAATTTTCCTTTAACTAGGTGTTGACGCCACCACTTGATTTGAGGAAAAATATATTAAATATTAAATAAGATAAATTAAAATTTGAGTAAATTTATGCAATTGGGTAATGACAAGCGTCATCATCCGATTGGTTGGTTAATTTTATTTAATTAAAATAAAATTAGGATTAAATTGATATAATAGGTAAATAACAGAGACCAAATGTGTAATTTTATAAAATTTCATTACCTGCCACGTCACGCTTTTGTCACCCTTCTGTTAATTTTGTAACGGCAGTGGTCAAAATAGATCAATTTAATAAGTTTAATGGTTTGATTGATAATTTTCTAGTTTGGTGGTCAAAATAGGTATCTTCAAATAGTTCGGTGGTCATTGGTGTAATTTACCCTAAAAATAATCAAATCAAACGCACGACAATTACCAACACATAAATACAATAAACCCCGAATACGAAGCAGTTGACAGTTGTTTTCCTTTAGGCGCGCGGAGATCTACTAATTGATCTAGTAAATTAATATATTATCTTATTTTGTATGAATTTAGATTTAATACAATAAACGCACGACAATTACCAACACATAAATACAATAAACGCACGACAATTGTCAACTGTTTCGTATTCGGGGTTTATTGTATTTATGTGTTGGTAATTGTCGTGTGTTTGATTTAATTGTTTTTAGGGTAAATTCATACAAAATAATATAATATATTAATTTACTAGATCAATTAGTAGATCTCCGCGCGTTTATTGTATGAATTTAGATTTCGACATTTGTATTGTGAATATAATATTTTTTTATTTAATAAAAAAAAATCATGATTAACATTTAACAACATTGAATCATGTAAATTATAATTATATTGAGAGTCGAATTGAGTTTAACCTTTTAATAAAAAATAAAAACTTTTCTAATATTTTACATCTACGGTGTTCAAAATCGAGACACCACTCAAGAGATATCAAGTTTTGTTATTACTCGACTCACCAGATATTTATCATAAATCCTACATGTTGTAGGAAGATATGTGTGTTATATTTTGATACATAGGTTGTCTAAATTTTTTTTACACAACTCTTCATATTTAAGCTATAAAATTTAAAACCCAAATTCCTAACCCTAACACCTAAACCTTAAATCCTAAACTCTAAATTCTAACCATAAACCTTATATTATACACCTTACAACCTAAACACCTAAACTCTAGATCACAACCTAAATCTCTAAATTCTAAAATTAAAAATTTTATGTATCAAAATATTTTTCATATTATCATAAATTATTTAAAAATAAAATGAAATTGGAAAATTTTAAATACCATGCACTAGTAGTCAACCTGGCAGGCCAAAAATCATAATCAAATATAAATGTAGTTTTCTCTGAGACTGCTGTACTAAATTTGTTTGGTTCCTTGGAAAATCAAATAGAAATTTCAGTTCTATTTTTGAATAGAAGATGATGGGAAAGATGGGATATTTGGAAAATATAATTAAATTAATAAATATTTTAACATTTTTTTATTTTATTTTAAAATTAAAAAAAAATAAAAAAAATGACGTGACGCGTTCTGATTGGTTATGACAATTTTTTTAATGTTAGGGAGGAATATAAGTAACGGCGAAAATGTTAAGGAGCAAAAGTGGTCAAAAAATAATTTAGGGAGTAAATCGGGAAATTAGGTAAAGTTTAGGGGGAGATGCATTAAGCCTTAAATTAAGGGTAAACTATATCAAATACCATCAAACTTTAGGTGTGTATCGATTATATCACTAAACTAAAAATCGATACTATTTTACCATTGAACATCAGTTTAGGCTTTAATTATACCACTGGGACGTTTAAATCCTTCCACGTCATCGCAAGTGGATCATTAAGATCTTTTCACGTCATAAATTTTAAGGGCACGATGGTATAATTGAAGTCTTTAGTAAAATTCAATGTTAAAATAGATTGATTTTTAGTTCAATAATGTAATTAATACAAAACTTAAAATTTAATAGTATATGATATGATTTATCCTTAAATTAATCATAAACTTCAAACGTAAACTATAATAAAATAAAATAAAAAAGATGGGATTAATGAAATGAGAAAAAGGAAGAATAAAAGGTAGGTTGGGTAAGACTTGAGAGACAAAGAATAAAGAAAACAAAGGGCCCACTAAAAGAGAAAAGGGGGTTGGTTATACTTTGTTAAAGTATCAAGATTACACTCTTATAATTAAGATTTATATTTAATACACCGACAGCAGAAACTTTTAGAGTGATTTGATTTTAGAGAATGGAATTTTTTTTATTTTTTTGAAAAATAAAAAATGATAAAAAAACATGTTTGGTTGCAAAAATAGAAAATAAAAAAAAAGAAGGAAAAATTTAAAAACATAAAAGATGTTTTCATTGTTTCCATTTAAAATGTTTTAGGAAAATAGAAAATACAAAACAAGAAATTTTTTATTTTAATTCGGATTTGAATCCTTCTAATATCTTTTTTTAAAATTTTAGTTTACTTACTCATATTTTATTTATTTTTATTTTTATTATTATAATATTTTCTAATTATATTTTATTTCAATTATTTAATAATTATTTTTCATTTCTATTTTGAAATGCTATAAACCAAACACATTTTTATTATTTTTATTTTTTAAAATAACTTTTCAACTCTATTAACCAAGTATGTTTTCTAATTTTTAAAAAACTTAAAATAAAATTTATTTTTTTTTTAAAATGAAAACAGAAAATATTTCCTAAAATCAAACGGACCATTAGTTTCCACACACATCTTAGTTTTAAGATTCATGAATTTAGTCTAGGGCGTAGGATTTAAGGGTTTAATTGTACGGGTAATGGTTATAATTTACGAGTTAGGGTTTAGATCTTAGGATTTAGGTTTTAGAGTAATATGTTGAGGATTTATGGTTTAACTTCTAAACCCTAAATTCTAACCTTGAACCCTAAATTTTATTCACAAACACTCAACTCTAAACTACTAAACCTAAACCATACACCCTAAATTGGGCCATGAACCCTAAAACTAAGGCGCTTGTAAAAACTAAAAATTTTCCACCGCCAGTGTGTCAAATAATTATTCTTATTATTCTTCTTCTTATTATTATAATAGGCTAGATTGATGATTAAAATATATTCGAATTTGAATTATAATAAATTTGAACAAATTAAGACATGATGGGATTAAAATTTAGTATAAGGTTGGACAAGAATCCATGTATAGTATTTATATATGACGAAAAAATAATATAAACCCCATTAAGTTATAGTATCGCTTTAAAAAAACAATTTTTTTTCCATTTTAAAAACAAAATTTTCATGGCTTAAAACACTCTTAAAAATTAATATTTGATGGCATTTCTAATGATTTCTTCAGATTTTATTTTTTGATAAGTATTCTTTTTAATTTTCAGTTGATTTTTCATAATGACATTTTAAAAACAGATTTTCTCAATTTATATAAAATTAATTCACTAGAAGTGATATTATTTTAGTTGTTATTATTAACACAATGACGGAATTTAAAAGATGGTAAGCATGAATTAAGAATATCTATAAACAAATATTACCTTATAATCACTTTTAGATTATTAAGAAAATGATAAACATTCAATTGATATGTAAATTTATTATTAATTGAACATAACTGACTAGATTTTCTTGTAGTATGATTTGTGTAGTCGGTAACAATAAACAAAAATTATCATAGCTACTTTAAGGACGACAATCAAGACTGATTGAACAAGTATATTTTGTCGGTTAGTCAAGTTGTTCATCTTTGTTCCCTCATATTCTCGTAGGTCGTGGGTTCAAGACACTTATGAACACTCATCTTTCTTCCCCTAGAGTCCACTATCTTCCCTTCTAGGTAGGATTATGTTTAAATTTAGTATTTGTCAAAAAGATTGATTGAGTCTTAAGCCTAGATGACACTATTGTTGTTATTGCAATGTGGACAAGAATATGAGTTCAAGAGTATTTAAATGTATAATATCCTTTGATTTATGGAATGAAAGGAGTTTGAGTAGTTTACGTATTGTATAATAAACTAATAATATTATTTTTACAGTTTAACTACTGGTTTTCGATTCACTAGCTGATTAATTCAGATCAAATTTTACATAAGCTCATTATGAGTGCGACTATTCCAAAAGCGAATATGAGTTGAAGTTTTTCTGGGTTCATCAAAAGTGGAAGGAATAAATTGTAAGTTTAAAAATTATAGAGGGAATAAAATTAAACTAGACCTAAAAAATAAATTTCAAAAAAATATATTTTAAAAAGGGAAAACACTACATTCGGACGCGCTTGCTTCGTGACTCGGTCTGATACTAAAAAAAAGGTAAATTACATAAATGACCAATATATTTAGAATTTAGTCTTGATTTGACTGTTATAATTTTTTAAACAATTAAATCACTATATTATTAAAATAGCTTTAATTTAAACACCCCATTAAAATTTAACGTAAAAAATAATGTGACAGTTAATAAAAATTTATATAATTATATATTTGATCCTTGTTACTTATATATTTTATTTATTTTATTTTATTTTAATTTAATAAAATAAATTACACATTCAATATTTATTTTCCTGATTGGAAGATGAAAATAAATGAAAGCTAGCAAATTGGCACTAAAAAAAATCAAACCTGGGCATGCTTGGAGTATTAAGCGTGGCTTTGCCCGTTTATGTATCATTTATTTTATTAAATTAAAGATTAAATGTATAATTTTAAATTTTTAACTCTTTAAAAAAAATTCTAGCATGTCGGGTGGTAGATTAATTTATTTCTTTTAACTCTGCTTCCACCATGTCCAACCCAACCCACCAATAATCTAATCAGGCGACGACGGCGATTAAATGTATAATTATATAAATTTTTACTAAGCGGCGATGCCTAATTACTTTACGGAAACGCTGACGTGCCCTTTCGGGGAGTTGGCGACGAATTTATCGGAAACGGAGCTCAGGGAGACGGCCTACGAGATTCTGGTCGGAGCTTGTCGGACTACCGGTGGGAAGCCTTTGACGTACATATCGCAGTTGGAGAGGAATGCGGAGAGGACGGCGCCGCAGACGCCGAGTTTGACGTCGTCGGCGTCGTTGCAGAGGTCGTTGACGTCGACGGCTGCGAGTAAGGTGAAGAAGGCTTTGGGATTGAGATCGTCTCGGAGGAGGAAAGCGAGGGGCGAGTCGGACTCGGAACGAGTCAAAAAGGCGGTTACGATTGGGGAGTTGTTGAGGGTTCAAATGGGAATTTCAGAGCAAACGGATTCCAGGGTTCGAAGAGCTCTTTTGAGAGTCGCCGCTGCTCAGGTCTGTTAAAAACAGTGCAGTAATCTTATTTTCTTTCAATTTTTCTGAGAAAAGCTACGATTTTTTTGCCGTTTCTGATTTTAATTTTTAATTAAGCTCAAGTAATGTGATGCCATAGAAGCAGTTAATTTTCTTAATTTTTTTTCTTAATTTTGATAATTTGTTAATTCAAATTGTTGAGTTCAATTATGATTTTCCACCCTTCATTTTTATCAGTTGGGAAGAAGGATAGAAGTCAATAGTGTTGCCACTTGAGATGTTGCAGCAACTGAAATCTTCGGATTTTCCGAATCAAGGCGAATACGAAGCTTGGCAGAGGCGAAATCTGAAGTTTCTTGAAGCCGGACTACTGTTGCATCCTCTCTTACCACTGGACAAGGCCGACAATGCTCCGCAGCGATTAAGGCAGATCATCCGTGGAGCCCTGGAGAAGCCTTTTGAGACTGGGAAAAACAATGAATCAATGCAAGCCCTCAGGAGCATTGTTTTATCTCTTGCTTGTAGAAAAAGCTTTGACAGGTCTGTTTCCGAGACCAGCCACTGGGCAGATGGATTCCCACTGAATCTCAGAATTTACCAGGTGCTGTTAGAAGCCTGTTTCGATGTTAATGATGAAACATCTGTTATCGAAGAAGTTGATGAGGTTCTTGAACTCGTAAAGAAAACATGGGTAGTCCTCGGGATGAACCAGATGCTGCATAATCTTTGTTTCTTGTGGATATTGTTTAATCGTTACGTGGTAACCGGTCAAGTGGAAGGTGATCTGTTGTTTGCTGCCAATAATCTGTTGATGGAAGTCGAAAAGGATTCGAAGGCCATGAAAGATCTGGATTACTCCAAGATATTGAGTTCTACTTTGAGTGCAATTTTAGGTTGGGCTGAGAAAAAGCTTCTTGCCTACCACAACTATTTCAATAGTGATAACACCGAGTTAATGGAATGTGTTCTTTCCATGGGTGTTCTATCGGCAAAGATAATGGTAGAGGATATCTCGCACGAGTACCGTAAGAAAAGAAAGGAAATCGATGTGGCTCACGAGAGAGTTGATACATACATACGATCATCACTCCGTACTGCTTTTGTTAAGGCAAGTTTCCAAAATTTCAAGTGACATATAGTTTAATATCATGATCTTTGTTTTGTTAACTCTTAAATTATATATTTAGACCAAGTTTGCCAGTAAAATTTGTCTGAAAATGACTCAAGGTTGCACCCTTTGATAATGTATTTAGACAGATAATGGAGAAGGTGAAGTCTAGCAAACGTTCATCAAATAAGAACCAGCAAAATCATCTTCCTTTCCTTTCCATCCTCGCACAGGATGTCTGTATGCTGGCTTTCAGTGAGAAGGCAATATTTAGTCCAATATTAAAGAGGTGGCATCCTCTTCCGGCCGGTGTGGCTGTCGCCACTCTTCATTCTTGCTATGGGAACGAGCTGAAGCAATTTGTTTCCAGCATTGGTGAATTGACACCGGATATATTACAAGTGCTGAGAGCTGCGAAAAATTGGAGAAAGATCTGGTGCAAATCGCGGTTGAAAACTCGGTGGAGAGTGAGGATGGTGGGAAGTCAATCATAAGGGAGATGCCTCCTTATGAGGCTGAATCTGTAGTCTCTAATCTGGTGGAATCATGGATAAAGACTAGATTAGACAGACTGAAGGAATGGGTCGACAGGAATCTGCTGCAAGAGGTAAATACGGCTTATCTTCCTTTTCTTAGTTGAAATATTCATTTGTCGTCTTTCCATAATCGGAAGATGCAAGGTGTTTAGCAGGGAAATTTTGTTTTGTCTTAAGATTATACTTGGTTTCCAGGCTCTGTCATTTCTTGAATCTCATTTAGTTGCTGACGATCCATTGCTATACGTTTCTGCTTCTCTTGTCTCTTTGTAGGTATGGGATCCACGAGTGAATAAAGAGTTATTTGCTCCATCTGCTGTTGAAGTTTTGCGAATTGTAGATGAAGCTTTGGAAGCATTCTTTTTGTTACCGATATCTATACATGCTGCATTGCTTCCTGGTTTAACCAATGGTATTGACAGATGCCTTCAGAATTATGTATCGAAGGCAAAGTCTGGCTGTGGTACTAATTTTACATGTTCTTTCTTCTGCAGTTATCACTTTTGATGACAACTAAAAGAAAATACACCATCTTCTGATCTGCAGGGACCGGAGTACATTTGTTCCATCAATGCCTGCTTTGACTAGATTTTCAACACGGTCAAAATTTCCGGGTGTATTTAAGAAAAAGGATAAGTTTCAAATGGCACAGAGTAGGAAATCTCAGGTTGGGACTACAAATGGTAATGACTTGTTCGGGATACCCCAGCTATGCTGTCGTATAATACTCTTCAGCATATTCGAATGGAGTTGGATGTCTTGGCAGAAAGGACAATTGTGCATCTTAGAAGTTCTGAATCTCCTCATGTTGATAACAATGGGATGGGGAAAGCATTCGAACTTTCGGCTGCTGCTTGTTTGGAAGGGATCCAACAAATGTGTGAGGCAACTGCATATAAGGCCATCTTCCATGATCTAAGTCACGTCCTCTGGGACGGCTTGTATGTCGGTGAAGTTTCATCGTCTAGAATTGAACCTTTTCTTCAGGAGGTCGAGCACTATTTGGAGGTAATTTCATTAACTGTGCATGACAGAGTCAGAACACGAGTTATTACTGAAGTAATGAAAGCTTCTTTCGATGGTTTCCTACTGGTTTTACTTGCCGGAGGTCCTGCTCGTGCTTTCAGCCCGCAAGATTATGAAACAATAGCAGAAGATTTTAAGTTCTTGACGGATTTATTTTGGTCCAACGGTGATGGACTTCCGGCTGATTTGATCGAAAAGTTTTCAACCACAGTTAAGGCCGTCCTCCCATTGTTTCACACCGATACTGACAGCCTGATTGAGCAATTCAAATACATGACCGCAGAGAGTTACGGTTCTTCTGCTAAATCCAAACTCCCATTGCCACCAACCTCTGGTCAGTGGAGTCCCACGGAACCGAACACACTTTGCGAGTTTTGTGTTACCGGAATGACGAGACGGCGGCTAAGTTCCTTAAGAAGACTTACAACTTGCCAAAGAAACTCTGAAGACATTATGGGGATGTTTTTTAGAGAAAACATGGCTCTTTGTTGGCTGGCTTCTATTTGTTTTGAGAACTTAACCTCATAAGAATAAAGGATACAATGCTCCGCCGGCAACAGAATCTCGATATCCATGAAGGGTGAGGATGATGGATGAAACATTACAAGTCATTACAACCGAAACTGCAGGATGAAAGTTTTAAGAGGTTTGATAATTTATATAGGGAAAAAATTGAGAGGTTTTCAGTTCTGGTTCTTGGATTTGAATTTTTAATTTTCTTTATGGTGATTTTTGAACAGCTTGTGTATGTTGCTTGACGAATGAAATGAAATGAAAAAAGTTATTTTTGTTAGTCTGCTGTGTATCTTCGGCTGTTGTTCCCAAATGCCAATGGCTCAAGCTAGAGGAAGCTAAGTTATATTGCAATTAGAAAGAAAGTTTTCATTACTGTTAAAAAATCATTTAAATTGCAATTTGTTAGCACTATATCATTACAAATATACACAATTAAATCAAATTTTTAAATATTATAAACTCGAAAAAGTTTAAATTTTAAATTTTTAAAAAATAAAATAAGACGTTAAACTCCGTTAATCTCTTAATGGCAAACTTTTAAAGTACCCTCAATTTTACACATTATTATAATTTAGTCATAATTCTAAAAAATTAACAATATTTTAAAATTACTTCAATTTAGTCCCTTTTCGCGATTATTGTCCCCTTCACCATCCTCCTCCATCATTGGACATTTGATTCAAGTTCGGTTTGTTGTCGTTTTACGATCTCATTGACTTTTTTCAATCATTGGGGATGTTGACGGTGATTTTTATTCTGTAACTAGAAAAAGAACCAAAGCAGCTACATACTCGGGTCGGGTGACACACACACATATATTGATTATATATATATATATATTATATATATATATATATATATATATATTAATAGGAGATCTTTCGTCTGCTAATTTAGTCCAGATTGCAGCAATGGAAGCTGTGAAGTTGAAGAAAAAAGAGCCAAAGATTGTGGTGGATGTTGAGGAGAGCAAGAAGCACTTTCATACTGTCTTGCGAATCTGATTCCTCAAAACAAAACCAAAATCATATTTATTAATTTATTTTAATATATTGTCTTTATTTTTACTCCTCCCTTGACGCTGCAAGTGAGCAACTCTTGCTTTGTTCCTTTGAGGGGGTGTCTTTTTTTGTTACGATTTACAGATTGATTTCGAGTGTTTTGGCTTGCAGGGTATATGTTTTCGAATGATGTGATCATTGCTTTGGAGAAAAACGGCAGTGAACAGAACAGGTTTTCAGTGAAGTTTGCCAGGTTAGCCAACAATATGGCTCTAAGATGGAACCAACATGGATCAAGGGTGGATGCTGTCTAACAGTTGCAGGGCATTGCACCTTGTTCCGGTAAGTTTGCTTCATTGGAGTGGGAAAGGGAAGCCATGGGTGAGACTAGATGCAAAGAGACCTTGCTCACTTGAGACAGAAGATTTGGAAATTCTGAGGAAGATCCAGGAGGATGATAGTGAAGGACTAAATTGAAATAAGTTTGAAATATCAGGTGTTAATTTTTTTAGAATTGGAACTAAATAATAACAATGTGTAAAATTGGGAGTATGGTCCAAGTCCGTCGAAACCTAAAATATTATGTCCCAAACCAGACATGATTTAGATCAAACATGTTACTTTATGGTGCTTTTAATTGGAAATATAGCACACATACCAAACACCAAACCAACCAAACAAGTGCCAATTGGGTGCTCACTTTGCCTGAAACCTGACGTGTTAAAACATTTTGATTATTTAGTCCAGTTTGGGTGTTTCAAAACTCCTGTTTTACTTGATTGTTTTGTTTGTAATTCTAATTCAGGAAAATGACCTACTATCATTGTCTGAATAATCAAACCATTCTCTCTAAAAGGCTCCAACCCGCATACAATTCTATAAGGGTTACAGATACTTCACCATTGTTATTAAATGTTCCTGTTCCTTAGTGCCATGGATTCTTCTTTCCTGTTCCACTTCGCTTTGCCCTGCTCGATGTTGAGCTAGTTTTCTGCCAAAACATATATAAAGTTAACATTAAAAAATAAAGATATAAAATGTTCGTGTTTTTAGGTACGCTCGCTGGTCTATTGATTATATGTACCGATTTCGATTTCTTCGTCTTCCCTCGAATCCTGTTCTTGGGAGGTTTCAGTTTATACATCCGAACCATCCAATGATGAGTTGTGAATACCTATATTGACAAACGAACAGAGAATCTCATCGGGGATAGGAAACCTAATCATCATTACTCATCCACCACATATGCTACACTAAACATGTTTCATGGAGAAATTATTTGAACAAATAATATTGGTTAATATTCATGATTCGTATGAGGTGCTATCCGAATATAAATGACAATTACGATTATCGTACCTCCTCGAAATGAGTGAGTTTGAAATATTTCTTTCCAATTTCTGTCTGCCTAACTCTATCAAAGCCTTTCCCATCAGTTTCTACGAACCTGGAGACATGTATAATTAAGGGAAGTACTCCAGATAAAAGCAAAAATGACCAAAAGCACAAACTCGGAAGTTAACAGAACCAGACCTGTAATAAGAGAGTTTATACATTAAACAGTTCAGCATGGTTGGAGTGGCCTGGGAATCAATCCGATACTGACCATCTCTCTGCAGAGAGCAAGTTACATAACAATTAGTAATTATAACAAGTGAAATAAATGTGTATAAGGAAGACTAAATATCATCTAATTTCTTAGCCTAAAAAAAATATCCGGTCTCAACTCAATGCCGTAACATTCTATTCCAAGAAACTAAGAAAATATTAAACAAGCATTATTGGATCTCTAAGAACGAAAGAGAAACCAAATAATGGAATAAGGGTGGATTCTTAAGGCAGTGCCAGTAGAGAGAACTTACCAGGTAATCAGGTTCCTTGATATGAGGAAACACACCTCCTCCAATTCGAACCATCCACAGGAACTTGTTAATATCATCACTGGGGTAGCCAACGAGACCTAATGAGAGAAGTGAATGTCAGAACTATTATTAACGCAGTACATTTCAAATAAACAAAGAAGAATTCAAACCTCCAAAGACGACAAGAACATATTTTACATCCAAAGAGTGGAAGATTTCCCAAGCTGCCTTTTCAGGAGAAGACATGGCAGTGCCAACAGTTGCAATATGAGTATTGTTCCAGGTATTATTGTCAACAATGACAGTGCGGTTAGCCATAGCAGTGGTTTGGTAACCATAGTCCCACCAAGATGCAACCTGTGAGGAGATTCACTTAGCACAGTCAAACTAAACTTTGTTTCTTTGCCAACATATTTGATTAGAATATGTTCCATTTATCAAAAAGTAAGCCACTACATGCAAAAACAGTTCATTCTGAAATAAGAGGAAAATTCATAAATCAGCAAAAACTATCACTGATAGCAAATCAGAGCCAACCTATTATATGCTCAATGTATCAGCAGCATAGATCATACAGCTCATTATTAATTCCACAAAAGTACATGTATGAAGAAAAACTACATGCCAATAAAACTGGATGCCTAAACTGAAATTTGAAAGCTGGAAAATAGAATATGTTTGAAATCTAGAAAAGCTAAGAGGGGAGAAATACCACAAAGAGAACTTACTTTATCATCAACATCAGTATTATGGCGCAGCCATGCATAAGCCTCTCTAAAATCATCAAAAACATGTAGACCATCATGAGAACGAGATGTTAAAACTATAGAGGGGGCTGAATAAGCTTCGGCTGCAGCCCAAACACAATGAACCTGCAAAGGAAAGTGCATTAGGCATATAATTAAATCAACAAGAAGGAAGGAATGAGAAAGAAAAAAGGTATGAAAAGAAATTCCAGTTACAGAATGAAAAAAGAACAAATAAGCAAAGTACCACATAGAAGGCACCCAACAAGATGAGTAACAGAAGAGAAATCACAGATGAATCCAAAGGTAAAGCAAGGAGCCTCTTCTTCTCAGCTTTGGCTTTGGTTAATGGTTTTTCCTCCTTTTTCTTTCTTGCTCTTCTTTGAGGGTCGATTCTTTGACGTCTCTTCAGATTTTTCAGTTTTTACTGCACCATTCTGTGCTTCAGCAGGAGCAGAACTAGTTTCTGCAGCCTTAGTTATCAGAAGCAGCAGAAAATAATTTTAGTCCTGTGGCTAAATGAATTCACCAAATGATTGGTTGAGCACAAACTTATAGAATGGATAAACAGAGCCTGCTTACATCAACTTCTGTATTGCTTGATATTCCAGGAAGCTGAAACTTAATTGAACGGGTGAAAACATCAAAAGCTTGGGAGAGAGCAATTCCAGATGTGATGCATGCAGCTGGTGCAAACACAAGCATTAGGCGCACCTGCATGATTAGACCATAAAGGCTCCACACTATTAGGACATAAAAATGGGGAGTTATGGCCTCAAATTGATTGTGTCCATATTCTTCTTACCATTACTCCAGAGAAATATACAGATGTTGCAATATACAGGACCACGAAAGAGCTTGCATCTGATAAAGGAGAAAAGCATGCCTTCCAAAAAGGAAAAGAACAATTATTGATCATACTGCATAAACTTGAGTTATAGGGAAAAGGACAATATGTTCCATTCCAAAAGCTTGCAACTTACAATGATACCAGCTGGAACCAAGAATGCCAAAACATTAATGTCCATGAAATAAGATGGCCATGTTGGTGGTTGATGTTCACTAACACTAGCAATGATTGGTATATATTTGCTTGCATAAGTCCTGTCAAGATGCAGTAAAAAAAATGGAAAAGAAGTTACACAGCTAATTTTGATCAACTATTGGCTGAACAAATGACATTAAGGTATTAAAGCAAAAAATACTGTTTGAATGGGAAACCCACTTAATGCTAACATATTAAATAGTTTTCTGGTATGTCATTCAGATCCAGGGTTAAAAGAATTTGCACAGAACAAAAGGCCCCTCTAGAAGTAGATCCATACCAAACCAAGATATCTGGATAATCTCAGTTTCAAGGTGCATCAGACTGCACCATCCTTTACTACAATTCCTGCCAACGCCTTTTCATTCACAGTTTCACCCAAAAATTATTACAATGGAAGGTAAAATAATGAATTAGGTACTTACGGGTCAAGTAGACTTAAGCTTCGTCCACTCCATCCCTTTGTTGGACTGGAAGCTACTAGTGCTATAAGAACAGCTATAACAGCACAAAATACTGCCCTGAGAACAGAAATTATTTGAGATCATTTAATCTTCCATCTAATTCACATGCTTATCAGTTACTAAGAAAGTTTACAAGGAATATAATTTTCATTCAATGCATGCCAAATTGATTAATAAGAAATATTAAATCATAACCTATTCACTATATTTTGCTCTTAGTTTCCATTAGTATATCAATTCATGTTTCCCTGAAAATATTACAGGAGGAGAAGAGAAGGAAAGCTTTCAGGCCAACAGACACAGCAACTTTAAATAGTAAATTATTGCTCAATGTACACTGAATAGATTGAAAGTGTCAATTCATGTTTCCCTGAAAAATTACAGGAACAGAAGAGAACTAAATCTTACAGGCCAACAGATACAACAAGTGTCACAGCAACTTTAAACATTTTGGGGGTAAGAATCCCTTCGATATAGTACACAAAAGCAACCACATGGAGAATAATGAAAACCTGCAGTTGGGAAAACACTAATAGATCAAAAGGCAACGTGTGGCATCATATAAACCAAGAATTACAAGATAGGGAGGGAGGGGAAAAAAGGAAAATATGTGAAGTGTTTTGGCTATACAAATATGCTGTGAGGAATTTGAGAAATTCTTGATTTTATTTTTACACTTTAAAAAGATCTCAAAAACTACCATCTTTTTTTTGTCACTTGTTCTAAAGCCCACAAACAGGTTGTTGAATCATTATTGTCAATGAGTGTTTAAGCACAACAGTTGGTCACATAACTATAACTCCTCAAGTGAAACAGTTATTAACATAAAATGCTAGCAAGTAAAAGTGACTAGGACACAGTTGATTAGGTTATTAACTGGCAGGCTAAACCACTTGAGATTGACAATACAAATGAACTGCAACAAGAAAGATAAGAAAATACAAATGGCAGCAGAAAATTCAGTGAAAATAGAGGAAAAAGCTCACCAAGAATGATGCAAAATGTTCCGATGTCATGACAGCATTAAACCCAACTACTGGCACTAAAGCAGCTAGCAGTGTTCCCAAAACAACCTGCAGTTTCAAGCAAAATCAATAAAGCCAACTAGAAATCTCCAAAAAGATTTGGGTCTTCATGCCACCATCATTACTAGAAAAAACAATTATTAGTTGA
Source organism: Hibiscus mutabilis (assembly GCA_019671005.1). Taxonomy (NCBI): domain Eukaryota; kingdom Viridiplantae; phylum Streptophyta; class Magnoliopsida; order Malvales; family Malvaceae; genus Hibiscus; species Hibiscus mutabilis. The sequence continues at coordinate 74,358,845 of CM033717.1, forward strand.
ACGACCTTCTATCCAGACAAATAAAATAAAAATAAACAATCCTCAACAAAAATATTAAACAAGCTCAAAATATTAGGGTTAGAAAAAATGTTATAATTTTCTGCACATTGCCAATCGATCAAATGCCTAAAATATCTTTATTTTGGTCAGGTTAACCATGACAAAAGCATGCCTCTTCTACTTTTTCACAAAACATCAGTTTTTGCAGCATGATAACTTTTAGCATGATTCTTCAATAGCATACTGAAACACATTCCTTCTGGTTATTGATTTAGTATTGAAGCTTCTTAAGTCATGTAGATACTTACAAGAGGAGCATATGCAATGTACAGTCGAGAAGAAAAACGACCAGTTACAATGCATAGAAGCACGTGTATTGGAATGAGGTTAATAATGAACGTATATCCTCCCCATGAGCACACCTGAAAAAAAATCAACTTAGAAACATAAACATAGAGTGAAAATAAGAACATAGCTATATATTAGCACAAGAAACCTACCATATAAAAGTATGCAATTGAATTTAAGGTTGCATAAAACAGGGATCCAGTATTTAGAGTCTGCAAATAACCAACAATGAAGAGAATAATCAGACATGAAAATAAAAAATGGAAGGGAACTCCAAAGTCCAAGCAGAATAAATAGCAGTCACCTATAAAACATGAATACTATTCGCCACTCGCCAGTAGGTTAAAATTGGATTTTACCTCGAGCATTAGAAGCCAAAATTATAGGAATTAAATAAATTTACTTCAATAAAAATCTGACCTTTATATAAAGATAAAAAGTGAAGATCAAGGCAAATATTGCTACAGCTTCATTGTCATAGCTACCAGCCACAGAACGAGATATATATGATGGAACCTAGAAGGAAGTTTATAACAATTAATACCAAGTTAATAAGTGGCATAGCCAAATAAGTCCAATGATATATACAGACCAACATATGAATCAAGTGTAGTCTGAAATGAGTCTCAACCACTACTGTTCAAACTTGAAGTTCAAAGTATTATAATGAATGAATTTCAATGCTAAAAGTATCTCTTGCATGATTTACCATGGCTAAAAGAGCAGCAGCTGTCAGCCCAGCACCGGTACCCTTAACTTCCTATGAAAAAGGCAATAGAATATCAACAAAAATAAATAAATAAAAAATTGAGGTGAACAGCCTTATAACAACTAACTACATATTAGGACAAAAGAAAGACCTTGGTCAAAAGGTATGTTGCCCATGAAGCAAAAGCAGAGAATATTGGTGCAGTGAAAACACAAACGGTCTCCACGGACAGTGGAATATTTAAAGAATTTAACAACCTGAAGCAACATGGATAGAAAAACAAGTGAAATGCAGGTAATGCAAAAATTATATGAAAATTAAATAACAAAATTTAATAAAAAAAAACATTTCTTCCCTTTAAAGTATTGACATTCAGAAAACTTACCACCATATAGTGCCAGCAGTCAAAGTTAATCCAGGGTAAACAGTTCCACCAATCACACGCCCAAGGGGGTACCTTGATTATACCAAAAACAAACACATGCTATTCAGAAATCCTAAGTAAATAACATACCTAAAACCATAATCTTTGTATATTAACCACCAAGAGATGAATACCAGGTTCGATCATCAAACCAATTCCAGAATTCGTATATACCATTCTTTGCAAGAAACTGAAACCAACAAGATACCACTTAATCTCGGTATGCAGCTTAAGCGAAATGGATATAAAGGAACCAAAAATTGCAATAATTTGTAAATGAGAGAGAGACTTGAATCAACTAACCTGAGTGACTCTATAATTAAAGTAAGGATCGAACTCGTGAATAACACTCTCGTATTTTATAACCTGAAAACATAGAAGTGCACACGAGTTTCAAATAATTAAGCAGCTCATTTGCAAAATAATAATAATAGGAACAGAAGATCATTTGTTTTTTCCTCCAAAATTTTCAATCATCCAAACAGAATAGATTGAAATTAGGAAATCAATTAAATAGAAAAAAATCAAAAAAAATGTGTCAATCTTCAGCTGGATTTCACTAATTTGAAAAGCATATCACAGATCGGATCTGATGATTCCGGAAGCGCGAGGAATGAGAGATCTTACAGAGAATAAACGGATCGAGAAAGCCATAACGCCGATAAGGAGGAGGATGAAGAAAGCGATAACGCCGCCGAAAGCATTTCTCAAGGCGTTGTTGGTGAACAGCGTTGGAACAGCGTCGGTTGAGGTCTCCGGAGCCGCCATTGACGGCGTTAACCTTTTCTTTAGGTCTGTGTGTATATGTTTGAGTAGACTGAAGAAGAAGAAGACTTTGGAAGAGGAGACACCGAGCCGAGCGGGTGCTAAAGAAACTGTCCCAAAATTACTATGAATTTAGTGTTTTGACCTTATTACAGTGTTGTTTGATCCAATTGGTTCAATGCTACGTGGTTTACCACGTGTCTTGACATTATTTGACTTGCTATTTTGCTCTCTTTTTTTCGTGGGAGTAAGACGGAACGAATGAGTATCGAGTCCAGCTAAAATATAATAAATTTTGAAATATATTTAATAAATTAAAATATTTAATTTTTATAATATTTTAGGTTCGTTTATTTTTTTTGACAAATTTCAAAATTTGGTTTTATTGATAAGTTTCAAAATTTGTAAAAAAATTAACTTAAAATATTATTAAAAAATTTAACATTTTAGATTGCTTTGACAAGTTTTGAAATTTTTTGTTTTTTAACTTTAAATAAGGTTGTCTAAAAACTCTTTAAGAAAGAATATACATTTATGAAATCTATTAATTGGTCGAGTAGTTAAGGTTCGTCTTGTCTTATCTTGTAAATGTTCGAGTCCGAATGTAAAAGTATAATATCTCTACTTAATCACAAAAACATACATTTATAAAATTAGTATTTAACAAATAAAAAAATATTTTTGATTAATTATAAAAATATCAATATATAACTCTTGGGCTGTACATTTTGTCACTAAAGAGGCAGTTTTGTACTTTCTCTTTAAAATTTAATCATTTGTTTAAGGGTTTAAATTTGATACACAAGCTGTGTAAAATTTATTTTACACAAGACTACCATTTTTATTATAAATCAAAATTAAACTTAAATCCTAAAAAACTAAATCCAAACCCTAAACCCTAAATTCTAAATACTAACATTAAATTCTAAATCTTACAACCAAAAATCCCTAAACTCTAAACCCTAAACTAAACCCCTAAACAGCTAAAACTAAAAAGTTTTTCACTTTGTTTAATATCATAAAACTTCGAATTTTATTATTATCTAATTTAAATTTTTATCTAATTCAAGAACTTAAAAAGAAACATGTAACTAATTCGGCATTCCTGCAGAAGATCAGCAGGAGGTTTCACGAACACATCTTCAATGAAAGCACCATGATTTAGTGAGGCGAGTCTATCTACAATAATATTAAGTTTTCGACATATAATGTCGAATCTTCATTTTCTAATCTCGCAGCAAAAATTCGTAATTAAAGTTAATAAAGATGTATTAACGGATAAAGTATAAGATGAATGATTAATAATTTTAAAATGACCCGTTTCCAACTCAAAACAACGAAAACTTAACCTCTAAACATGATAAAGAACATCATAAACAGCTCAAAGCTCCACAATGAATGCCGAACACAGACAAAAACTACGTCTAATAATTTTAAAATGACTAATGCCGCTAACCGGCGCCGGCAGGCTTCCAAAACACACCAAAATAACCCTCTTTTCGTTCTCAACATGAATCCGTGGTTGGATTCAGAGGATATACCCTTATTTGTCCTAGATCTAGAAAATACGAAGCGAATTTTTTTTTAAAACCAAAACGAAACCACAAGGGGTCTTCCCCTCCCTTTAGTTCACCATATCTGGCTTGTAGAAGCCGAAAGGCTTATCACTGAGGAAGGGAAGACCCACAAACGACACTGGTAAGACTACTCTCCTTTTTTTGCTTCTGTTTTTTTTTTTCCGTATATGCATGTAAAGAAAACAAGTAAGAAAAAGAGACAAGTGTTTACCACTGGATTGTCTTTTGATTATCACTTGACTGGTTACAATTTTTTTGTTTCTACAAGATCTCTGTTCTCTCTTTTTTTTTTACTACTCTCCCCCGTTCTTCTTTTACATCTCCCCGTTACAAATATATTATTGTCTTCGTTTTGTTGCAAGTTGCATCTTGCTTTTTCAGATCTGAACTGAACTGACAATTTTTTGCTTGTTGTCTTGGGCATGTTCTGAATATCGGCGCGGTGGCGGTATGGACATTCTGCCAGCGGCCAGACGCGTTCTCGGCCGTTAGATCAGATCTGATCTAACGGTCGAGATGGCTTGAAGAACGATCGGCCTGGATGAAGCCTCGATTTGATGATACGGCTCCAGATCTTGACACGTGGAGCTCCGCAGTCGAGGAGTCAGAACGCGTGGATCTTACGCGCGCGTGGGATATTAAAGCGTCCGCGCGTTGACCACACGCGCGCGTGGCACTCGAACGGTCCATACGTGTGGAACACGCGCCTGGCAGATATTTTTGACTTCTTGGTTGTATCATGGCCGTTGGATCAGATCTTGATCCAACGGCCCACAGTTACCTGCACACCATAATTGTAATTAGATAAGATTTAGGTTTGGGCCAACCGGGCCTTGTAATTGTATTTGGACTGTAATTTTTATTTGGGTTTAATATATTTAATTTTTTTCATTTTATCAGCCCAATAATATTAATAATAATAATATAATTATAACAACAATACATATACATACGAAAATGTATACTTATATTATACAATCATTAATTAATATAATATTCTAGCATACGTACGTATAATCATACATATAATTAACATAACATCTATTTATTAATCAAATACGCATATACTCTAGATACATACGCGACATACATACACCTTTAATACGTATACATAGCTTATACATGCACACACCTCCTTATATTAGTAACATTCATATAATATAATAAATATACATGCAATATTAATATATATTTACAAGTGAAAATGAGTGATTACAGTTGCCCCTCTTTGCTTGTTCTCATGGAATGGGAAACAAAGCAAAGATTCATAAGCACTCATTTTTATCAGACTTCCCTGTTTGTAGCTTTGGAAAAACGAGTTCTTTTGGACATCTCCGCTCTTCCTTGGCTGAATCTTCAGGCTCGTAAGTTCTTCCTATATAGAGCTTCGTCACCTTCCGATCTTGGAGCTACAGGCTCTTCCTATATATAACCCTTCGCTCTGAAACCCCGAGTTATGAGTCCTTATTTTCACTTCGAGACAGTAAAGCTTGGAGTCCTTCCTATATAGAACTCTTTGTCTTCAACGCTGGTTTCTCCTATATAAAACCTTTTGCGCCGCTGATGGATTCCTTCGACTGAGAGTTCTTTTTGAGATTCTGGATTTAGGGTTCTCCCTCTATGGAACCTTTCACTGGGGCTTGAAAATGCAGGTTCCTTTTTTTTTCTTACGGAGCTATTGCCATTTTTGGACCTACGCTACTAAGACTGCCACATCATGCCCGAAGGACTTACTGATGGCCCGAAGGATTTATCATCATGCTCGAAAGACTTACTGATGACCCGAAGGATTTAACACCACGCTCGAAAGACTTACTGATGACCCGAAGGATTTAACATCTGGATCTGGCGCCGACATGGTTGTTGTTTTATGGGGACTCACGCTGATATGCTGCCACATCATGCCCGAAGGATTTACTGATGACCCGAAGGATTTAACACCACGCTCGAAAGACTTACTGATGGCCCGAAGGACTTAATATCGTGCCCGAAGGACTTACCTATGACCCGAAGGATTTAATATTTAGATCTGACGCCGACATGGCTGTTGTTTTATGGGGACTCACGCTGACATGCTGCCACATCATGCCCAAAGGACTTACTGATGACCCGAAGGATTTAACACCATGCTCGAAAAAGACTTATCGATGGCCCGAAGGACTTAACATCGTGCCGAAGGACTTACCGATGACCGAAGGATTTAATATTTGGATCGACACCGACATGGTTGTTGTTTTTTATGGGGACTCACGCCGACATGCTTTGCCACATCATGCCCGAAGGACTTACCGATGACCCGAAGGATTTAACACCACGCTCGAAAGACTTATCGATGGCGAAGGACTTAACATCGTGCCCGAAGGACTTACCGATGACCTGAAGGATTTAATATTTGGATCTGACGCCGACATGGCTGTTGTTTTATGGGGACTCACGCTGACATGCTACCACATCATGCCCGAAGGACTTACTGATGACCCGAAGGATTTAACACCACGCTCGAAAGACTTACTGATGGCCTGAAGGACTTAACATCGTGCCCGAAGGACTTATCGATGACCCAAAGGATTTAACATCTGGATCTGACGCCGACATGGCTGTTGTTTTATGGACTTTGGTAAATTCTTCGATAATTCTTCAAATACCTGTTTAGGAACAAGCAAAATTGACATGCCCCTATCTATATGATGCATGTAATGTTATGCTTTCTTTCTCCTCTTTTTCTTTTTTCTTTGTTAATCTTATGTCCTGAAAAGTCATTCTTCTGATTTCTCTATTTCTTTTTCTTTTGCGGTATGCTCAATTTTGATCTTCATTTCTGTCAAATTTTGCTCAATGGGCATCTACTCTTGTTCTTTTACACGAGCACCCGCCTTTCTTCTTCGGGGTTTCTGCCTGCTTCACCAACAAACGCTATATCATGCGTGTGCAGAGAATCTTACTATTCTTTCTGTTCTGTATTGCCCCAGTCGATCGTGCTCGACTATCTTCCAGTTTTTTTTGACCCAGCATTCTGAGTATTTGTTAATTTCATCATCGGGGTGAGCGAAATGCTTCTTAACCTCAATCTTCTTGTTGCCTCTTGACGGACACCATTCATCGATCTCTGTGTTTTAATTCCTTGGAGACTCACTGTTTATTTTTTACGTCCCCTCGCTTTGTAAGCTCATTCTTGTCATGTTTCGTCCTTCATTTTCTGAACCAAACAAGGCATCGTGGCTGGAATTCACTTCTTGTTCTTGAGCTGTCTGACACCTATACCTCTGTTATCATCTTCATTCTATACATTGTGATGTCATTTCTGGTTAGGGGCTTCAATAGTATCCGCCTCCTTGTGTTCTGGATCTTACCCCTGAAGTAATACATGGAAACTTTTGTTGCTTTAACTTGTCAATTTGCTGATTGGTGTTCCATTGAAGGGTATTATTTAGATTAACATACAAGATTTTGAAAACACGGCATAAGAGCTCTGGATATCATGTGCAAGAGTGGCTTAGATTCAATCACTTGGTAATTTAAAGATGTGAAATCTTCCCTGGTGACTCGGTTCATCCTCATGATTACCGCGTTGCTGCAGAGTACTACTCTTTCTCAATTCTCATTATCTACTCTGCCCCCAAAAGGGTAGGCTTGTATAACCACTTGAGCGCAGAAATATTACTCTAGAAATAGAGTTCTGGGTGGTGCGAGTCTTAATTTTCCCATGATATCGCCTATTTTCTTTCTTTTCTGTTTTTCTTTTTTTTGTTTTTTTGTTTTTATCATTATTTGAGGAAATCAATTCGTCACAGTCATTTGTCTTGAGGACAACGATGGAGCAAACAACACTGCCCCAAGTTATTCGGCATAGTCACGATTTGAAAATATTACCATCACTCATGAAGCTAAGGTTTCTTGAATTGGATGATATATCTCCACCCTATCGCTTTCAGTGAGTGCCCCAAAAATTTCCATACTCTTATCCGAACAATCCTATTACGGGTTTGAACATAGAGTAGTTTTTTTATTATTTTCTCATTTTCATTTCTTTTTTCTTTCTTCTCTTTTTCTCTTCTTTTTTTGTTTTATTTCTTCTTTACTACCTAGAAGATTATGCCTAGAGTTTCAATTTCAAGCAACTCTACATGGTTGACATTTATAGCTTTTTCGTCCTTGAATATCATCGAAAGAGTAATAATCTCGCTTTGCTGACCAGAGTCCGGTGGGGAAGATCACACATCATCGTTGTCACGACATCTATCTAATGTCACATCTTGCAATTGATATCCAGTGTCCTACAACGGCGAGAAAATATCTATGTGCTTTCAAAAACATTATATGTTAAGCGAAATGTATTCTTTATTGAAAATAAATCATCAAAACATGCCCCATCACAAAAGATCTTTGCCACACGGGGCCACATAGAGTTGATCCCTTGTATTACTTCAGGAAGGTATTTTAATGTAGAGACATCTATGGCTTCTTCAGCACTATGTAGATTTGCTTCTCATCCTTGGTCTTCCACTGCTTGATCAGCTCTTGTGTCAGGGTTCCCTCATTGACCAGCTTCTTGATTTCCTCCAGTAAAGGTCTACATTTTCTGGTGGGATGCCCCGGTGCCCCCATATGGAATTCGCATGTGTTATTCGAGTCAAAACTATGGGCATACAGATCAGGTGCACTCTTCATCGGCCTAGGAACAAGATAGTGACCCTCTACCAGATGAGGCCAAATGTCTGAGATAGATGTTCCAAACACTTCCAAATTTGCGCTCGTCCGAGGAATTTTCCTTGATGCCCCCGATTTGTCAGTCAGTCTCCTTCGTTTACGACCACGCGAACCTTGGAGATGACACTCATTTACCTCTCCATCTTTATCTATCTTATCTTCGATTCGGTCCTTAGACTTAGACCCCAATTTTTCTTCTTTGACCGCGTATTCTATTCTTTCTCCAATCGTCATGAAATCTTCGAATCTGTTTCTCGATTTCTCCAACATCACATCGAAGAAGGGATAGGGAAGCGTTGCATGAAATAGGGGAGTCAACTCTTCTTCCGCTATAGGGGGTTGGACTTGGGTTGCCAGACATCGCCACCTTAATGCATATTCCCTGAAGCTTTCATTTGGCCACATTTTCTTATTCTGAAGAAACTGTCGACAGGGTGCTAAATCTAAAGCATATTTGTATTGATCCAAAAAGGCATTAGCGAGGTCACCCCATGACCTAACTTGGTTTCAGTTCAAACGGTTATACCACACTGCTGTTGGTCCCGTCAGGCTATCATGGAAATGGTGGATCAACAATTCTTCGTTCTTCATGTATCCTTCCATTTTTCTACAAAACATGGTTAAGTGAATCTTCGGGTAGCTGGTTCCGTCATACTGCGCAAATCTGAGAACTTTGAAATTTGGAGGAATGACCAAATCAGGGACTAGACAGAGTTTCTTCGTATTGAAAACATTTATCTTCTCTTTCTTCTTAAGCTCTTTCTCGATTCTATCTTCTAACTGGTCAAGCCTCGACTCTTCAATTCGTTCTATTTTCTGATTAATTCTGCCATCGAACCCCATGTATTAAATGATGAAGTGCCATGCGATGATAAAACAATGCAAAGAACGTGATGCAAATGCAATGCATGAATACAATAAAGCATTGATTCCACAAATGATTTGTCCCTATAGGACATCTTTCATTCAGACCAAAAGGTTTCATTACATCCGGTATTAGGGTTTTACAGATATCGATGAGCCCTGGCACCTAATGTCTTGACCTCGTTCAACAGTCCTGTCAGCTTTCCTTCGCGGTCCAATGTTGGATCCATATTCTGGCTTATTGGTGCTGCTGTATCGGCTAAATCTGCTACCTGTTGAGCTATTTGTCGGGCTTGAGTCATAACCATCTTCATGTCCTGGTCTTTCTCCCGTATTGTTTGCTCAGCCTTTTGTATCTTAACGGTCATTACCCCAGCACAGATCTCACTGGTATGTAAAGCAGTCTCGAGCCTCACTATCTAACTCATTTTGGAGAATGTCGCGTTGGCCCTCAGCTTCTTCCAGCTTCTGTGATAATGATCTGACTTTATTCTTACTATTCTTGCATTTCTGCTTCCAGCGTTCTGAACCGTTCCTCAGCTGAATCATACCATTGACCCACTCTTCTGCGGTGTCACCCAGACCGAAACTCTTGAATTCAAAGTGCAGCTTCTGGTACTCGTCTTGTACGCTCTTTAATTTCATGCTCAGATTGTGCCTCTCATGCTCGAGCTGGTCGCGATTGTGTGCGAATTCATCTTCTGAGACGCTTTTATCATTGGCTCCTAACTTTATCCCGCTTGATTGACCCACTCCTGTGTTATCCGAATATTGGGTTGGGTATTGTTCCTTCTTCGACTTTGCCCCTCGGGCAACGGCTGGCTGGCTGAAGAATCGGGGTTGTCCGTCTTCGAAACCCAAAATTCCCATTCTGATAAGATCTCAAACTCTGTCCTTTAGGGCCCTACAATTTTCAGTGTGATGACTCGAATCGCCTATGTGGTAGCTGCACCGGACACGACTGTTGTAATTTTTCGGATAATGAGGTTTTCTTGGTACAGACTTCATTGGTATGATAAGGTTCCCTTCGACAAGCAACGGAAGTAACTCGGTGTATCTCATGGGTATTGGATAATGTCTTCTGCTGTCATTAGATTCTCGAACTTCCCCTGGTTTTGCCTCTGTTCCCTGGGTATCTTCCCCAGATATGCTACTTGTCTGTTTCTTGAGATTGATTACAAAGGGATTTGATTTGTCATATTTAACGGTGTTGTCTATTTTGACATTCTGACCATTCTGTTCCACATTCTACTCCCCGATCGAATCTTTTCTGAGTTTGACATGCTGCTTGCCTTTCATCATGGCATTCATCCGGTCCATCATCTCGGACATCTGCTTCTTTAGTTCTTGTATTTCATCTTGTTTGTCACCAGGATTGACACTGCTTACCGAATCTGTTCTGGTGTCCTTGAATGATTCTTCTTCGGCTGTCACTGGCCTAGTCTTGGGATGAAACTCTGGAATTGGACCCCCTTCCTTCAGGTCAAGGAACCTTTGGTCCATCATGAACAATCTTCTATTATGAGAGAAATCACTCGGGAATCAATGCCCTTGTGTAATGCGAATGCGATGGTATGCAAAAACAAAGCAAAAAGAAAACAAGTCAGTACCGGACAAAAATGATAAGTACGTAATAAAAGGGCAAATTAAATGCGATAAGCAAACAAGGCAATCCTATTTACATTCCATCTAAGACACCTAGGTTATCCGCATGGCTCTAACAGGGTGGGTTTCTACGTGTTCTCTACATGCAGTTTTGGTTCTAGGAGGTACCCGAATTGTCCTCGCTGTCCTCTACTAAGAGTAGCAAGGCCCCCGATCATCACCCATTATAGGCTCCTTTCAAACCGGTTCAATTCAGGGGGACCCATTCGCTTATGCCCGTACGAAGGAACGATATCCTTACGAAAGCATAAGGTACTCGAGCCCCGAAGGTACTTGCTAGGCCCATACGGGAGAACGATATCTCCACGAAAGCATTAGCGTTTTCCTCCACTTAGAAATACGGGTTTATATGCCATATTTTAAATGCGTTAAAATAAACGCGCAATTATGACCAAATGTTAATTTAATAGTCACTTTAACCCGAAAAAAAGATTGGGTTCGGGAGTCGGTTACGGATGGGGAAGGATTAGCACCCCCACAACGCCCAAAATTGGTACTTTAATAATTACCGCTTTATTAATATTGGATTTTCCGGATTAAAGTGACGATTATTTTAAAATTCGGTCATAATTGCGAATTAATTTTAAAGGTCTCGTTATCCGAGAGTAAACGTCCAACCACTATCACTACGCCTGATACTGGCCCCGTTTACGCTCGGATAAAAGGACACCGCATTAATAATTTATATATCATATGCAATCTTAGGGGCAAAAATATAAAACGTGGCAAAATATTTAAATGCAATAAATATTGATACAACAGAATACTAATCTAACATAAATAATATACTAGACTAAAACATGCATATATACATATTAATCTAAATAATAGATAAAAACAACTTTAACATGTCAGAATAACAAGTCAGGAATAGGTACGTATAGACGAACAAATATTTCAAAAAGACATATATGCTAGTAATAAAACATATTTCAACATATATAGAACAATATATTATACATAAAAGAAGAAGCACTAACACGTAACCTAAAAGCCAAGAAAACATACAATACGTACAAAAATACAAAAAAAAACATGCCGTTTACGAGTCGAATAGAACATAACATGCTTTAATACGAATAACCGGATAAAAAATATACATAACTATCGTAAGCTTAATACACATATACATTTAAACATAAAATACGAGGCATATACGAGGGATATAAAATAAAGCAATAGAATACATCAACATATACTACTATAATACGAACATGAGTATTTACAAAGAAGCAGGACTGAAATGAAAGAAAAATAAAAGTCAGTGACAGAAATTAAAGAACAGTAATAGGCAATTTAAGGACTAAAATGCGAAGTAAACAGAACCTAAAAGGATCAAAACTGTAATTAGACCAAGGGGCAGACCCAAAATGAAAAGTTCAAAAACGCGGGATGGCTAAAGGCGTTATTTTACCATTTAAAAATTGATTCAGTGTAATTTAGGGTCTAGTTTGTAAGCTTTTGAAATATCAGGGGGACTGGGATTGTAATTATACCATGCGGCGAGACAAAAATGAAAATATTGGAAACGCGGGGGGATTAAGTGTGTGATTTACCCATTTCAAAAAATAATAACACCTATATAAACCCTATTTTTAGACCGAAACCAATTTTCAGCCATTTCCTTCATTTTTCGGTTTTATAACCGGTTTAAGTTCTTCATTTTCTCTCAAATATCCCCCGTAAAACCCAGAATCCGGCGGCCGGCCGCCGTGTTCTCCGCCGCCGGCCGCCGCTAACCGGCGCCGGCGAGCCTCCAAAACCTACCAAAACAACCCCCTTTCCATCCTCGACGCGAATCCGAGGTTGGATCCAGAAGATACACCTTCATTCGCCCTAGATCTAGGAAATACGAACCAAAAAAAACTTTCAACCAAAAACAAAACTACAAAGGGGGCCTTCCCCTTCCTCCAGTTCACCATCTCTGGCTTGGGGAAGTCGAAAGGCTTGTCACTGAGGAAGGGAGACCCAAGGACGGCGACGGTAAGACCTCTTCTCTCTTTTGTTTATCTCTTTGTATATGCATGCGAAAAAAAACAAATAAGAAAAGGAAACAAGTGTTTACCACTGGACTGACTTTCGATTATCACTTGACTGGTTACAACTTTTAGTTTTTGTTACAAGATCTCTGTTACAACTGTCCTTTTTTTTGTTACCACCTCTCCGTTCTCTCCTCTTTTTTTACAAGATCTCTGTTTCGTATATATGCTTGTCTTTGTTTTGGTACAAGTTGCATATTACTGCTTTTTCATATCTGGACTGACAAACTTGTTGCTTGTTGTATTTGGCATGTTCTGAGCACGGTGGTTGAAGATCGGCATGGTGGCGGTGTGGGTGTTCTGCCAGCGGCCAGACGCATTTTCGGCCGTTAGATCAGATCTGATCTAACGGTCGAGATGGCTTGAAGGACGAACGGCCTGGATGAAGCCTCGATTCGGTGAAACGGCTTCAAATCTTGCCACGTGGAGCTCCGCAGTCGAGGAGTCAGAGCGCGTGGGGCTCACGCACGCGTGGGATATCAAAGCATCCGCGCGTGGACCACACGCGCGCGTGGCATTCGAACGGTCCATACGTGTGGAACACGCGGCTGGCAGATATTTTGGCTTCTTGGTTGGATCGTGGTCGTCGGATCAGATCTTGATCCAACGGCCCACACCACCTGCACACACAGTTGTAACTAGATAAGGTTTGGGCCAACCGGGCCTTGTAACTATTTGTAACTGGACTTGGACTGTAATTTATTTATTTAATATATATAATTTTTTGGATTTCATTTCATATCAGCCCAATAATATTAATAATAATATAATTATAACAGCAATACACATACATGATACAAACATATACTTATACAAGTATAACATATTGGCATACGTATATATAATCCTACACATAATTAACATAACATCTATATACACTAAACAAATACGCTCGTACTCTAGATACATACGCGACACACATACATCATTAATATGTATACATATATAGCTTATAATATACATGCACACCATACCTTATATATATTAGTAATACTCATGCAAACAATAAACATATAATATAATAAGTATACATGCAATACTAATATGTATTTACAGATAAAAATGAGTGATTAACTAATTTAAATATGCTTAATAAAGTTCTTTTGTCTGATATTTAAAAAAAGTTATGGATGATACTAGAAAAAGTTCTTTTGTCTGATACTTTAAAAAAATTCTAAATAACATAAATTTGATTAACTAATAAAATTAGAAAGATAATTTTATAAATAATAAATTAATAAATAATTTAAATTTAATAATTAATAAAATTATATTCAAAATATAATTGTATAAACAAGAAATTAATACATACATCTAAATTTAATAGTTATTAAAATTATATTAAAAAGACAAATTTATAAATGAAAAATTAATATATAGATAATTTAAATATGCTTAATAATATTATATTAAAAAATTAATTTTATAATTTAATTAATATTAATATTAATATATACAAAATATTAATAACTGATAAACTATTTAAACAAGTATTGAATATAATAATACCTTTATATGTCATTTTACTCGTGTAAATAATCAAACAGCTATCGCTTAATAAATGAAGTTATTGCATTTTTAAATAAAACATAAATTAAGATAAAAACAAATAAAATAACATATAATATATAAAATAAGAAATATTAATATTAATTAATAAAAATAATAATTATAATAAAAATAATAAGTAATAACAAATTAACTTAATTTTTCTTTTACCAAATACTTTTATACAATCATCTAATAAAATTTAATAGTCAAATTAGCTAATATAATCTGCTATTTATTTTTCGCTAATTACCAAATAGGGCTTATGTAATTTGTCTTATAACTGAACATTTGTTTTGTTATTTTTTTTATAACATTATTAACTGTTTTATAACTTTTTCAAACTTCACTAGTAAAAAAAGCGTACTCAAATTTCAAACTTGAATGACCATTTAACGTAGTTTACACTAAAAGATTATGACCATGTTTGGTAATTAGTGGATAGTTGATAGTGGATTATATCAGTTAATAGTTAATTGTATTAACTGATTTGACTAACGGAATATAGTAGCTGATTGTATAAAAGTGTTTAGTAAAATTAATTAATAGCCAATAACTGTTTGATTATTTAAACAAGCAAAATGACATATAAAGACATGCTTATATTAAATATTTGTTTGAATAATTAATATTTTATATCTATTGATATTAATTAGATTATGAAAAATAATTTTTTTAATATAACATTATTAAGCATATTTGGAGGATCTATATATTAATTTATTATTTATATAATTAGTTTTAATACAATTTGATTAATTATTAAATTTAAATATAAATATAAATGTGTGAGAATAAAAAAATATTAATTTATAATTGTTACAATATAAATACTCGATGATGAAGAATTAAAATAAAAAAATTAAATTTAAGTTATTAAAATTCAAATTCCGCCGACCTCAAAAGTAATGGATATAATGTACACATTAAACACGCAGTTAGCAGTGAGCAGTTAGCAGTTAGCAGTTAGCAGTGAGCAGTGAGCATCACATATAATCCCACATGGTTTTAAAATTGCAATTTGTCGGATGTCTCATTCAAATAAAAAATGCATCATATCTTCCATGGTTAAATAAATATAATGTAATTTTTTTAAATATATTAAAAAGTTTAAATAGAAAATAAGTGTTTAAATTATATATATTTTGAACTTTAAGTGCCTATAGTATATCTTTGTAGAAATATGTACTTAAAAGTTTCAACCGTTATAAATTTAAGTATTTGACCGTCAATGGACATTTAAAAAAAACAATTGTCTAATAAGAACGAGACGTGTGGCAAGAATATTGATTTTTATTTTTTTGAAAAAAAATCTTTAAATTTTTATGCTTTAAAAATCTCAAAATTCTAAAAAATCTTCAAATCAGTTCTTAAACCCCTAAAAGAACAAATATTCAAATATTCATCATTTCCGCCGCCGATCGCTGTTTTCGGGCCCAATCGGTCATTTTTCCAATGTGCCGTCGCCTGATATTGCCGAACGATGTGCCAATTGAACGATTATTTAACATTCGTCGTTTAATGTTCGACGTCACACCGTTCGTCGATGTTCGACGACGGTACATTGGGAAAAATTGTCAACTGGGTTCGACGAAGGTGATCAACGACGCCAATGGTGAAGATGTGGGGACTATTTTAGAAATTTTCAAAATTTCATTTTAAAAAATTAAATTATTAAAAACAAAAATAACTAAAAGAAATTATAAATTAAAACAAGACACACGTCGAATCTTTATTGGTTAATAGATTTTTTTAACAGCAATTAACTACCAGACACCTAAAATTATAACGGTTAAACTTTTAGGCATTTGTTTTAAAAAAACACTTTAGACACCTAAAGTTCAAAAGAAGTATAGTTTGAGCATTTATTTTTCATTTAAGCCAAAAAATATATATAATTAAAGTAATATATAATAAATAGACACAATGCAAATAAACTTTAGCCTCTCCAAACCCAAAATTCTAAAATTGACGTCATTGTCGCCGTTAGTAGCCTCGCCGGACCTCACCACCGTCGTCGCTGGAGTCTCCTACTCATTTCTCCCAACCATTTATCGCGGTAACCGGCAGGAAGCACGCCAATTAGATGACGAATGTCGAACGCGAAAGGCTCTTACCGTTCGACGTCCGATTGGCATGCCTCCCACCGATTACCGGTGATGGGTGGTTGGGAGAAATGGATAGAAATCCCGGCGACAGCGGTGCTGAGGTCCAGCGAGGCTATTGGCAGCGAAAGTGACACCAATTTTAAAATTTACGTGTTTGGTTTTGGGACTGTTTTGAAAATTTTTAGAAGTTTCTGATTTTTTAAATATTTTTTATTTTTTTAAAAAAATATTAAAATAAAAACACGTGACAAATTCTGATTGGGTGTTAATTTTTTTAACGACATTACCTTAAAACAGTAACGAAATGAAACTTTACTCACCTATTTTCGACAAAAAAAAAACGTTAGACATCTATTCCCGCCGAAAAATAGTTTAGGCACTTATTAAAAATAAATAAAAATTTGGGCACTTATATACAAACTAAACACGCACTGAGCATCACATATATGAAATAAGTCGCATATTTTTAAAACTATGGTCATAGTTTAATCTGGCCTGTGAAGAGAGAGAGATGGATTTCTTAACAAGTTCCTTGCTCTGTTTGCTGTTGACGGGCTGGTTCCTGCTTCATGCATTAAACTCATTCAGAAATGGAAGTAAATCAAGTGAAAGCAAGCTCCCGCCCGGTCCACGGCGGCTGCCAATCTTCGGTAATCTCTTCGATCTTGGCGACAAACCCCACAGGTCTTTGGCTAAGCTTGCTCAGATTTATGGCCCCGTCATGAGTCTCAAACTCGGCAGCTTAATTACAGTCGTCGTCTCATCGGAAACAATGGCGAGAGAAGTCCTGCAAAAACAGGACCTCGTATTCTGTAACCGAACCGTTGCCGATGCTCTCCGCGCCTGCCAATTTAATGAGGTCGGGCTGCCATTTATACCCGTTTCGCCACTTTGGAGAACTCTTCGTAAAGTCTGTGCTATCCATCTTTTCTCCAGTCTTAAACTCGATGTCAACCAACACCTACGTCGGGTGAAGATCCAAGAACTGGTCGAAAATGTCCGCAAAAGTTGCCTTAAAGGCGATGCCATCAACGTCGGCCAAGCTGCTTTCGATGCCACGATTAATTTGCTGTCGAACACCATTTTTTCAGTGGATTTAGTTGACCCGAATTCATCAAACGCTCAAGAATTCCGGAAAACTGTTTGCGATATCATGGAAGAGGCCGGGAAGCCTAATTTGGTTGATTATTTTCCTTTGCTTAGAAAGATTGACCCACAAGGTGTACGGCGCCGGATGACTGTTAATTTCGGGAAGCTGCTTACTCTTTTCGGCAATATGTTCGACGAAAGGTCGCAGTCAAGAAAATCCAAGGATTCGGCTGCATCAAATGATGTTTTGGACACTCTTATTGATATTGTAGAAGGCAACATCGAGGAGCTTGATAGAAATCACGTCATATATTTACTCTTGGTAATCTTTTACTATCTCCCTCTAATATTTCTTTTGGACTAAATTAAAGAAACAAATAATATTAAAAATATTTAAAAATCTATGACAAAATAAATAGTGCAGTGAAGACACCACTTATACAATGCGGAATTTAGAATAAAAATTTAAGGGGGTTAATTTAATTTTTTTTAAAAAATAGAGTATTAAACGAAATTTTTCAAAAAATTGAGGGTTTAACTAAAATTTTTAGTAGTTTTAAGAGATTTAACAAAAAAAATTTAAAATTTTAAAAACTTAAGATAGAATTTAATTAAAAATATTCAAAATTTTGAAGCATAATATGAATTTTTAAAGATTTTGAGGGGCCGAATTAAAATTTTCAAAAATTATAAGGGCAAAATTCGAATTTTCTAAAATTTTGGGTTCCGCCACTGCACCTGCATGTAGCATCCTGCTATTTTTTTTTTATAAAAGCTGGAACACTTTACGTTGTAAAAATATTAAACAAAATCAGGACGCTACATGCAGATGGCGTCTTCCACCTTTACTGTTCAATTTTCCATAGTTTTCAAAAAAAAAAACTTAGAAACCCTCATTTCTCTAAATATCACTCCAAAGGGCAATATTTCCCTAATTTCTCTTTGTGGACAATTGGTTTATAAGAAATATTATGATATTCAGTGGTAGAATTTAGAGTAAGAGTTTGGAGGATAAATTTTTAAAAAATTTGGAGTCTTAAACGAAAATATTTAAAAAATTTGAGTGTTTAACTAAAATTTTTAATAATTTCAAGAGATTTAATCATAATTTTTAAAAATTAAAAAAAAATAATTAAAAATATTCAAACTTTTGAAGCTTAATATGAATTTTAAAAATTTTGAAGTAATAGAATTAAAATTTTTAAAAATTTAAAGAAAAATTTTAATTTCTCAAAATTTTAAGGACGATTATCTCCTCTAGTCTTATAGACGTTCCGCCCCTGTATCGCTGTTGGTATCGTCTTTACTTATAGACATTTTTATGTATGGTTAGAATATAGGATGGCTTCGGGACTTATTCATTCCATGGCTTTGGTAGCGGGTATTTTAAAATGTGTACTGTTGGATCGTGTAGTATTTATTTTATGATGCATTTGTTTCGAAAACAACACAATTAGAATTAAATTCGATTAATTGAATTGTGTATTATCCATATAAAGGGATCCATCGACATGAAACAAACAAAAATGTCTATCTATTTTATTTAGTTATTCTGTTAATCCAATGATTCGTCATATAGTGACAATCAACATGCTTATTTTTTTTTATTGTCCTATAGATTTTTCTTATGTAATGAGTAATAGAGGTGGTGAACGAGTCGATTTCGGTTCGATTCATTTTAGGTATGACAGCTCAGTTTGGTTTTAGTTTATGTTTACGATGATTTAGGTCTGGCCAATAGGAGATCGATCGATTTTAATCGAGTTAGTTTTTTTACACTCTTTATATGGGATGGAAATCCTTTGCCCCAAACTATGTCCCTTTTGGTGTCCCACTTTAAAAAAAATGGGTTTAGGGTTTAAGGTTAAGGGTTATGGTTAAGGTTTAGGGAATTATGGGTAGAGTGTATTTTTTAGGGTTTATGGTTTAAGTTGTGGAATTTAGGGTTAGGTTTTATAATTTAATTTTTTAGTGTTTTTAGTGTGAAACATAGAAATGGGCATAATTAGGGACAAAGGATTTTTGTTCCTTTATATGATTTTATAAAGCCAGTATATTAGACTTTTTGGTAAGTTGGGCGGCAGTTCACATCTCATATTTTTTTATGTCTTTTAATATATTTTTTATTTTAGTTTGTCTTCGGTTCATTTGAAAATTAGTGTCCATTTCGGTTCAATTGAAATTCAGGTTGATTTTGTTTCAGTTCAATTTATTTCGGGTTTGGAATCATCATGTTCAGTTTGATATTGAATTTTGAGTCGAGTAAACTGGTCGAATCAGAGGTCAAGTTTGACCGGTCTAAGTAATAGCTCTGGTTGTTCTCTGTTAAATAATTCCTTTTCTCCAATTGCCAAATTATAATATGTTAGATGACAGGTATTATTTGTAGCTGGAACTGATACAACATCGACTGCAACAGAGTGGGCAATGACGGAATTGCTTCGAAACCCTCAAGTTTTGCTTTCAGCCAAAAAGGAATTAAAACAAGCAATTGGCAATGGACATCCAATCGAAGAATCCGACATAGATCGTTTACCATATTTGCAAGCAATCATCAAAGAAAGCTTTCGAATGCACCCTACCGTCCCGTTGTTAGTCCCGCGCAGAGCCGGCTCCGATGCCGACCTATGTGGTTTCAAAGTTCCAGAGGGCTCACAAGTGTTGGTTAACACATGGGGCATTGGTAGAGATCCGAGCATTTCGGAAAATCCAGATAGTTTCATGCCAGAAAGATTTTTAGCGTCTAAAGTCGATGTCAAAGGTACAGATTTCGAGCTCATTCCATTCGGTGCCGGACGACGAATATGCCCGGGAATGCCTTTGGGGAATCGGATGTTGCATTTGATGTTGGGGTCTCTTATAAACTGCTTTGATTGGGAACTTGAAGATGGGATCTTGCCAAATGAGATCAATATGGAAGAGACGTTTGGGGTCAGTGTTAGCAAGGCTAAACCTTTGCTAGCAATCCCTATTGTTGTCTAGAAAAATCATTTCAATATTGGGGTAAAAATGTTCCTAATTTATAATGCATTTGCTGATCTTTGGACACACCTTATTAATTTTCATATAAATGATTATAGACTTGTGTGTTTTTGTCATTGTTATTTCAATATATGTATCATTGAAGATTTAAATACTCATTTGGGAAACTTAACAAGCGGTCTCAGCGAAAAAACGGATACTGTTCATTTTAAGAAATTCGATTCAATCGCTTTGTTTGTCAAATGATTAAAAATATGTATGAACAAATATTACCTCGTAATCACCTTAAGACTATTAAAAAACACTCCTCTCTTAAATACCTACAATTTTTTCACAAGCGATGTTATCTAATAATTTAGTTTAAAAATTTAAAATTTAAATTTATGTTTAAAAATAGACAAATTTGCGTAAAAAATTTACATTATCAATGTATCAAACATTCACTTTCTTAATTCCATTTAAAATTTGAATTAAAAAACTCTCCAAAAACATTGCCTCGTCATTTATGAATCATTATTTTTTATTAAAATAATATAAAACTTAAATAAGTTACAGCCTATTATTTAAAAATAAGGTAAAGTACACAAATAATCATTAAACTATCTTAATAAATACAAAATGGTCACTAAACTTTTAAAAGTTACATAATGATCATTAAAACTTTAATTTTTATTATAAAATGGTCACTGAACCTTTAATTGTAGTTGACTGGATGACATGGCACTTACAAAAATTTGTATAACAAAATATTTAATACTTAATATTTACACATTCAATTAATTTAGACATCGTTAATGAGAGTTAAATTGATTGAATGTGTAAATATGGAGGATTAAATACGTTATTATTTAAAATTTTGTAATTGTTACGTCATTGCAGCTAATGGCTCAATGATTATTTTTTTTAACAAAAATTAAAGTTTAATACCTATTATACAACTTTTTAAAGTTTGGTGGCTATTTTCTATTTTTTGAAATAGTTTAGTGATCATTTGTGTACTTTACCCTCAAAACTTTTAAAACGCACCGTCTTAAGTCTTTTATCTCTTATTTGGATACTTTTTCCTCCGGAGAGTGACCCTCCAATCACAACCCTACCCGGGTTTCCACTTTCTACAGCCGACAATCGATATAGATAGCAGCTGCTCAGCCCGATTCCTATCAAAATCGTCAACCCGGTCGATTCAAGAGATTTTCCAGGTATTTATCCTCTTCTTGTTTTTAATTAGGGTTTCCTTGTTTTTTTCTTTCCAATTTTGTTGTTATTCGCTTTGTGAATCGTTTATTTAAGTAAGATTAGGGCTTTTGATAGGCAGAGATCTTGTAGATTTGGATCCGCCATGGCGGCTTTGAAGGAGCTTTTACCTGAAGCGAAAAACGCTACGTCGACGTATTATGACCACGCGAACGATCCGTGGTTTAAACAACGGTTTAGTAATACGTCGGAGGAAGAGAAATCCATGGCTATAAAGGCGAAGCCCGTACCGCCTTACTTGAAGCGAGCTGGATTTGTTCCTAGAAAAGTTGAAGAATTTGGAGATGGAGGTGCTTTCCCTGAGATTCATATCGCTCAATATCCTCTTGATATGGGAAGGGCGAAAGGGGCGAAACCTGGATCGAAGATTCTTCCGGTGACTGTTGATGCTCATGGGAACTTGGCTTATGATGCGATTGTGAAGCAGAACGAGAATGCGAAGAAGATTGTTTATTCGCAGCATAAGGATTTGATTCCGAAGATTTTGAGGAATGAGGAAGAGGGTGGTGAAGAGGGAGAGGAAGAGGAGGAGATGCAAAAAGAGATTGAAGAAACGATGCAAGAAACTAAGGCGGCTTTAGAGAAGATTGTAAATGTGAGATTGAGTGCTGCACAGCCAAAGAATGTTACGAAACAATCTTCGGATTCGAAGTATATTAAGTATAAGCCTTCACAGCAATCGGCTGCGTTTAATTCTGGTGCTAAGGAGAGGATAATTAGAATGGTTGAGATGCCTGTTGATCCTCTTGAGCCTCCCAAGTTTAAGCATAAGAGGGTTCCTAAGGCTTCGGGGTCTCCACCGGTGCCAGTGATGCATTCCCCTCCACGGCCCGTGACTGTGAAGGATCAGCAGGATTGGAAAATTCCACCTTGTATTTCTAACTGGAAGAATCCTAAAGGGTATACAATCCCGCTGGATAAGCGTCTTGCGGCTGATGGAAGAGGATTACAGGAGGTTCAGATTAATGATAACTTCGCTAAGCTGTCTGAGGCTTTGTATGTTGCAGAGCAGAAGGCTAGAGAAGCCGTGGCAATGAGATCAAAGGTGCAGAAAGAGATGATGATGAAGGAGAAGGAAAGGAAGGAGCAGGAGTTGCGAGCTTTAGCTGCTAAAGCCCGTTCGGAGAGAACTGGGACCGTGGCACCATCAGCTGCTGTTCCAATGCCATCCGACAGAAGCACCATGGACACTGATTCAAGAATGGATTATGAGCCAGTGAGGGAAAGAGAAAGAGAAAGGGATATGCCAAAGGAGTCGAAGGAAGAAAGGGAGGAGCGGTTGCAGAGGGAGAAAATTCGTGAAGAGCGTCGTAGAGAAAGGGAGAGAGAGAGAAGGTTGGAGGCCAAAGATGCTGCCGTGGGTAAAAAGAGTAAGATTACAAGAGATAGGGACAGAGATATTAGTGAAAAAGTTGCTCTCGGTATGGCATCTACTGGTGCCGGAAGAGGTGAAGTAATGTATGATCAAAGGTTATTCAACCAGGAGAAAGGAATGGATTCTGGATTTGCAACGGATGATCAATACAACATCTACGACAAAGGTCTATTCACAGCACAACCTACTCTGTCGACACTCTACAAGCCAAAGAAAGACGTGGATTCAGACATGTATGGTGGCGCAGATGAGCAGTTAGAGAAGTTAATGAAAACCGAGAGGTTTAAACCCGACAAGGGATTTACCGGCACTTCTGAGAAGAGTGGTCCAAGAGACAAGCCGCTTGAGTTCGAGAAGGAAGTTGAAGAAGCCGATCCATTTGGTCTTGATCAGTTCTTGACAGAGGTCAAGAAGGGCAAGAAAGCAATGGACAAAGTGGGTTCTGGAGGGACAATGAAAGCAAGTGCAGGCTCTTCCATGCGAGACGGCTATGAAGGAGGCTCTAGTAGATCTCGCATCGGTTTCGAAAGAGGACATTGATACAACATGGCTGTGTATCTGGCTAAAATCTGGACATCTTTCTTGCTGAGTGAAATCTTAATCCTGGACTATCTGGGGTGAGATGTTTTCTTTTTCTTTTTTCTTTTCCTCTCAAGTATGTGGTATGTTGTTTTATTGTACCTTGTGTATACTCTAAATCATCATATTTCTCTTATGAGTTATGCCATGCTAAAATTAAACATCTTATCATCCACTCATGGTACTTACATGTTCATCTTCTTAATTGTTAAAAGGTATCGTGTTTTGCTTATGTTGGTAATTAATTTAAAGATGCAAGTAGAGTAAAATTCTACTAAAAAATTTGATTTGTTGATTTTATAAATACAACTCGAAAAATTTCAAACAAAATTTAAATTATAAAATAAAATTTTAAATAACATAGAATTTTTAATAATTAATAGATTAATTTTTAAATTCAAGTCAAGTATGTCAATTTTGTTTAAGGGTGTAAATGAACAGAACGTTCGATGAACTGTTCGTATAACGTTCTTTTATTAAGTGAAATAAAGGAGTATGAACAATTTTTATGTTCGTTAATAAACGAATGAACGTGAACAATTTCATTTATAGGTTTATTTATAAGTTCGTTGAAAAGGATGAAAATACTTATAAAAATATCTAAACTACTTTATGTTGTTTTGCTAAAGATGTTATATAAGTTTATATTAGAATGTAAATTTTATTTTGTTGCTTTTGTTTTATTTATGTAATGTTAATTTAGTTAACATTTTGAACATATAAACGAACACGTTCGTGAACACTTAAATGACACACGTTCATAGACACGTTTGCGAACACTTAAACTAACACATTTATGAACACTAACCAAACGAACACGGACACCTTTAAAAATAAACAGTATTGTTCACTCAAGCTCGATTCATTTGCACCCCTAATTTTGTTTTATACACACGTAACTTTAGTAAGATGTTTCCCATGCCTTAATAAGTGTTAACCATCTTTAACTAGTGAAGATGCATCTTATGTGAATTTTCAGGACTATTCATTCTTGTTTGCAAGATAAGGAACTTGAAACATACTAATTAAAAAAAGGTTGAAAGGAGATTACAATTCAAGAAATTTTGGATGTTAAAAGCAATGATTAAGCAAGCCTGATCCTCATCCCCTTTAAAGAATTAGGGATCACTTTCAGAAGCCTGTTTTCATACTGTGAAATATGCAAACTCGGCAACTCCGACCGACGTGATTGCGAATTCATAACTAAAACAGTACAGAACCTCCAAAACTTCTAAGCAAATACTTCAGAATCAATTTGCTCAATATTGGGGAAAATTTGTTTCAAGGTAGCATTGTAGTTGGGAGACTTTGCCTGCAGTAAAAAAGTAAGGTTGATCACATATGAGAAGATCAGGATACGAGAATGAATACTAAGCCAGTGAAGGAGATTACGAGAAGTAGACAAAATTGATCACCAAGTGTGCACATAAAAGATATTAATATCAAAATTCTATAGCTAAATTGAACTCAATAAGCCAAGGTATGGATGATGGTATATTCACTGAACTCCGCTAAGGACGGTGGACAACAACTTTAAATGGATGCGATAAAACAGTACGCACCAAAGGCATTCCATGTCTGTAACTAGTGTCTTCACTCAAATATTAATTTAGGAAACATAATTGAGAAGATTATGCATATGAAATCAGGAAAACACGACAAGAAAACAGAGCTCCGTAGCAATACAAATTAAGAATGAATTATGCTCCAACGACGTCTTTGAACCAGATAGAGAACCAAACATATCCAGATACTCAACTAATTAGCGACAAGAAAACATTTGAATCATAAGGATGCTGTAATCATTAAAAAATAACAAAAGCTATAGTCTCTAAAGTCAGCAAGTTGTGAATCATACACACGGATTGTTTTCAAGGTAGATAGTGGTGAGCTTCTCTCTCGAACCGGAAGCAGCCTCAGCTAAGCCATCAAGTGATTCTATTTTGTTGTCATTGAGCCATAAATCTTCCAACCTGCAGACAAAATTATTCAACTTATGATGGGATAAGATCCCTAGACACACAGAGAGAAGGGGGAAAATACTTTGTTAAGTTCCGAATGTCATCAATTGATGTTAGCTTATTTGTTGAAACATCTAATACTCGGAGGTTGACCAGTTTCGATAGGCCTTCCATTTTTGCAATACCATTGTGGCTCAGGTATATTTCTTCCAGGGCATTGCATTCCTTGAAAACAAAAAATTCCAAAAGAAAAACCTCAACCAAATGTTATGAAATACAAAAATCTTTATGAGAACCTACATTTCTAAATTGCTATACCTCCAACCCTCTCATAGAAGTTAACCGGTTACTTTGCAAGCTTATCTTCTTGATGCAACCAAGCCCACAAAGGTTTATCACTTTGATTCGATTCCTTCCAAGCCAAAGTTCTTGTAACATTGTGAAATTTTGCAAATTTTCCATTACCTAAGATATCACGATCCAAGAAAGCAATCCACAAATTAGACCATGCTCGAAAAATTACTAATAAGATAACTAACCAATCTTATCATTTACTCCAACAACGAAACAAAAACCGACAAAGATTATGCATGAAACAAAATAATTCAATCTGCTCAAGCAAATTTAAAAACTAACCCGTAGCCTGTTCGAACCGAGTTCAAGAATTTGCAGCTCATGCAAATGGTCAATCTCCTCTATCTTAGTAACTTCATTTTTGGAGACATAGAGTTCCTTAATCGTGCTGGAGGCCTTCAACAGTCCTTGCATCGAAGCGATTTCATTGAAGGAAACATCAAAGACCAAGAGCTTCTTGAACACACCAACATCTGGTATTTTCGTCAGTTTATTATCCCTAAATATTAACTCCTGCACAAAAGAGGAAATAAACCCAATCTATTTCACTAGGCTCTAATTCTTTCATTTTCATTTAGCTTTTATTTCTCCAAAACTGCTGAAAAAACTAAAGCAAATTGTAAAATAATAATTACAAACATTTTATAAAAAACAAGTAAATAATTAAAAACAAAACAGACATTCAAGCGTAATTAGTTCATACAAACGTAAAGTTGTGCATTAAAAAAAATCTAAATTCACCAGAGGTATATAAATTATATTTCTAACGAAGTTCCAATTAAATTGAAGAAAATGAATAAGATAACCTCAAGGCCGGATAACGAGTCCCGTGGGAGATCGGCTCGATGGCGGCGTCGTTTAAGAGATTCTGTCGAAAAGAGAGCGTTTTCAGATTAACGAGATTCGCAATCCGAGGGTCCAAACTCGATAAGCGGTTCGTTGTCAGGTCCAACTCAGTGAGATTTGGCGGCAATTCCACCGAGTCCAGATCGCGGAGCTGGTAGCAGGTGAAATCGAGGGAGGTGATGGAGGATAAATGCATCTCCACCGTTTGATCATCTCGGCCCGCTTCTGGCGGTGGTTCAATTTGGTTCTGCATTTTGTTTTGTTTTTTTTTCCGGGAGGCGGAGACGCGAGCAGCTTCCGTCGACCGCTCGTGCTGCGGAAAATAGTTTTGTTTTCTGGTGCTTGTGTTCTTCACCTGGTGGATCCAATAGAACTTTATTATGCAAGAGATGACACACGACGTCGTTTTGTTTCCCCGCTTGGAACGGTGTCATTGGAGGGAAGCCCGTAAATGACTAGGCCTAGCCCCTAGGATCAAATTCTAAATTGGTCCTAAATAGTAAATAGTAAATAGAGGTGTAAACGAGCCGAGTTCGAGTATTGCTGAGCGCGATTTAATTCGTTAAGAATTCGAGTTTGAGTAGTTTTTAACAAGCCTGAATAATCTGAGCTCGGCTAAGAATTCGAGCCGAATTCAAGCTTGAATCGAGTTCAATCGAGTCGAGTTTTGATCGAGTTTTGACCCGAGTAGCTCGCGATCTGTCTCATCTCATTCAAAGACCTATTAAGAAAAAAAATTGATAAATAAGTTGTGTAAACTAAAGTTTACATAAGCTTGCTAATTTTAGAGTTTAGGGTTTAGAAGTTTAGGTTGTTGGTTTGTGATTTAGATTTTAGAGTTTATGACTTATGTTAAGGTTTATGTTTTAGGGTTTTAGTTTAGGAATTTAGATTTTAAATTTTTAAAAATAAAAATTTTAGTATATCATATTTTCAAGTAGCCCAGCTCGTTAAGAATTCGAGTTGGGTTCGAGCTCGAATCGAGTACTGACCGAGCTTTGACCGAGTATAACTCGAGTAGCTCACGATCTATCTCGTCACATTTATAACCTAGTCCTATACTATGTCATCTAGTTCCTAAATCTTTTAATATTTTAATTCCATCCTTAAGTTATCATTTATGTCGAATCATATTATTACGCAATATACATCATTATTACATGAAAAAGAAACAATTTTATAACGATTTTATTAAAATGATATATAATTAACATATACCGATAATTTGAGAATGAAAATAAAATGTTTAAAAGTTTGAGGTCAATTTAGAATGAAGTTTTAATATTCAAATGATTTGAAATTAATTTAGAATGAGAATCATAATTTGAGTATAAAGTGAAATGTTCAAAAGTTTAAAATTAATTTAAAAAGAGAGTTATAATTTGAGAACTTATAGTGTAATTAAATTTTCTATCAACAGTATAAACTGGATTGAGATTATAAAAGAAATTCAAAAGACAAATTTTCAGTTAATAGTATGTTTTATTTTTCAATTAAAATGTTTTAAAAATATTAAATCACTGAAATTTATGTTTATTTTTTTATAATTAATAGTAGTATTTATTGGCAAATTATACTTAAGGTTTTTGTTTTTCATCTAATAAACCTGAAACACAGTCCAAAATTTTGAATAGTATTTTAGATAAAGTACATAAATGGCCATTAAATTATCTCAAAAAATATAAAATAAACACGAACTTTCAAAAATTATATAATGAACATTAAACTTTAATATTTGTTACAAAATGATCATTGAGCCATTAATTTTGTTAAATGAGTGACGTGGTAGTTGTAAAAATTTATAAATTCTACATTTAGTCCTTCTACTTGCACATTTAATTAATTTAATCCTAATTAAAAAATTAATAAATCTAACCTTCAATATTTAGAAATTCATTCATTTTGATATTATTTTAATTATAAATAATTAATAAATCTTAATGACTAATTTTACTCATCCCTGATCGTACCAGCCAAAACAATATGCCACTGATAAGTATGT
Organism: Hibiscus mutabilis; assembly: GCA_019671005.1. Taxonomy (NCBI): domain Eukaryota; kingdom Viridiplantae; phylum Streptophyta; class Magnoliopsida; order Malvales; family Malvaceae; genus Hibiscus; species Hibiscus mutabilis. Next base: position 74,388,041 of record CM033717.1, read on the forward strand.
TGAATAAAGTATACGAATTTTTGTACTTAAATTTATGTAACCTCTTTTTTATAATTGTAAATAATTTCATATGCATATATATTAAATATTTTTAAAAATTATTAATAAATCTCATACGAACACTGCAAGATATTGATACCGAGATCCACTAAGTGATCGAGTGGTCAATTATGTTTATGTTATCTTATCTTGTATGAATTCGAATATTAACATTTATTTTAAGACTATAAATACCTTTTAATTTAATGAAAAATATAGATACCAACACACATTAATTTTATTAAGAAACCTTTAATAAATGCAATTTTTTAGCATTTGAACAAATTTAAGTTCAAAATTCAGAGATGTGGTGCGCAAACAGAAAAATCGGTTGATAAAAATAAGATGTAATAGAGGGCAAATATAATTAGATTTTTTTATGCATCGTAAAATAATTTCACCTTTTAAACTTTTTTTTATAACAATAATAACAATCGAACTAAATCTCGATGTTATTGATAGTGTCTTATTATAGAATGACTACACCCAAATCATAATTGCCCATGTAGTACTTTTATAAAAAAAAGATCATCTAAATTTGTAAATACGTTTTTTTTGTGATTTTTGACAAATTTCGATATTTTTGATATTTTATCGAAGAATTTAAAATGTTATAAAAAATATATCGAAACTTATTTTTTAAGTATCAAAATTTGTCAAAAATCACGAAAAATTAGCCTAAAATATTATAAAAAACCCTAGCATTTTAAAATTTTAAACAAATTTCAAAACTTGACGCTTTGTAGGCACACCCTCACCTAGGGGTGTGCATTTTGTATATTTGATCTGAAATCTCGGATATTCGAAATTTTTGGACCAACAATTTAGCGATCCGTATCCAATTCGAAAAAACCGGATATCATATATTTGGATATCCAAATTTATGACTTGATTTATGCATTTTTTAAAAATTTCACAGTCGTACCCATGAAAATTTTGAGTTTTTAAATATAACAATCAACAAATTATTGAATATAACAGGATTTGTATCCATGGAAATTTTAATTTTTCATATATAACAAGATTCATATCTATAAAAAAAAATTGAATTTCAAATAATCGAATATCCGACCAAATGTAAAATAACTATTTGTATCCGATTAGAAATTTTCGATTATCTGATTTGAATTGTCCGAAAAATAAAAAAAACGAATCGGATATCTAAAATTTCAAAGCTAATCATCAGATAAACGAATCGGAAGGATCGGATTTTTATGCTAACCCTCACCACACGCCTTTCTCTATTTCTATCATTCTCATACACACTTTCTTCATTATTACTACTTGTTTGTTTCTATCGGTCGGCAACTACCAATGACTTTTACAAATCTTAAACTCATCAAATATGTCTATGCAATAAACGAAACAAATAAACATTGAAATATATATAATTATAGTATTTCCGTCACCGGAGAAAGAAATAAACAACCAGGACGGAAGAAGCTACGGCGGGGAAATTTGATGGCGGCAAAGAGGGCAAGAGTAGCTGTTGGCATTCAAGAGCCAATCGGTAATACAATCATGGTGATAAACATGGCCGCACGGGACTTGCCTCGAAGCACTTGACCCCTCGGACGGCCAGAAATTCTCCATGCAAATCGAGCAATTCCCGGTTACGTAATCGACCGTCGGCATGTCGGAAACCAAACGGGTGACCGTATAAGGCGTGGCTTCGAGATTCTGCGGCATCATCATGGCATCGCCGAGGTCAAAATATCGTTGATCGACGGGAACCGAAACGGTGTTATCGCCGGAGACGATAACGTGGTATTTGGGTGAGCCGGCGGCCATTAGAAAAATAGGAGAGGAAGCTTTTCTTTTTAGTGTTGTTTTCGTAGAGGCTTTGCAAATAAGTTTAAAGAGCATCTTGTGCTGCTCTATATCTATAAAGGTGTGGGGATGGCAAATTTGAGGAAATTACATATTAGATCATTAAATTTTATTTTAACTTTCATTTAAATCACAAAATTTTAATTTAATCAAATTATATCATTTATTTTTTATTTATTAAATAATTCTAACGAAAAACTGAATTTGATATCTTTGTTTAATATATTTTCAACTTGAATATTTTTTGTTAGAACTTTTAGGATGTTTTGTTATTTTTACTTTAATTTAACATATATATTTTTTGAGAAAATATATGATGCACTGGCGGTGGAAACTAAAAGTTTCCACAAGTGCCTTAGTTTTAGGGTTTATGTGCTTAGTTTAGGGGTTTATGTGCAAGGATTTAGAATTTATGGATAGTGTTTAGAATTTAGGGTTTAGAATTAGAATTTAGGGTTTAAAAGTTAGGGTTTAGGGTGATATAGTAAGGATTCAGTTTTGATCTATAAACCATAAATTATAAATTTCAATCACTATCCCTAAATTTAAAACCCATACACCTAAACCCATAAACCCCTAAACCATACACCCTAAATTAAGTTCCTAAACCTTAAAACTAAGACGCTTGTAGAAACTAAAAGTTTTCACCGCCAGTGCATCAAATAATTACTCATGTTTTTTTCCCCTTTTTAAACATTTTAGTGTGATTATATAATAATATTTGTTCTATACTCTTAGCCCTTTAAACACACAAATTGTGCGTACAAGTTGTTCAAACTTAAATCTCATAAGAATAATAATGTTCTTTTTTCACTTGAACCACTCAATAAATTCTGATATATATGTTTTTCTCTTTTTTGAATAATTTTGTTGACTGTTCATATTTTTTCATAACTCTTTGATAAGAAATGCACATCTTATAGACATAATTGATCAAACCCGAATTTTCTAAAATAAACACCATCCTTTTTTCTCGTTAGATTCTAATATATTTATTTTTCAAGCTTTACTAATTTATTTAACAATGAATTGCGTGCTTTGCAACACTCTACATACAGCGGGGTCGGTGAGCATGGAGTCTCAACTCTTTGAATAATTTATTTTCTTGTTCCTTTGTCTCATTTTTTTTTATTTTATAGGTTTTAAATTCAATAACTATGTCCCGGTACACTTTTTTTTTAACCTTTTTGCACACTAGCTTTTCAAATTCAATAAACATTAAAAACGATAATAAGAAGAGAAAAAAAACAAGTTGAGCGTTGACTTTTAATTGGAAATTTAAAGATGCGATTTAGCTTGGTTCGATGTAGAAGAAAACAAGTTGAAATGTGGAATAGAATAGAAGCATGCGGAAGTGGTATTAAAAGTCAAAGGGGTAGGGGTTGGAGTTGAAAGTTGACTTTTGATTGAAACAAGTTGAGGTTGGTAAATCCTTTTAAAGTACGTCTGTGTTTGATTGATGAACATATGGATTTGGGTGTACTAATTTGCAGCCACTCAACAATGGTAGATCAGCTGCACCATTTAAGGCATTTTTAGGGTCTATACATGGGGTTCAACGCAGTTAGACTTTAAGATTGTAATCACCAGTTAATGAGTGACAGATTCTGAGTTTTTGACCTTTGGGGGGCTCTCCATTTGCTACATCAAGTTGACTAATGGTGGAAAGTGTTAATCTATATTTATGGACACATATACCGATAACCAGTTGGTTTAGTAGAATAAGACACTAGATCATTTAAATGATGTCAGGTATGTGAATGTTGGCGTTGTGAATGAAGGAAATTGAGTTGTCTACGGTACTTAATTCGAATTTCAGTTAATGGGTTTGAATACTGATTTTAATACAAAAAATTGGACAATTACGTTTTTCTTAATGAAGAAATGAGGCCTAAACCATTATATTAGACACCTCTTATTCGAATGTATTGAAAGAGGGGGAGGGAGAGTCATAAACTGGAATGGTGCTAGGGTATTTGGAGTTCTTGCAATGTCCAGACTCCAGAGCTATAAGTTTTCTCATTCATCTTTACACTTTTATTTCCGGTTTAAAGTTGTGCAATTAATTTTGAAAAAAATTTAAATATTTGTTGATTTGTTGTGTACGTATTATACTATACTCTTTGAAGTTAATATTTTTTTCCCGCAACTCAGTTTAGATTTTTTTTCTTGAGTATATGTACCGTCACTACTATCGCACATGTCTAAAACTGCCGTCGCCTATATTCATGAAGTTATGATTTATACAGGTGATTGTATTCCCTTTAATGTTAGTGATGTGTATGTTCAGGTGACCGGTATTTAAGGCCATGGATAATTTCAGTACCGGAGATTATCTTCACGACCAGGAACAATGAGGACGAGTGTTTGACACTGGCCAGCGATGGGCTGTGGGACGTAATGACTAATGAGCAATGAAGAGGCAGGGGAGATAGCTCGCAATGTACTAAGACGGCGGCGGAGGTATTCAACGGAAGGTGGAGTTTCACCGGCTCAAGCGGCAGCGGGTAATTTGACCGAAATAGCAATAGGACGCAACAGTTTCGATTGTTCTCTAATATTTATTAGTTTGGGTTCATTTAGTATTCAGTATTTTATGAGTGAAATGATTATTTTTCTATATATTTTTATGGTAAATTGAAAACATAATTTATATATATATAAAAAAAACATTTTAAACCATCTCTTTTGTTGTTTGCAGATGATGGGAATCAGTTGAGTACAAAGAATCTAATAAGGTTTCCTGGTCTTATAGTTGGACGCATTGTTCAATAATCCAGAAGTGGCAGTGTTTCTAGGAGTCATTGCCTTTCTTATCTTGAATATATTCCAAGCAGCACTTGCACAATGCCCTGCACTTGCTAGCACATCTTCAGTGGCCTCCCCGGCCCTTTCCCCGAACCTGCAACCGTTAACATGAGTCGAGTCAGATCAAATCCTTAAACAAAGACAACTCCTTTAAAACTGTTTTCTCCGTAAACACAAAATCTTCAATCATAACATGAAAACATAGCCTCTTGGGGTCACATGTACATTATTGTTACCTATCAGTCATCATCCTAGTTGCTGCAGATGATGTTGCAGAGAATGCTTGCTTCCGTGCAGCTTCAGCTGCATCTAAAACCTTGTCTGCCAAACACGACATGAAGAATTCGTATTATATCACAATTTTAGAGAAAAACCTCCGGAAATTGTAATACATATATAGAGAGGTGTTATGATCCACTTACACAGTGTAAATTTTTTTAAATTTTACACTTTTTTTTGGATCGTTGGATAAGAAAATAGATGGCCCAAGCGATAATTTTCACATATTCTACTATTAATCTCAGCCACCCGTGACCATTGGATGAGTGAAATAGATGACGAGATTAGAAGTAGGATATGTGAAAATTATCATTTGGAAAAACAGAAAATAAGGATTCAATTTCATCCATCCACTACACCCATCTAATAGTCATGAATTAGTGTAAAACTAGTTGAATTTTACATAGTGCAAGTGAATCCTAAACTATATATATGGGTTAGGATCCAGTTACACAGTGTAAAACTCTTTTAAGTTTTACACGTTTTTTAGATCATTGGATGGGTGAAACGGATAACTGAGATTAACAGTAAAATATGTGAAGATTATCACTTGGGGGAAAAAAGTAAAGAGTTAATCTCAGTTATCCATTTTCCCCATCCAACGATCTAAAAAACGTGTAAAACTTAAAAGAGTTTTACACTGTGTAACTGGATCTTATCTCTCTATATATGATAGGATCCATTACAGTTTTTAGTTTTTATATGTTTTTTGAATCATTAGATGGATGAAATTGATATCTGAGTTTAACTGTGGGTTATGTGCATATTATCTCAACCATCTATTTCACCTATCCAACGATTCAAAAAAACGTATAAAACTATGAGTTTTACATATTGTATATATATATATACTATTTTTGTTATACTCACTAACAGCATCAAGGGAATCTAGAAGAACTTGTCCAGGGACCATGGATAAGAAAGCTTTGCCAGGTTTGGAGTGAACCAAGGGAGCCATGACTGTTCCACCAGCTGCACCCACCATCCCCACCATTGCTTTGCTCATCTTTTCAGTCATTTTCGACAGCTTTCTCACACTACACACAGATCCCAGAGTCAATAACTTTTGACTTTAATGACATGATAACATGGAAAAACATAAAACAAAAATCATGTCTTGGGATACCGTTTGAGGTTTTTGTTGACTCCACTGGTCTTCCTTGTGGTCCTGTTGCTTTTGTAACCATGATTGCTTGCTGTTGGAGCTTGCATTAATATGGTTTCTCCTCCTTTCTTAACCTGCTTTTCTTCTTCTTTAGATTCACTAACCATGGCAAGTTCAAAGATTGGCTAATCTTTGCAATGAATGTTTTTCTTAGGGTACCTTTACATTAACTTTTTCTATATATTTAAAAGATACTTAGAGGCAATATCCCATAGTTCATATAAAGTGTAGGCAGGGATGAGTATTTGATCGAGTGAGAAAAATTTTCGAATTAGACGAGTTGACCAAACATATTTTATAACTCAAACTTTATTTTTATAACTCAAATTTTATTTGAATTTTTTTCGAATCAAGTCAAATTATTTGAGTTTTTATTCAAATTTAATTCTTAATATTTTATAGTATTCTGAATCATAAGCCATAATCCTAATTTATAAATCCTAAACTCTAAACCCTAAAAAATAAACCTTACACCATATACCTTGTACCTTAATCCTAAACCTAGTTTTAGCGTGGGACATAAATAAAAAACACCGAAAAGGGACAGAGTATTTATGTTTATAGTATTATGGTACTAACTGAATCCAATTTAAACGGTTTTATATAATATATATACATATATCATACAAAGTTAAGAGGTTGAAGTCGAACTTAAAAACCGATTAATAAATTACTAAAAATTCGAGTTATTCGAGTCTCAATCTATTACCGGAGGTTTCAAAAGCAAACCTGCTTAGCATAACTATTGCTGCATTTGAAGATCCCCTTGACAATCTGTCCAGTCCCTCCAGCAATGGCCTTGGCCAAAACATTGTTATAATCCTCAATCCCCGGAGCATACTCCTTCCAATCAACAACACGTTTATATTTATCCCCGGTTGACGACGGTGCACCAGAAAAGCAGCACGAGTGCTCCTTCAACAACGAATCCAACGAGCTCGACCGGGCAGCATCGTGCTGCGGCCCCGAAAAGCTCACTCCATAGCTCAGAGGATTCCCGTCTTTCATCGGCAAGGAGAACAAGTAGTGAAACGAATCGAGCTTGACGACGGGTTCATCTTTCGTCAAAGGCCACTGAAGATTGTCCCCGACTTTAACGACGGTAGCAAGGGGAACGTCGTCGTCTAGTACCCGAACAAGTGTGAAGTCGCCATTGGCGAGCTCCATGGCTTCACCTTCGTCCATTAGATGAACCGTGCATCCCGGGATATGTAAAAGAAGCTCGGGTTTCAGATTTTTGGTTTCTGGGTATGGAGGAGCAGGTTCGGTTGAGGAGGAGGGTTGCATGGGGTGGGAAGTTTTGGAACTTTTTGGCCTGAAACACCCCATTTTTGTGGCTAAGTTTGCAATCTTTTTCTTTACAGGAACTGGTTTGTATATAGAAAGGGAAGGAAGAAAGGAAAGATGGAAATGAAAGTTTCATACAGTTTAGTCCTTCAATTTGAAAAAGGAAATTAAAACGGCCCTTACATGTAAGTTGATGATTTGATTTGAAATCTGTAACCCTAAATGACGGATTGCTCGTCCATGCCCCCCCCCAAATGAGCAACTTAACAGTCATAACAACAAGGGTCGTCTTGCTTATTTTTTCAAGTGAAGTGATTGAAATGTAATTTGAGAAACAGTAGAGGGATTGGTATCGTATATTTACCGGAAAAGGGAATTGGGTGACAGATGAGGCTTTGGCGCTTTGATGTGATTGATTCTTTGTTTTCAACTTTATTCTATTTTACTTTCGGCGGCGGCCAAAATGTTTTTTTTCTCTCAATTTAGTTAAAACTGAAGAAGAAATTTGAATCCTGTGTTAAATTTAACGATTAAAATACTTTATTATAATACTAATCATTAATTAGTTTAACAGGAAAAAGCGTTAGGTTTTTAAGGTTAGTGGATTAAATTCTGGTGCTATAAATAATATAAAGGGAAAACTATACTCATGGCTGCTAAGCTCGAGCCGATTAAGAAGCTTAACTTGAGTGCCGGGTTCAACTGACTTACCTTGCTTATTTTTCCATCCTTCAAGTGATATCGGATACCCGACCAATCAATAGATTGAGAGAAATGAGATCGGAATGCAGAGATAGGGTATAGAAAGTTATCAACCAACATTGCAACAAAGATCTGCTCAATCAAAAAACACATGTAAAACCTTAAATTCTCGTTTAACCAAAACCTTGAGTACACACCACTTCACTACAATGGGAAAAGGAAAATGTGTAGATACTCGAGATAACAACTTAAGTTTCATGGAAACACATAATGGTACAAATTTAATAAAATTCATTAAAGAGATAGAGTTACTTACCATGCTCCAGTTGTAATAATCAAGCGCCTCGGGAGATAACATGTTGCATAGTTGAACTTCAATCCTTGTTAAGTTCCACGTAGAAAGTAGCTCCGTAAAGGTACATATAGCGAGGCAACTTGACAGTAACAATCCTGTGGAAAATCAGTTTGTTTAGTTGCAGTAGCTGTTACAAACTTTAATACCATACTATACTTCTGTAGCCTCGAATTCTGAAAAAGATTTCTATTTTGTGACAAGGCTGCCAGCATTTCTAGTTGTGGAGGCCAAACAGTTATGCGTCCCTGAATACAAGTCTAAATTACTAGAAATCCAATATGTTGAGGGCCAAGAGGAACTTGTAGATTATCGGTATAACTTTGTACCGTATAGGCGTATACTACCACGCCAGACATTGGTTAGCCTAACCTATCTGGAAAGGAAAAATAGTGTGCTCACCGGTAATAGTACAAGTTGTTTCCTCGTATGAATAACCCTTGATATAGATTTCTAATGCTGCTACAACATGAATTGCAGCCATCAAGTATGGCGCTACAAATCCCTACGACATATAGCTATGAAATGAAGAGAGTCCTCTGTTCATTAGCCAATTAACCCTGCTTATGTATGATTCCAAAACAAATGTTTGCTTCCTCAAGTAATTCCAGTATCTGGACAAAAAGTAAAAGTTAATACGGATATAAATATAAATAGAAAAGCTTAATGGGTTAAAAATCACAAACCTAGAGAAACTAAGGTCACTTGCAATAGGATGAGGAAAAACAGCAACAGGAGGAGAGGTAATAAGCCTCTTGTTGGCTCCTGAGAAGAGACGATCAGTTAAAGTGCTGCAAATCTTTTGAGTATACAAAGCTGCAATTCTAATAACAACAGAAATACTAGTATTCTAAAACATTTAATTGAGACTAGATTACCAGCTAAAGCAGCTAGTGTCATATCATCAGAGTATCCACCATCTCGAAGTCCTGAGACCACACCGTAATTGTCCTGTCTAAAATCATCAGCGTGCATCTGAAAAACAATCTAGAAGAATCAGAAATAATCTTTCAATTTTGTACGGGACAAACTGAGAACAATAGGGTGAGCTACGTACCATCATACACCCTCCCCAAAGAAAAAATGTTTTCCCACCAGTGGCAAATCCCATTGAACAAGGCTGTAGAAAAGGAGTACATGAATTAAAGGAGACATCAACTACGTTATTGGGAAGAGATTAAAGTAAAAGAAGTAATATCAACTATTTGAGAACAGTTAAATGAGCAAAAGCTTTCAGCTATTCAACACCTCTTGGCCAAACTCAAATAATAGAAAAAGATTTGGCAGTTCCCCTTATGCACCAAATTGACAATCTATAGTGCTGTTGCTGTTTAAACTTTGGGCTATGGTTTAAGTTGACACATAAGAAACGATTATTTCCCACCGTGTTTCTGCCTTATTTCAATAAGATGTGCTTGACTGCTGATGCATGCGTATGTGTGCATCTAATCTTTATGGAGGGAAGCAGAGTTGTTGAGCTAGCATATGCATCTGTAGCAATAGAAAGTGCAGCTTATCTACAGGTTTACTGATAGATTGTGAAGTAGGAATAAACGAAGCAGAGTTATAAGAATGTCTGGCTCCCCCATTAAATTAATAGTTTATGAAATAACTGGACACTTGGGTGGTAATCACTAATGGCTTAGTTTCTAGGTGTATTGTTGTTTTTTATGGCAGTTTTTTCACTGCTCACTTGTATAAATACAAAGCAAGTTATCGATAAACAATATAATAATATGTGGTCATCAGGTATATGCAGTATCTTTGGAAGAAAAATAAGTCACATATGGCATCATACCATATGGTATTCATAGATGCAGTAACTCCCTAAACTTCCGGACGGTAAATCAAGAGGGTATCCAGTTTGAATAAAAATCTGCACATCATTGCCAATAACACGAGTACCACAAAAAGAAATTAACGTTTCAGAAAAAAAACTGATTATTTTAATTTAATGTATATTGATGTGCACAAACATATCTCACCTTGTTAACGATTTAATGATCTCATGATATAATTGAATCCAAAAACCAAATTTAACTGTAAAATTGATATAAAACTTACAGTTTAGCGATAAAATTGATATAAATTTTAAAGCTCAGTGGTATTCGAAGTAATTTACCCTAAAATAAAATCTGAGATTGGCTGGTTAGGACCCCAATATATATATAGTGAAAAGGAAGAAGAAGATGCTGCGTTTAGGAATTAGGATCCAATTGTCCGAATCTTCGCCTTTCGCTGCCGCTAAACGACAACGTATGTTTAAGTTTTTTTCCATCTACTTTTCGGCCTTCGGTTTTCAAAATCATTAAATTATCAACTAATTATATTTTAAGGTAATCATATTAGGTAAATGAAGATTTTCAAAATCATTAAGTTAGTTGAGATTTAACATAAGAGAGTTATTATAGCAGTTTCGCCGATAACACTTTTTATATATAATTATAAGGGAAAATATATAATTTACTGGCGGTGAAAATATTTTGTTTTCACAAGAGCCATAATTTTAGGAGTTATAGATCCAGTTTAGGGTTTATGTTTATGGGTTTAAAATTTAGAGTTTGTAGTTAGAATTTAGGGTTTAGTGTTAGGATTTATGGTTTAAGTTTTAGGGTAATATGGTAGAGATTTAGGGTAATACGGTATTAGGTATAGTATTATTGTTTATTATAAGCTCGTCTCCACTAACATAAAGTTCTGAATATGTTCCTGCCCAGTTAGTTTTCATTCAAAAGCAAAAACAATTTACTTTTCAGCTGAATTATTAGGGTTGACCCAAACACAGTTGAATTGGGGGTGGGGGTTGGATTGGTTGGGTATTTTTAACTTATCGGTCCACTTCTCGATAATCAGAGATAAATTAAAAAGATGTTAAGGGAAAATCACACCTTCTAAAAATTTAAATTCTCATTTATTTTAAAAAAGAATTTTGTGTTTTATATTGATGCTCTAGCTTCACACACATATAATTTTTTATTTCTCATATAATTTTCAATGAGGCTCGTTACTTTTTTAAAAAAATTATAAAAGTTTGACGGCTATAAATATAAAATTTTGTGTGTGTCCCGGTTAATAATCATTCTTGAATGCATAATATTTTAATATATGAATTGAAGAGATCGGAGTAATGAGTTCAAATTAATTTATCATGAGTTTCGAAAAGCTTAAGGAAAAATAAGGATTGATCGATGTTAAAAAATGATGATTTTCATCGAAGTAAATAGATAGACGTATTTTTCTTCCCTTAATCACATAGTTATAGTTAAATCGGTAATTATATTAGGATTGAAGCCTGTTTCGAAGACACAAGTTCTTTCAAAATTATTTTTTTCATCCACAAGATTCAAAACTATGTGTTTTGCCATGTGGAGCTGTAATCACCTATTTTATTCGGCCCATATATATTTGGCACAATATATATATATATGAGAAAACCCAAAAAATACATACATAATCCATTTGATCCTATTTATTACAAAAAAGAGCCCATCTATAAGCCCAATTCAGCTAACAAAACAAGAAACCCTAAGGGATTATTCCCTTATCGCGTCGTCATTCGTTTACCGTTGGATCAAATTCGATCCAACAGTCCCGATTAAAACCCTAAAAACCCTAGCCTTCAAGTCCATGCGTCGCGCGCCCTTTAGCCGTTCGATCCAGGGGAGATTAACGGCCCAGATCAACATGAACGGGTTCCATGCGGATCACTAATCGCGCGTGGCCTTCACACGCCCGATGCCTCGGCTTCTTTTGGCCGTTCGTCTTCTCCGACCAGACCCCGATCGATGCTGTTAGTATGCATCCGTCGCCATCTTCACCGTGTTCGGTTGGTCGTGACATGCAAGTAAAAAAGGGATTAGGGTTCAAATTAAAATGAAAAAATGAAACATTTAAATTCGAAACAAACAATTAAAGGAAGTTCTTGACTCATATCATATTCGAATCAAGCAAGGCAAAGAACTAGCCGGCGTGGAAATCAAGCCAAATCATAGCAGAACCGGAAAGAAAACCCTTTAGATTTTAGGGCTTTATGTTGGAGTATGCCCAAAGATCAATCATGAGATGGTTGTAAAAGACATACTTATTTTATATTGTTTATTAAAATAAAGCCATTATTATTATTTCAGTCTTATTCTGTGTATCTATAAATAAACTGAATTATAATAAAGTCCTTAGAATAATATAGTTATTCTTGAATGTCATTAGTCAAGAATTATTGTGGGCTTGGACAACAATAATGTATTAAGACTAATATGTAGTTGATTGATGACAAAGTGTTGTCATTGACATGAAGATGTCAAAATCAATACATAAGTATGTGTTAGGGAACAACATGCTGGATTGACCCACTATGAGCATTTTTCTTGGATTATTATGTAACAATCACAACATTGCTTATGGTGATAACTACATGTATGATCCTCAGACTTGAGATCATCATTATTTCAACATCGTGAGTGACGTATTTTGATACGGTCAAACGTGTGTCATAACTGACTACACTATAAAGACTGATATTTGATATGTCATAATCCATGTAGCGAAATATGGTTGATCAAGATAGGATTTGTCTCTCCTACATAATAGGAGTAATATCATAGGCCACTTGATTGAGTGAGACTAGAAAATGCATGGCCATGCTCGAATAAATTGATATGGGATATCATAATTATTCGTTTATAATAGTCTACTCAAGATATCAAGAAACATTAGATGGACTATACAAGTGTGACTAATCCATGACTTGTGTCCGATCTAGATATGAGGACAAAAGGATGAATACATAAAGGAAGTCAATCACGGAAAAAATTTTAAACCGAACCACGATTTCATGTAACTTAGGTAGCAATGATGTATTGCTAGATGCCACTCGTTGCTTGTAATATTAGAATTGTTCTGGATATTACTGCTAACGTTACATGAACCTACAAGGGTCACACCCTATGATTGAAACGAACAAATATCGATTAGATAGCATGTGTACAAACTTGTTGTACACGTAATTAGTGAGAAACTGAAATTGTTGTCATTATTGTAATTATGAATAATTTCGTTTATATATATATGTGTGTGTGTTAATATTTGATAAGTTATTGCAATTATCAAATATTATTAAAGTATATATATATATATATATATCTAAAAGAAACCTAATTAAAGTAGAATTAGATTCTACATATTTAATTATATTCGGTTAAATATATTGTATATTTAAGAATCCGAATTTAATTAGAATTATGTTTTTAAATGCTATATAAAGGCATGAGGTCTAGCAGCCATTTATTCTTGTTTTTGAAAAACCTATCTAATAGTTAGAGAAGAGAAAATATTATTCGTTTCATTCGGGTGGACTGCGTAGAGGTTGGAACTCTATTGTGTCGACTCGGATTCGATTTGGTTATTCAATTTCCTACGGATTCCTAGATTCCAGATTTATTAAGGTAACGTTTCATCCTTCATCACCCCAAATTCGTCCCTTGTACATGGATCACTGGTGGATTAGGCCGGATAATTTTTCTGTTGCGCTATGGGTGTACCGACATTTGCCAACAGTGGTATCAGAGCCACTTGTACGATACGAATTCGGACTTAAATACTTGGATGATGTTTTTGTACGAGATGCATGTTCGACTTTTTCTGTTTTGACGAGTATGTGATGTTTGTGCAAAACGTAGAAATTAAATCTAGTCGCGATTAATATGTTAATCTGTTTTAACAAGTTTTTACGATCGATGGTTAAGTGTTAATCATGTGTTTGTTGCGGTAAGCTTTTGATAATCATATGTTAATAGTTGACATGATGAGCATGCAGTTAAGATAGCAGATCGTTTTTGACAGAGGAATAATGGTTGTTCTAGAGTGAAAAACCTTAGGGATTGAAAATCTCAAAAACACAAATCCGCTGATAAAAGTTATCAAATCGTGAGGTTTTTCCATAATAATCGAAATGCCAAAATTAAAAAGTTTTCCCGACATACCAGACCAGACAGCCCCAGATCTGCTGGACCGCGTAGGCAACAAAGGTCGTAGGAACTATTTAGGTAATCTTAATTAACAAGATAAAACATGTGTATGTTTTTGGGTGATATGCACGATGTTTTAAAATGCATGGTTATAGCCCAAATAAGCTTATTTACTTTGGTTTTATATAAATATGGCATGCGTGTCGTGCCTTTCTTTCTTCTATTGTAATTCTCTTCTCATCTTATTCCTTCGTATGTAAAACGAGTTTCTAAAAAATTGTAATATTTACGAAGAAAGCGTGGACCAAAGGAGTAGACTGATGGGCCGATCAAAGGTAGATTAGGTGCTTGAGAAACAAGTTCTGTCTTTAGTAATTTTGGTTCTCACATTGGCTTGGGATGGACCAGCTTAGTTTTAAGTGCTATAACCATTACATTTATATTTACTACTTTACATGTACGTGATACAATGTTTTTTAGCGTGATGACAACTGATTAGATCATAATAGAATGGTAAGATTAATACAACAAAAAAACCCTGTATATTTAATTAAAATTAGTCATCCAATATTAGCCCTCGTTAAAACCTTGATCGGTACTATGTAGATTTTGCCAAAGCAAAATACTTAGATCTATCCTAGTTAAACGCGAAGAATAAGCAAGTGATATTCACTGGTAGTAATATTGGTTAAACTAGGTTGTTCTAATAAGATTAGAAACCTAAAGATTAATGATTGTTCAATAACTTTGGTGATTGAAAAACAATACGAAAGTGCATGTCTATGATTGGTTCTTTGAAAGACTTGGTATTTAAGCGTGCTCAGTACACCACATCTCTTACATAAGTTACCCACCTGGTGCACTGTTCATTATTGTTATTTATATTAGACCATATGAACTTTGTTTTGGACAAATAGTTGTTCATCAAATATAAGAATTACATGAGATGTAATTAACAAGTGTTCCTTACCTAAATAATTGAATTATGGGAGTAAAGCCAAAGCTGACTTAGAATAAAATGAAATATGGATCCTTACCCACTAGAAATACTTTTAGCAAATTTTTCGATTTTGATGGTTTTTAATAGTAGGAATGTTATGACTTTATAAACATGATAAATAGGTACTTATAAAACATATTTTTATCATCGTAGATTTACGGCAAACACATTATCATTGTGATCCGTCCTTGAGAATGACAAATTAAATGGCTTGAACTTCCTTGACTGGTTCCGCAATTTGAAGATTGTCCTTAAACAAGAATGAAAACTAACAATCATTCAAGAACCTGTCCCTAAAAAGCCAGCAGATAATGCCTCTAAAGATGAATTGGAAGCCTTTGAAAAATACTCAAGTGACATGGTATATATCGGTTGTTTGATGCTTGCGACCATGACCCCTAAGCTTCAAAAGCAACATGAGGACATGGTTCCCTATGAGATGGTTAAAAATATCAAGGAATTACATGAGGGGCAATCTCGTCAAGAGAGGTATGAGACCTCTAAGGCTTTGTTTTGATGCAAGATGGTTGATGGAACTCCAGTGGGAACTCATGTTCTCAAAATGATAGGGTATATTCAGACCCTGGAAAAGTTGGGCTTCCCTCTAAGTGTTGAATTGGCTACTGATGTTATCCTGCAATCGTTGCCAGATAGTTTTAATAAGTTTGTTCTTAATTTCAATATGAATGAAATTAATAAACCGTTGCCCCAGTTTCTTAGTCTATTAAGAATATCAGAGAACAACATGAAAAAGGTTGGTTGCAAACCTATTCTGATGGTCCGAAAAGATGATAGAAAAGGAAAGCCCAACACCAAGGCAAAGCCAATGCCCAACAAAGGAAAAGATGCATTGAAACCCAAATGAGGAGTTGCTGGACATTGGAAGAGAAACTATCTTGTCTATCTTGAGGACATCAAGAAGACAAGATAAAATGGACAATGTGGATCGGGTATTTATGTTATTGATATTAATATATCAACATCTAGTTCTTGGGGATTAGATACCGGTTGTGGTTCTCACGTTTGTACTTCTGTATAAGGACTAAAAATGAGTAAAAAAATTGGCAAAAGAAGATGTGGACCTACGAGTTGGAAATGGAGCAAGAGTTGCTGCATTAGCCATAAGAACATATACTTTGTCATTACCTAGTGGACTTGTTTTAGATTTTGAGGATTTTTATTTCGTACCTAGTTTGACTAAAAATATTATTTCAATTTCTTGTTTGGACAAGATTGGTTTTGAGATTATTATTAAGAATAATAGTTGTTCTTTTTCCCTCAATAGTGTTTTTATGGTACGGCTCAATTAATCAATGGCCTCTATATCTTAGATCAAGACAATTCCATATATAACATAAATACGAAAAGATCAAAAATAAATGACTATAATCAAACTTATCTCTGGCGTTGTCGCTTGGGTCATATAAGTGAGAAATGCATATCAAAACTTCATAAAGATGGATTTTTGAATTCTTTTGTTTTCGAATAATTAGATATTTGTGAACCTTGCTTAATGGGAAAAATGACCAAATCACCGTTTGACGGTAAAAATGAACGAGCAAGTGATTTATTAGGTCTAATACATAGTGATGTATGTGGACCGATGAATACACAAGCCAGATGAGGGTTTCAACACTTCATTACTTTCACTGACGACTTCAGTAGATATGGGTACGTTTACCTAATGCATCATAAATCTGAAGCCCTTGAAAAGTTCAAGGAATTTAAAAATGAAGTACAAAACCAATTAAGAAAGAGTATCAAAGCTCTTCGATCAGATCGAGGAGGGGAATACTTAAGCCTAGAGTTTAATGAACTTCTTAAAGAATGTGAGATTGTCTCACAACTTACACCTTTGGGTATTCCACAACACAATGGAGTCTCTGAAAGGAGAAATCGAACATTGTTAGACATGGTTCGATCAATGATGAGTCATACTAATCTTCTAACTTTTTTTTGGGACATGCGCTAGAAACAGTTGTTTTCACACTAAATCGTGTTCCATCTAAATCGGTTCAAAAGACATCATATGAGATGTGGACTGGGAAACGTCCTAGTATGTCTTTTATGAAAATTTGGGGATGCGAAGTTTATGTTAAACATCAGATGTCTACAAAACTTGAACCTAAATCTCATAAGTGTAATTTTGTAGGGTATCATAAAGAAACAAAAGGATACTATTTCTTCAATCCATCTGAGAACAAAGTGTTTGTTGCTCGAACGAGAGTCTTCCTCGAAAGAGAATTTATTTTCAGAAAATGAAGTAAGAGAAATATTGAACTTGAGGAAATTCAAGATCAACCACAGATCACTGAACTAGAGATTGAACAACAAGTTCAACAAATAGTTGAGGAACATCCAATCATTCTTGAAACACAACCACTGCGAAGGTCTATGAGAGAATGCAATGCGCCTGAGAGATATGAATTTCTTGTCACATTGCATGGAGATGTTCTTCTCATGGACCAAGATGAGCCTAGGACTTATCGGGAAGCAGTGGAAAGCCCAGACTTTGTGAAATGGCTAGAAGCCATGAAATCTGAGATGGATTCCATGTCAGAAAACTAAATATGGACTTTGGTTGACCCACCTGAAGGAATTAAGCCCATAGGGTGCAAATGGGTTTTCAAAAAGAAAACGACATAGATGGCAATATACAAACATACAAAGGACGATTAGTCGCTAAGGTATTTCGTCAAATTCATGGTATAGACTATGATGAAACCTTTTCCCCTCTTGCTATGTTTAAATCTATCCGGATATTGCTTGCAATAGCTGCATATTATGATTATAAATTTGGCAAATGGATGTCAAAACCACTTTTCTTAATGGAAAATTAGATGAGGATGTGTACATGACACAACCTGACGATTTTGTCGATCCAAAAGATGCCCTAAAAGTATGCAAGCTACAAAGATCCATTTATAGGTTGAAGCAAGCTTTTCAAAGTTGGAATCTTCGTTTTAATGAGGCAATCAAAGAGTTTGGTTTCATTAAAAATGAAGATGAGACATGTGTTTTCAAGAAAACTAGTAGGAGCCCTGTTACATTCTTGGTATTGTATGTGGATGACATACTAATAATAGGAAATAACATACCTACCTTACAGTCTGTAAAGAATTGGTCAGGAAAATGTTTTTCTATGAAAGGCTTGGGTGAAGCAACCTACATATTAGGAGTCAAGATCTATAAAGATAGATCAAGACGACTTCTAGGACTAAGTCAAAATACATACAAATATCGATTAGATAGCATGTGTACAAACTAGTTGTACACGTAATTAGTGAGAAAATGAAATTTTTATAATTATTGTAATTATGGATAATTTTGTTTATATATATATGTTAATATTTGATAAGTTATTGTAATTATCAAATATTATTAAAATATATATATATATATATATCTAAAAGAAACCTAATTAAAGTAGAATTAGATTCTACATATTTAATTATATTCGGTTAAATATATTGTATATTTAAGAATCCGAATTTAATTAGAATTATGTTTTTAAATGCTATATAAAGGCATGAGGTCTAGCAGCCATTTATTCTTGTTTTTGAAAAACCTATCTAATAGTTAGAGAAGAGAAAATATTATTCGTTTCATTCGGGTGGACTGCGTAGAGGTTGGAACTCTATTGTGTCGACTCGGATTCGATTTGGTTATTCCGAATTCCCTACGGATTCCTAGATTCCAGATTTATTAAGGTAACGTTTCATCCTTCATCACCCCAAATTCGTCCCTTGTACATGGATCACTGGTGGATTAGGCCGGATAATTTTTCTGTTGCGCTATGGGTGTACCGACATTTGCCAACAGTGGTATCAGAGCCACTTGTACGATACGAATTCGGACTTAAATACTTGGATGATGTTTTTGTACGAGATGCATGTTCGACTTTTTCTGTTTTGACGAGTATGTGATGTTTGTGCAAAACGTAGAAATTAAATCTAGTCGCGATTAATATGTTAATCTGTTTTAACAAGTTTTTACGATCGATGGTTAAGTGTTAATCATGTGTTTGTTGCGGTAAGCTTTTGATAATCATATGTTAATAGTTGACATGATGAGCATGCGATTAAGATAGCAGATCGTTTTTTTGAGAGGAATAATGGTTGTTCTAGAGTGAAAAACCTTAGGATTGAAAATCTCAAAAACACAAATCCATTGATAAAAGTTATCAAATCGTGAGGTTTTTCCATAATAATCGAAATGCCAAAATTAAAAAGTTTTCCCGACATACGGACGACATGCCCCAGAGATCTTTGGACCGCGTAGGCAACAAAGGTCGTAGGAACTATTTAGGTAATCTTAATTAACAAGATAAAACATGTGTATGTTTTTGGGTGATATACCACGATGTTTTAAAATGCATGGTTATAGCCCAAATAAGCTTATTTACTTTGGTTTTATATAAATATGGCATGCGTGTCGTGCCTTTCTTTCTTCTATTGTAATTCTCTTCTCATCTTATTCCTTCGTATGTAAAACGAGTTTCTAAAAAATTGTAATATTTTGAAGAAAGCGTGGACCAAAGGAGTAGATCGATGGGCGATCAAAGGTAGATTAGGTGCTTGAGAAACAAGTTGTCTTTAGTAATTTTGGTTCTCACATTGGCTTGGGATGGACCAGCTTAGTTTTAAGTGCTATAACCATTACATTTATATTTACTACTTTACATGTACGTGATACAATGTTTTTTAGCGTGATGACAACTGATTAGATCATAATAGAATGGTAAGATTAATACAACAAAAAAACCCTGTATATTTAATTAAAATTAGTCATCCAATATTAGCCCTCGTTAAAACCTTGATCGGTACTATGTAGATTTTGCCAAAGCAAAATACTTAGATCTATCCTAGTTAAACGCGAAGAATAAGCAAGTGATATTCACTGGTAGTAATATTGGTTAAACTAGGTTGTTCTAATAAGATTAGAAACCTAAAGATTAATGATTGTTCAATAACTTTGGTGATTGAAAAACAATACGAAAGTGCATGTCTATGATTGGTTCTTTGAAAGACTTGGTATTTAAGCGTGCTCAGTACACCACATCTCTTACATAAGTTACCCACCTGGTGCCTTTGTTCATTATTGTTATTTATATTAGACCATATGAACTTTGTTTTGGACAAATAGTTGTTCATCAAATATAAGAATTACATGAGATGTAATTAACAAGTGTTCCTTACCTAAATAATTGAATTATGGGAGTAAAGCCAAAGTGACTTAGAATAAAATGAAATATGGATCCTTACCCACTAGAAATACTTTTAGCAAATTTTTCGATTTTGATGGTTTTTAATAGTAGGAATGTTATGACTTTATAAACATGATAAATAGGTACTTATAAAACATATTTTTATCATCGTAGATTTACGGCAAACACATTATCATTGTGATCCGTCCTTGAGAATGACAAATTAAATGGCTTGAACTTCCTTGACTGGTTCCGCAATTTGAAGATTGTCCTTAAACAAGAATGAAAACTAACAATCATTCAAGAACCTGTCCCTAAAAAGCCAGCAGATAATGCCTCTAAAGATGAATTGGAAGCCTTTGAAAAATACTCAAGTGACATGGTATATATCGGTTGTTTGATGCTTGCGACCATGACCCCTAAGCTTCAAAAGCAACATGAGGACATGGTTCCCTATGAGATGGTTAAAAATATCAAGGAATTACATGAGGGCAATCTCGTCAAGAGAGGTATGAGACCTCTAAGGCTTTGTTTTGATGCAAGATGGTTGATGGAACTCCAGTGGGAACTCATGTTCTCAAAATGATAGGGTATATTCAGACCCTGGAAAAGTTGGGCTTCCCTCTAAGTGTTGAATTGGCTACTGATGTTATCCTGCAATCGTTGCCAGATAGTTTTAATAAGTTTGTTCTTAATTTCAATATGAATGAAATTAATAAACCGTTACTTGATTTCTTAGTCTATTAAGAATATCAGAGAACAACATGAAAAAGGTTGGTTGCAAACCTATTCTGATGGTCCGAAAAGATGATAGAAAAGGAAAGCCCAACACCAAGGCAAAGCCAATGCCCAACAAAGGAAAAGATGCATTGAAACCCAAATGAGGAGTTCTTTGGACATTGGAAGAGAAACTATCTTGTCTATCTTGAGGACATCAAGAAGACAAGATAAAATGGACAATGTGGATCGGGTATTTATGTTATTGATATTAATATATCAACATCTAGTTCTTGGGGATTAGATACCGGTTGTGGTTCTCACGTTTGTACTTACAGTATAAGGACTAAAAATGAGTAAAAAAATTGGCAAAAGAAGATGTGGACCTACGAGTTGGAAATGGAGCAAGAGTTGCTGCATTAGCCATAAGAACATATACTTTGTCATTACCTAGTGGACTTGTTTTAGATTTTGAGGATTTTTATTTCGTACCTAGTTTGACTAAAAATATTATTTCAATTTCTTGTTTGGACAAGATTGGTTTTGAGATTATTATTAAGAATAATAGTTGTTCTTTTTCCCTCAATAGTGTTTTTATGGTACGGCTCAATTAATCAATGGCCTCTATATCTTAGATCAAGACAATTCCATATATAACATAAATACGAAAAGATCAAAAATAAATGACTATAATCAAACTTATCTCTGGCGTTGTCGCTTGGGTCATATAAGTGAGAAATGCATATCAAAACTTCATAAAGATGGATTTTTGAATTCTTTTGTTTTCGAATAATTAGATATTTGTGAACCTTGCTTAATGGGAAAAATGACCAAATCACCGTTTGACGGTAAAAATGAACGAGCAAGTGATTTATTAGGTCTAATACATAGTGATGTATGTGGACCGATGAATACACAAGCCGGATGAGGGTTTCAACACTTCATTACTTTCACCGGCGACTTGGTAGATATGGGTACGTTTACCTAATGCATCATAAATCTGAAGCCCTTGAAAAGTTCAAGGAATTTAAAAATGAAGTACAAAACCAATTAAGAAAGAGTATCAAAGCTCTTCGATCAGATCGAGGAGGGGAATACTTAAGCCTAGAGTTTAATGAACTTCTTAAAGAATGTGAGATTGTCTCACAACTTACACCTTTGGGTATTCCACAACACAATGGAGTCTCTGAAAGGAGAAATCGAACATTGTTAGACATGGTTCGATCAATGATGAGTCATACTAATCTTCTAACTTTTTTTTGGGACATGCGCTAGAAACAGTTGTTTTCACACTAAATCGTGTTCCATCTAAATCGGTTCAAAAGACATCATATGAGATGTGGACTGGGAAACGTCCTAGTATGTCTTTTATGAAAATTTGGGGATGCGAAGTTTATGTTAAACATCAGATGTCTACAAAACTTGAACCTAAATCTCATAAGTGTAATTTTGTAGGGTATCATAAAGAAACAAAAGGATACTATTTCTTCAATCCATCTGAGAACAAAGTGTTTGTTGCTCGAACGAGAGTCTTCCTCGAAAGAGAATTTATTTTCAGAAAATGAAGTAAGAGAAATATTGAACTTGAGGAAATTCAAGATCAACCACAGATCACCGAACTAGAGATTGAACAACAAGTTCAACAAATAGTTGAGGAACATCCAATCATTCTTGAAACACAACCACTGCGAAGGTCTATGAGAGAATGCAATGCGCCTGAGAGATATGAATTTCTTGTCACATTGCATGGAGATGTTCTTCTCATGGACCAAGATGAGCCTAGGACTTATCGGGAAGCAGTGGAAAGCCCAGACTTTGTGAAATGGCTAGAAGCCATGAAATCTGAGATGGATTCCATGTCAGAAAACTAAATATGGACTTTGGTTGACCCACCGGAAGGAATTAAGCCCATAGGGTGCAAATGGGTTTTCAAAAAAGAAAACGACATAGATGGCAATATACAAACATACAAAGGACGATTAGTCGCTAAGGTATTTCGTCAAATTCATGGTATAGACTATGATGAAACCTTTTCCCCTCTTGCTATGTTTAAATCTATCCGGATATTGCTTGCAATAGCTGCATATTATGATTATAAATTTGGCAAATGGATGTCAAAACCACTTTTCTTAATGGAAAATTAGATGAGGATGTGTACATGACACAACCTGACGATTTTGTCGATCCAAAAGATGCCCTAAAAGTATGCAAGCTACAAAGATCCATTTATAGGTTGAAGCAAGCTTTTCAAAGTTGGAATCTTCGTTTTAATGAGGCAATCAAAGAGTTTGGTTTCATTAAAAATGAAGATGAGACATGTGTTTTCAAGAAAACTAGTAGAGCCCTGTTACATTCTTGGTATTGTATGTGGATGACATACTAATAATAGGAAATAACATACCTACCTTACAACAGAAAGAATTGGTCAGGAAAATGTTTTTCTATGAAAGGCTTGGGTGAAGCAACCTACATATTAGGAGTCAAGATCTATAAAGATAGATCAAGACGACTTCTAGGACTAAGTCAAAATACATACAAATATCGATTAGATAGCATGTGTACAAACTAGTTGTACACGTAATTAGTGAGAAAATGAAATTTTTATAATTATTGTAATTATGGATAATTTTGTTTATATATATATGTTAATATTTGATAAGTTATTGTAATTATCAAATATTATTAAAGTATATATATATATATATATCTAAAAGAAACCTAATTAAAGTAGAATCAGATTCTACATATTTAATTATATTCGGTTAAATATATAGTATATTTAAGAATCCGAATTTAATTAGAATTAGGTTTTTAAATGCTATATAAAGGCATGAGGTCTAGCAGCCATTTATTCCTGTTTTTGAAAAACCTCTCTAATAGTTAGAGAAGAGAAAATGTTGTTCGTTTCATTCGGGTGGACTGCGTAGAGGTCAGAACGCTATTGTGTCGGCTCAAGTTCGATTTAGTTATTTCGAATTCCCTACGAATTTTAGATTCTAGATTTATTAAGGTAACGCTTCATCCTTCATCACCCCAAATTCGTCCCTTGTACATGGATCACTGGTGGATTACGCCGGATAATTTTTTCGATGCACCATGGGGTGTACTGGCGTTTCCCAACGCTTTAACCATTTGTAATCTCGGGAATTTCATTCCCATTTTTTCATACTTTGTAATGGCTATAAATAGTCACCGATTCATCAGTTGTAACACACAATTTACACAGAAGAAAGATAAGCATATTATTAGTTGGATTTCCAAGGTATTTTATACCTTAATTCTTATTTTTTATATGTATATACATACAATGTTTGAGTAAAAGGAGGGTGCGGGTTACCGTTCGAATCGCCGGATAAGGAATCGGCCGTCACCAATAGAGCCGCGAGTCGAAACGGGAGGGGGTTGCTGTTGACGAACAACTGCCGGTGAGGATCCTCGGCGATGCGAGCGTCGGCGCATGGTGGCGTTTGGCCGAGTTCTGGGTTGTTGCGGTGGTGTTCTTCATCCCTTCTGAATGCATTGTACTTGTAATTTTTTTATAATTTTTTAATAAAATTCAATTGTCATTGTCAAAAAAAACAAGCGACTTTGAGTATTTATCTCTAATTTTTTATTTGATTTTTCAAGGCTATCTACTGGGGAGTTCTTCAAACTATCGAGAACTTAGATTGGGGTTAAGACATCTCTTGTACTGAGAATATATAATGAATTATCTCCGAGTAAAACTTGAAAAAAAATTAGTTAATTAGTTCGGACTGTGTAAATAAATTTGATGTTTATGTTTATTGTTACAAGTGTTTACAGAATGTCATTGCACTAATTACTTTCCAGTAAAACTACACCAACAAGTAGTATTAGAACCTAATCCATACATAGTTGGGGTTAATCCTCTTTGTTGAGTACGTAAAGAAAACTAGAAAACCTTTGTAGATATTCTAGCGGGCCTAGTGCTCCGATCCATGGACTTTGACCCAGTTGTTGGGCTTGAACCTCAACCCAGTTTCTAAGAGTATATATGTCTCTAGAGATCCGAGGGAAAGGTGAGCAAAATTCGAAAGAAGTCGATTTAATTGATCTAATTCGATTTAATTTTGTTAATTAAATAGAAATTTTCAGTTTCTAAAAGTATATTCTTTCAAGTCATGAATTCTAGATTCATTAGTAGCACCTATTTTTCCCCCCGGAATCCCCTTTTCCTCTCCTCCAGATAAGATTAGAATTAAATTTTGCCAAAAAATTATTTGTTGCCTTAATTAAATTTTTTAAATAATTCTTGATAAAATATTTCTTTTATATAAATATTTTCTCATAAGTTTAATAAAATCTAATATAATACACGAGAATATAAATAAAACAAGGAACATATATACACTAATAAGTACACACTTTATTTTGTTTTTTATATGTGAAAAACTTAATCTAAAATAAGTTTAATATGTTTTTTTATTTTTATAAATCGACCTAATCAATACGAATTACCAGCATAGTGTAATGTACGTGAAAAATAACTAATCTTTATTCCATTAAAATCGTTGATAATTAGTTAATAATTTCTAGAATAAATAGTTAAAGCTTTTATGCGTCACATTCTCTTCTCACCCCATTCTAATATTTTTTTAATATTTTAAATAATTAAATTTTATAAAATATATTTAAACTTAATTAGTTAATTGAAACTTTTTTTAAATATATTTTTACTAATAAATTTAAAATCATTAAAAAATACTAATAAATAATACCATATCTACTTCGCATAACGATGATGAAAACCACTTATAATAAGATGCGATTTCCCAAAACGATAAAATGCGGTCACTACCATATCTGCTTCGGCCACTCTCTAGACAGAATCGCCGATATCAAATTTCCTCTCCTCCTCCTCTCACCTTTCTCCTCCGCTACATGGCCACCTCCGCCGCCGCCGAGCTCACCAACCCATCCAACACCCGGCTTGGATGGATCGGAACCGGCGTAATGGGTCGATCCATGTGTGCTCATCTAATCAACGCCGGCTACACTGTCACCGTCTTCAACCGAACCCTCTCCAAAGCTCAACCACTCGTTGACATGGGCGCCCGCCTAGCCCAGTCCCCAAACGAGCTCGCCGCTCAATCCGATGTCGTTTTCTCCATCGTCGGCTACCCTTCTGACGTCCGTCAAGTCCTGCTCGATCCTACCAACGGAGCCCTTTCCGGCCTCCGTCCCGGCGGGATACTCGTTGACATGACGACATCGGAGCCTTCTCTCGCCGTCGAAATATCCACCGCCGCTTTATCGAAGAACTGTTCCTCGATCGACGCGCCAGTTTCCGGCGGCGACCGCGGTGCCAAGAACGGGACCCTGGCTATATTCGCCGGCGGAGACGAAGCCGTTGTGAACCGGTTAAATCCCGTTTTTATCCTCATGGGGAAAGTTAATTACATGGGAGCCAGCGGGAAAGGCCAATTCGCGAAACTAGCGAATCAAATCACGATAGCATCGACGATGGTCGGATTAGTCGAAGGAATTATCTACGCCCACAAAGCGGGGCTCGATGTGGCGTCGTTTTTGGACGCGATATCAACCGGAGCAGCCGGCTCAAAGTCGTTGGAGTTGTACGGGAGCAGGATCTTGAAGAGGGATTTCGAACCGGGTTTCTTTGTGAACCATTTCGTTAAAGATTTGGGGATTTGTTTAAAGGAATGTCAAAGCATGGGGCTTGCTTTGCCCGGTTTGGCTTTGGCTCAACAGCTTTATTTGTCGCTCAAGGCTCATGGGGAAGGCAATTTGGGTACCCAAGCTTTGATTTTGGCTTTGGAGAGGTTAAACAATGCCACCCTTGGTTCCTAAACCTGGTAAACCGTTAAATCTTTTGTAAAACTCCATTGATGAACCATGCTCGAACTCGAATACTATGCCAAAACATTAATTATGCAGTGTGATCGTTTGTTTTATTAAAATGGTTCTTGTTTTTGTTAGCTTATTGCATATGTTTGCTGCCATTTATAGTCTCTATTTGTTTGTTTTTGGTGCTGTAATTACTATGAATGATGAATTATAGCCATTAGTTAGTCGAATCGAGTCGTAGCCATTTCGGGTATATTAGACAAAAGAATGGGACAATGACCTATAAGATTACATTTTTATTCTCAATGAGCAAAGATCAAAAACTCGAAAGAGTAGCTTGCACATGTGCCTATCTTATTACCTTGTAATTCGAGAGACAATAACTTATTCATGGGTGGATATAATCCTCCAACACTCCGAGTGACGAGTAGTGGCAATGGAGCTTCTGGCTACCATCACGGACTCGTTACATTTGATCTGTCACATACACCCCGGATGACGATGAGTAACCGGCGTGTACTCTTGGATCTGGAGATGCAAAGATGAGAGGGTCAAATAAGAATGCAGAAGTTGAAAAATTATACATGCATGTGATTCTTTAGCCTACCTATATGATTCAACTATCTTCAGGATTCCTCAACTTCAATGTATTGGGAGTGGGAGGCTGCCAAGAGGGCTGCCCCGATGCCAGAGCCATCGTTGGAGTGCTCGACGGAAATGTTCCCGTAGACTTCTTCTCCTAGCAACTCCAGAAGTGTGTTCTCCATGCAGGTCCTGAATTTAGTGTAGTGCTCATACAACCCGCCGTCTAAAGCTACCACCGACCTCTGCTTTTCACCGTCTTTCACCGTGTCTCTTCCTAATTTCTTGAGAATGCCTACGATTCCCGCAGCAGATAAGCGAGCCACGAGTAGCAACAATATCACACTGCTCGACAATAAGTTTCCTCAATTTCAAGGAGGTATTTGATATCTGAAATAAATCAAAGAATAAACAACATAAACAGAAGAAAAACTTTAAAAGTAGTGTATTCACAAGATAATATCGCATTTGATCTTGCGTAAAGCTCATTTCCTTCAATATGAGAATTGTTTGGTGGCGACTGGCATATTGTACCTCTAATATATCCTCAAGTTTGGTGGCGACGACTTTCAGATCCGGAGACGTGTCATGATGCATTGCAGACATGTGAGGAGTTCTGAGAGTTAAAACCAGACAAGATTAGGTAATGATCGGGATTGGTTAAGACCTGCGGCCGAGTCTGGTTGCGAAATACGAAACCTGTTACGATGGGAAAATAACATTAAGGCGTACCAAGTATGAAAGGAGTTTTCAACTTTGGTGGGACAATATCCCCAAAAATTTCAGCTTGTTCAGCCATCTTGCACAGAACTCTACGTACAATCTCTCCCAAATACATTCCAGATATCATTTTCTCGAAAATCTGTGAAAAGAAGTCGATAAAGTTACATCTAGCTTATACGGAAATTAATAAGTTGGAACTAAAAACTTGAGACTGAAGAAACTGACCTGTTCTCCCGGGTTTAGACTCCCAGCATCGAGTTCTTGGTCATATTCCGTTAGTGGGAGGTGTGAAGACTGAAAGTTACCCCACTCCATGTTGATAACCTGCGGAGACGAGGGGAAGGTTTTCGAACTCTCGACAGAAATAGTATTAAGAATCACCAAGTACATTTAACGAATAACACATAAATTTAGCATAATGAGGTCGATGACGGTCAGATGTCTATTTCATCGAAGGATAACGAATGTAGAGAACATGTATACCAACACTACTTACCATCTCCCCTGATTTAGGTAGAAGACCATGCCATTTCGGAATTGCACGAGCATGCTCTACGTAAGCTGCATTCGTGCCTGTACCCAATATCACGGCGGCAACAACATCTGGGTTGTTGTATCTACCACCAGCCAATGTGCCAACAGTATCATTGACCTGCATAATCCATAAGAGAATTAGGAATATCAACTCGAACACGTATCCAAGTAGGAGCACCGGATCAAATCCATCGATGGTAAAGAAGACGAGCAAATCACACACAACTCACCAAAGCTGCCACACGAATGTCAAGACTGACCCTTTCCATGGCTTTGGTCAATTCTGCAACATCTTCTCCAACCTACTTAGTATCAGCCACGAAAAACATTAAGGATCATTAGAATTAACAAACAACAACAACAAAAGGCTGTCGAATTCGAGTCAAGGTTATCAGAATTAACTGTATCTTCTACTGAGAAGCCCTTTGTCCATTTCATAAGAGTCCCCGATGATATCGATGTTTGCTTGACTGGAAACGAGAAAGTGGACCCCAACTCCCTTTGTCTACCAGGTGAAACATGTAGACTGTCACTTTCTGTAGCAACAAATTTTGCAAGAGCTGAAGCGATATAATCAAATAATTCCTGCAAACACGTCGCATAAAGACATTTAGAAAAATGAACGAACATACGCAGGAGTTTATACTACTAGGCTGGATGGACAAGGGTCTCACATCGGAAGATCCAGTCATCAATTCTGGAGGAATAGAAACTTCCTCGAATTCCTGCTTAACGACACGGCTGTCTTTACCGCCCAAGCGCACACGTATAACACGAAAATTTGTGCCACCGAGGTCGAGGGCATAAAACAGCCCTTTCTCATCACTGCAAAGTTGAGCATCAAAACATGAAAAATGCTTAGCCAAATCTTCAAGCAACAAAAAATTCTTGTAAACCGAGATTTCGAATCATGCAAAGAATTATGTTCTAAGGAATCCACATATAAAAATTACCAATTCTTTCCCAATTGCTACTCACTAGCTATACATAGTTCAGCAGCAAATAAAGGAAGCAAACAAATTTGTTGCTCAATATCTAAAATAAGCAACTCACTCCCACTGTTCTGATAGTAGCAATATTCCATCACAGAAACATCCCACATAAACTATAGTCAATCTATAAGGGAAATCAGTGCTGCTTATATGCGAAAGCCACATCACCTATATTCGGGTGTGACGTATTGTACGAGTTTGTGAGCAACTTTCAAGATTTTCATTTATTCGGACTCTCTTTTTATCCGATACCCGTATCCGGATATGGTTCAGGGAAGTTGTCAAACACAAGTACTTCAAGGAAAATGAAGAGTCGAGCAACATAATGTCTAATATCTCTATGATGAACACTATGACAACAGTAAATCATCACAACAAAGTACACATACAATGAATTCAGGAACCATTGGAATAGAATTTTCATCATGAAAACTTCTTAAAAAAAAGAAGCAAAGAAAGCACTTATAACCAAGAACTAGAAATACACTTCAAAAGCAAAAGGTATAGAAAAAAGGTTATTTATCCCATGGATTGAAAGCGAAAGTTGGATATTAATGGGGACAAAGACGAACACAGGATTTCATGTTAAGGGAGCCTATAAGCGAATTTATAAAATTTTAGTGGACGAAAATAGATTTTTAATAAAAAATATATAAAAAAAATTTAGATCATATATGAATTTTAAATTTTTAAGAGACAACTGCCCTAACCCTCTGGTCCATCCTAATGGAAGACCAAAAAGGGGAATAAGAACAAATAAGAAACTAGTTTGTAGACAACGCTAAAGCATAAATCAACTTTAATGCGAGAACAGAACAAGCATAAAGTTCATAGGAATCAAGAGTTGATAAGTTGAGATAAGTGGAATCCAACACATCAATAATGTAAAATAAAATTCAAAACTTTAGCATCAAACTTTACCGATACTTTAATTTAATATCGTATTATATATCTAATATGTTCTCGTACCGAAAATATATGAGTACAGCTTGAATACTCTACAATATTTTGTTTTTTATTTTTTCATTCTTCTATATATTTTTTGTTTTTTTATTTTTTTTCAACTTTCTCTTACTCACGTAATTTAACTATTTGTGATGTTATACTCACATAATATTATTTATAAATTTCTGTTTTTGCCGTACGCTTAACGTACCTTTACTTATAATTTTAAAAACTGTCTTTTTTTCATTCCTGTATCTATATTTATATTCGTACCGGTGCAACATAATTTACAAGAGTCTACGGTATGAATAGAATCAAACCACTAATCTCTAAAGCTAAATTTCGATCAAAAATTAAACTTTTCTGCACTTTTTTAAGAAAAGAGAGAGCTTATGATCAGAGTTCATCAATCAAAAGAGCATCTTGATCCAATCAACGTTGTATGATTGAATCATTTAAAGCAAAAACAAAAGGCATTCCAAAAATATTGGAACTTGAAAATTCCAAGGAAGAAAAAAGATAATAGTTTATTTAAATTACCCGGTGGGGAGATTATCCACATAGCTGATGAGCATCTTCAGCTTGCTTCCGCCGTCCGATGCTAACCCGGTGTGCATCTCGACGGTCATGGCATCCGCCACCTGTTTAAGCTTCGAACTTGGAGTCCCGCACTTTTCCTTGAACTCTTTCAGTATAGCCACCGCACGGTCGCATTTTCCGGAACTCTTCATCCTGTGACGAACCACCAGCGCGGCCGCGGCACACACGGCTGCCGCGCACACCACCGCCGCCCCAACTGCTACTTTCCCCATCACCGCCGTGACTAGAACCCACAAATACCAATCAAACAAAGGGAAAAATTATCTTTTAACTAAAAATTCAAAATAGTTATTGGTATTTGCTATGTGGGTTCAAGTTTCAAGTGCTTAGAAAAGCAAAGAAATATCCAAAAAAGGAAAAAGAGAAGGCAAAGAGAAGGGTATAATTGTTATTATGACTTGCCAAAAATGAAAACAAAATTTTTGTCTGAAGCTGAAGTGGGGCGAACCATGGAGAAGAAGATAGTATTTTAAACCGTGAGGTTGGGGGAGGGGATAACGTTGGGCATTAACATGGGTTTGAATTACGATAATGACCTTTTCATTCTCGAGTATAAAGATGTTCAAATTATCGCATCTTGTTTGGACTCGAATCTCGACTTATCTCATAAATATAATATTTTTATTTAATAATAAAATAACAATATAGTGAGTCTCTTGGTAAGAAATATTGATTTGTTGACCTCATATTTATACAACGTAAAATAAATATAATAAGCAATGATTTAATAAAGTTGAACATGCCAAAAATCGTAACTGATTAAACCTTTCAGTTAATACTTTCTCTTACTTTTAAATTGTGGATTCTGGACTTGTTAGAAACAAATTTTCTATTTAAGTAAAAATTGTAAAAATAAATCAACATCTTAATTAACACTTTTACGTCTCCACGACTATACAAAATACTTTTAAAATCTAATTTTTCTATTAAAAAACAATAAGTGAATAGCTTTCAATTCCTGTCTAAATAAGAAATTAAGTTAAAGTTTTAAATATAATCTTAATGTTATTGTATAATATGACATATTTTTAGTTAATAAATTTGGTTAAATTGTATGATTATGATATTTATATAAAATATAAGATAAATTAAAATATGATAAAAATATAAAATTTTAAATATTGTAAATTTACGACATGACATAAAAAATTACAAAATTATGACACGAGCAACACAAATGTGTTGAGAAATAAAAAATTACGAAAATACGATACGAATATACTAACGTGTTAAAAATAAAAGCAATTGTTAATGTATAAAATATATAGTTAAAATTGAAAGAAATTGGAATACATTTTTTTTTTAAATAAGTGCCCCAATTATCATTTCAAGGAAGTGCCCAATTACAACAATGTGGGAAAAGAGAATCATTTCTTTAATAAAGAAAACATAGCCCTTTTTACCTAAATGATTTTAGTCTTGTTTTATTCATGTTAAAACTTGACATGTTATTTATTCTTCACTCATCCATTAAAAGGAATAAAAAGTAGGTCATTCAAGCATAGGTTATGAAGGCATCCAACAACATTATGGTTATTCGTATCGACTAAAGATGAGTTATATTTTGATACATAAATTGTATAAAAAATTACACAATCATTCAAATTTACACTACAAAAATCTCTAACTCTAGCACCGTAAATCATAATTCCTAAATTGTAAATTCTAATAATAAGCTCTTAAATTCTAAACTCTATCATCTAAAACCCTAAACACTGTATGTCAAAGTATTTTCCATTAAAGATCGACTTCGTTGAGATTAAAAAGAACAATGTCGTTAAGATTTGTCACTCGAGCACGGACCCTAAAATCAACATATACATTTTGTGATTACTGTAATTTATATTTATAAAAAACAATCAAAAAGTTACATTATTAATATCAGTATGAAAGAATACATAAAATTTAATTATAATAAAAATATGGGTTTGAAAGTGAAATGGAAAGACCATAAAAGGCTTTACTCCTATACAAAAGGCAAACTATACAAAACTTGGGAATGAGGTTGGTTTTATAGCAAAATTATGAGTGATGAATTGTCATTGAACAAAAGGAAAGGAGTAAAACAGATAGTTTTCGAGGGTGGTACATTCGTAGCCGTCATCGGCACACGATTCATATGATTAGGCTAGCCATACCTCAATCCATGAATATAAGTGTGAACCGGCGGCCGGAGAAGAATCTTATCCATATGGCAAAGACAAGAACCTAACAAGAACATATTCTAGTTGCGTACAGATGCAAGAAGTACTTATCTGTTAAGTTCTGCCCGTGAAGGAACAACTGGCACCAGAAAATTCCCATACCATGAATCAAATTTCTTATAGTTTCCGGTGCAGCCATCTTGCCGTGCTTGATCTACTGCGGAGTTTTTGTCTTGTTGGATTCTGAAACTAGCGATATCGGTTGTTTGTATCCCTAGAACCTAAGCAGACAGTCACAGTATAACTTAAACAGCTAAACAAGGTTTAAAAAGTTGAAAATCGAAACACCACGAGAACAGAATCAAGAGACTAGATTTTACCCTTGAACTACCAGTCGATTTCGCATCCTTGGGCGCCTTTGAAACAGGTGAAGGGGCAGTCCTATCAAAAGAAAAGACAAACAAGGTCTGATTATGAGTTTGGTTTTGCAGCTAACGAACATAGCACCATATGCAACAAACTGGGCAAGAATTTAAGTTCTCTTTGCTAAACCGGTGCTAACCCACATCGGTTACATTTTGGACTGTTTGTGATTTTACATTACTTTTCAACCTATTACGAATTAGTCGGACGCTCTACACGATATTAGAGCACAGGCTTTGATATGTTTTACCTCTTCTAAGTTCGATACATATAGGCTCATCTATCTCCACCTACACAAAATAATAGCCCGCTATATTTAAGTTTCCGGTCGGATGCTTAACAAGCTTCGGCAAATTGCTTCCGAGGTTGGAATTTGAGGCAAGAGGATAAAAAAGTAAGAACCAAATCTTTTCCCAGATTGTAATAAGTTCACAATGAAACACCTAAAATTCAAATATAAACAATTCTTTACAACCATGCCTCCCCTATTGAAAGGAATGTAAACACAACATCATAAGCATACATTAAGGGGGCGTTTGGTTTGCGGAAAAGATCATTACCAAAGGATATAATCTTTTCCGGAATCATATACCTACGTTTGGTTTGGGAGAATTCCCTACGGGGGGTGATACTGCAAAAGGATCATAATTGAATTCCCAAATTTGAAGTTCCCAATATAACATGAAATGAGTGTTTTTCTAATTAAATTTCATCCAAAACCCTATTTGACAATCCACATATTTAAATTTTCCTTCCATTATCATCTTATCTTATGCATAATGAATGCATCAATTCCCAAATACAAAACAATTGTTGAAAACCTAATTCTAATCCGATCCTGATCCTTCCCTAAAAACCCAAAGTTCAATCTGCAAGAAGACAACTTGCAATTAATAAAAAAACACCATTGCAGAGTACTTTCCAACAAAAACTATAAGCAAGCTAAGCGACAAGCAACTAAAATGAGTATAATTTTTCGTAAGCCAGAGAAATATAAATAGAAAAACAAAGAAGGCAGAGCAGAAAGGTGAATGAATACCATTACCTGCGAGGCGGTGGCTTATGGATTTTCCTCTTTTTTTGTTCAGGCCCTTCCATTTTCTCGTTTCCGCCTTTAAATTTTTGCAGATTTATAGGCAGAGTAGAAATTAAGATTTGAGAAAACTACATATTTAGTGTTCTCTGTAACCGCATACCTAATTATTATTTTTAAACTAAATTAAATAATTTTCTTTTTCACATTTATATATATATATATATATATGAAATTATATATATAATTATTAAAATAAATGTAAAAAATATTTAATTTAGTTTAAAAATATAAAAATTATATATTTAATTTCATTTTAAATCTTGCTTTAACCATACGTTAAATATATTTAAAATATATTCACATTTAAATTAGTTGTTTGAATTAGTTAAGTGGTTTGTATAATTTTACACATACCAAGTGATTCAGGTTTAAATACCCTTACAATCATTTTTAATTTTTTATTCCTTAGCATTTACTGCATTATAAGATATATAAAAAACTGGTGCGGCCTATTTCAATAAGATTGGATTGGTGTAGTGGTAAAGTCACGAGGTTTTAACTAAGAGGTCATGGGTTTGAACCCACTTCCCCTTTATTCATGGGTGACCACAAATAAAGTGGTGATGTCACCAATAAATATATTAAATATAAAAAAGTAAAATAATAATTAAATTAAAATCATCTAATCAGGTGACGACATGTGTCATTATCAGATTGGTTGATTAATTTTATTTATTTAAATTAAAATTAAGACTATATTGATATAATAGGTAACTAACAAGGACCAAATGTGTAATTATAAAAGTTTTACTTTAACGGACATGTCACCTTGCTGTTAGCTTTTAACGGCCGGTGGTCAAAATATGTCTATTTAAATAGTTGGGTGATCAAATTTTAAATTTTTTAATTGGGTGGTCAAAACAGATTGAGACAATAGTTGGGTGGTCAAAACAAATTTTAAATTTTAAAGTTTTACTTTAGTATTTTATGATCTAAAGATATTGATTGCATTCAATGAAAGAATTTGAATTCTAAAAAAGTTGTTAAAGTATCATTAGCAAAATTCGAACATAAATTATAAAATGAATATCAAAATATTAAGAAAATATAAAACGTTAGATGCCGCTTTTATTCATTGCAAGCGAAGTCTTTAAGGTGTGAATCATAAGCCGTTCAAACACTACAGTTCGAGTCAATTTATGTTTCTCGATTTTTGTTGTTTATCCCTAGTTTTAGGCCTAGTTAAGCAATTGGGTTACTTTAACCACTTATTTTTAGTCAAACTCAATTGGCCCAAACAATGATAACAATCTTCCCAAAGACCTTAAACGCACTATGAGCGCGGGGCCTTAATCCCATAAGGTCATCTTGCAAATGGACTAACCATTTAAAATTTTAGCCACTTTTTTTTAGTCAAACTCAATTAGCCCAAACAATGATAATAATCTTCCCAAAGACCTTATGAGGTTTTCCTAGTTTGCATTGTATTTTCTTTGTAAAAAGAGGGTTTGCTTAAGCTTTGAGTGTGTAAGTGTTGCCTCCATAGCTTAGAAAAGGGGAGGAAATTCAATAGTGAATTTGGAAAAAATCCTTAGTTGGAAGCTAAAGTAGTGAATGTAAAGCTTGGTTAGTAGCTTGAACCACTATAATTATCATGTCCATTTTATTTCATATTGCTTCCACTCAAATCACCTTAAAACCAATTTACCTCATTTTGGCTATACGGTTGATCGAACGAGCCTCTCAACAATTGGTATCAGAGCTTCATCTTTGCATCGAATTAACATCAAAGTGTCGATCCTAGAGGAGCTCAACCATTCCTCATCAACCGAACATCATGGTGTAATATATTGATAGGCCATCATTCTTTGACGAGACCAACTACTTCTATTGGAAGAATATGATGATGTACTTCATGAGAGCCAAAGACTACCATCTTTGGGATATTGTTCTTGATAGTTTATTCGTGCCACGAAGAAGCAAGGTGGAATGGAGTGCGGATAATCACAAGAAAATGAAGCTAAACACGAAGGCATTGCACATTCTCCTTTGTGCACTTTGCTCGAAAGAGTACGCCAAAGTTTATTCTTGTGAAGATGCCAATGAAGTATGGGACAAGCTTGAAGTCAAATATGAGGGTACAAACGATGTCAAGAAGACCAAAATTGGTTTTCTCAACCTTGAGTATAAGAACTTCAAGATGAAATCGGATGAAGACATCACCAAGATATTCGATAGATTCTCTGTCATCACCAATGGACTTAAAGTCTATGCAAAAATCATTCCGGAAGACAAGCTTTTCTGAAAGCTTATCTATTCTCTTCTCGAGTCATGGGACTCGAAGGAGACCACCATCATCGAAGCCAAGAATATCAAGACCTTGAAGCTTGATGCTCTTATGGGGTCACTTCTCACTCATGAAATCATGAAGAAATAAAGAGAAGATGAGAAAAAAAAGGAAAAGAAGAAGATGGGGAAGAAGATGATGATCGAGTAAGGAATTAACGTGAATATTGTTGCTCTCAAATCCTACACAAGCCATCAAGAAGATTCTAGTGCAGAAGATAGTGAAGAAGAAGAGATGACCAAGCTCTTCAAGAAATTTGCACGATTAATGAAGTCCCACAAAGAATAATCAAGGCATGAATCGAGAATGGAGAGATCAAGCCATAAGAAGAAGGCATATGTGGCCACATGGAGTGATGATAAGGACTATACTGAAAATAAGGTGAAAAATAGCCTGGTGATTGATTCTTTTGGAAAATAGTGTTTTGTCCATTTTAATTTATTTAGTCTTGAAATTGGGATTTTCATTTTAAATCAGATTACCCTTTTATTCATTTTCAAAAATCAATTTAGAGTCGCCACCGATCACTTTGGTAGATCGGATACCATAAAAAACAACCACAGATTCTTTTTATTAAATTTGGGTTCGATAGTCGATTACGTGTGAGAAATAATTAGCAGCCCCACAAACGTCTGTTATTGGTACCTTATTAATTTCACGTGGCATTTTAGCATTTTGAACGATATTTTGAATTTAATTAATTCCTTAATTGTTAATTGAATTTCATTTCGAATGAAAATATCATTTTTTAAGAAAATACATTTTTAAACGAATGTGAGTTTTGAAACATCCAGTTACTTTAGGATACTTCAATTCATATTCAAAAATGTAACTCAACACAAAAGGTTTTAAATGCATGTCCAATTATTTTATTGTGAATTTTAAGTTCAAACCTAATTATGGCTCAAATTGATTGAATTAATTAAATGATCTATAAATATGATCAAATTTAGGGATTTATGTGGTAACACCCAAATACTTGGGCACTATCCATATTAAGCCCTAAATTAATAATATTTCTTAATATTTAATGATTCTAACTATTTAAACTCCATTCTTAATTTAATTTTAATTAACTATGTGGTTACAATGTTTTAGGTTTAGATGAAATATTAAATGCTTCACTAAAATGACCCCTTGATTAACATCTCATTACAATGAGACATTAATCAACTTAGAACATTAAAGTTTCCATTTAATAATCATTTATTTTCTACAATGATCTCACCTATTTAAATTATTCAAATTAATTAAATAACCTAAACATTAAGGCTCTAATTAATTACTAATCTAAGTGATTAAATTAGCTATTAAATAATTCTATATGATAGTTTTAAAATCATGCATCAAACATATAAATTAAGACATTAAATTAAATCAAACAATTAAAGAAACAGGGGACTAAATTGAATAGATATTGAAATTTGGGTGCAAAATTACAAAGCAAAGTGACCAAATTGAGAGAAAAAGA
Source organism: Hibiscus mutabilis (assembly GCA_019671005.1). NCBI lineage: Eukaryota > Viridiplantae > Streptophyta > Magnoliopsida > Malvales > Malvaceae > Hibiscus > Hibiscus mutabilis. The sequence goes on from CM033717.1 coordinate 74,427,012, forward strand.
AAATATGAGGCCAAAACTGAGAGAATAGAATAGTAGGGCGCGAATCCATTATTCGGGTCAGGTCCGGTTCGCGGGTCAGACTCGGGTATCACTATAAAAGCCCAAATTTGAGTTGACTCACTAATTTTACACCCTCACTAACTCTCTCTCTCTCTCTTCCTCTTCTCACTCTTCAAATGATCTGACCTCTCTCTAACAAACACCTAAAACCCAGAAAATAACCCCAATTTTGGATCGAAAATACCAACTTTGGGATGGTGTTCATTGGAGCTCATCAATAACTCGATAAACCACCTCTACTCCGGTCACACTCCGCCGTGAGTCCCGCCGCTTGATCTTCCTTGGTCGTTCATCGGCCATTCTCAGTCGTTCGCTGCATCTAAACTTCGGCCATCGTTCTCCTCCGGCCAGCCATTGCGAGGCGATGTCCGACCACCGGCCAGAACCCTAAAAAATCCATTTTTTTATTTTTCACTTAAAAAACCTAGATCTAATCTCGGTTCGTCATAACCACCCTTCTCCGACCGTTCCTAAGCCTAATATACTCGAAGCCACTCTCATTTTCGACTCCGGCCACATCTCACCAAACTCTAGCCATCAGATAAGTTTTCGATTACTTATCTCCTTTCATTTTTTTTATGTTTTTTTAGTTAAACTAACACATTTCCTTAAGATTTGTAGGAAATCGAGAAGGAGAAAAGATTATACCTTCACTGCTATTCCGATGAGGTTTCGGTGATCTTCAGCGACGCTATAGCCTCCAGTTATGGCTCTCCAGCGACCACTCCTCTTCTGGCGGCGATTTAGGCTCCCAGCAACTCTAGATTCGATGACCGATCGAATTCTAAGGTAATACTCTCTATCTTCTTTATTATTATTTAATTATGGTAATTATTATGGGTCATTTTTAATCTAACTTTTTCTCTCTTTTAGGTATTTATAGGTCTGACTTTTGTGACATCATGGATGGATGACGTCACAAGGCTGATGTCAGCGGCTAAAAAACACAGATCCATGTAGGTTGATTTTGGACCAATGAGAGACTACCATGTGTCCTTTTGGACATACGTTTGGGCTGGAAATTTAGTTATTAGACCAGATTTGTGTTTGTTTGGGGTTAATTAGGTGTATCAGGTTTGGGATTTGGGCATTTATTGGGCTTTTGGGATTTTTTGTGTCGTAAATGGACATTAAAATGGACTATTCATTATAGTTTTGGGTTTTATTATCTATGGACTGAATATTTATCTATTTATTTCTATTTGGGATTTATTTATAGAAATATAGTATATATACGTATTACTCGGACAAAATTAGAGTATTACAATTTCATATGCATTTGATGAATTAAAAGATGCATGTGATAAGTTGGTTATAGAGTTTAAAAACCATATTTTGAAAAACAAAAAATTTGTTTCAAATTTAAAAATTCAAAATGATTTGATTTCTAAAACCAATGATGAACTTGAAGCAAAACTCAATAAGTTTGAACAAAAGAATATCGATTTACAAAATTTGCTTTAAAAAATTTATGAAGATCATCAAAAGGAGTTGGATGATCTTAAGAAGGAAAAGGTTTTGATTTACAAATATTTTAAAAAGGAAATTGGAGAATGCTCCAAATCTAGTTTGTAAAATTAAATTTTTATCAAAGACAATCTAGCTCCCCTAGATTTTTCAAAGGTAAAATTGTTAAGGATATTTGGGTCCCTAAGGGACTAATTTGTTCAAAGAAAAAAGAAGACATTGAAAAATGGATTCCTAAAGGAACAAAGATTTTTGGGACTAACTCTATTGGATTCAAAGCAATTTGGATTAAAAAATTACTTGATTGTCTTTTGTAGGTGTGCTTGAGCCATTGTTATTCAAAGTTAAAATTTTGGAAGCTCATGACACACAAAGAAGGAATAACACTTGAAGAAGGGAGGCTTCACATCCTACCTTAGTTCAAGTGGTATATTTAATCCCATGCAATTGCTTGATCATGCCTATATTGTTTTGATTTTGATGTTGATCTAAGCATGTTTGTATCACTCCTTGATGTGCACAATTGCATATAGTTAGGGGAGTCTCAAATTGCATGAGTTACATGTTTTTGGCCTACTATGTCTATCTTTATGTTTTTGGCCTTAGACTTGTAATGTTTGGTTGATTTTGGTGAAATCATGTTTTCCATGTGTTAAATGTTATGTTTTAAGAAGCATGAGTAGCAAAATGTGCTTAATGTCTATCTACGACTTAACATAGCCTTTGTATGAACTTAAAACTAAGTTGTAAGGATTTTTTAAGTTGTTTTTACTGCTGTTTTCACCAGAATCGTGCTTTCGGTACCGGTACCGCCCATATCATACTGATGCGACATTCAACCTTGTACTGGTACGAATTTCACCGTACCGGTACGTACAATCGAAAAGGGACATTTTTGTCTATGTTTTTGTCATGCCTTATATGCTTACATGAGTATCTTGATTTATGTCATTTTTATTTGAATTTCATGTGTTTATTTATCTTATTTATTTGAAATTCAATGATTTAATCTTGAATTGTTGGACTAACAATCTACTTGATGCTTGAATAAGGAGAACCATTTAAAAAAAATCTTTTATTGTTAAATCTTTTTAGTCTTTTCTCCAATGTTATTTTATACCAACAATTGATAAGAAATATCAATTGATACTAATTTTTTTCAACAATTGGTGTTCTTGTACTTAATGTGATTTTAAACTTAGTTTTGAAATATTTTTGATATAACAAAAAAAAGAGAGAGATAGGTTGAAAAAATAAATTTTAAAAAGAAAAATGGGGAATTTTAAATATTTTCAAAAATATTATCTTTTTCTAAAAATATTTTACTAAAGGGGAGTTTTCAGAAAACAAATTTTCAAGAAGTTTCATTATATTGAAAAAGGAAGATTGTTGAGATATTTGATTTTGATATAACTCAATGAAAAAGGTTTTTGGACTTAAACAATTTTGCAAAAATATTTCAAAAGTCCATAAACTTGAAAAATATGTTTGAAATATTTTCAAAGGGTTTTTGACATGATTTAAATGATTTTAAGTAGCCAAAGTGTCAAAAACTGAGCATGAGTACCGATACAGGTTAACCCATACCGATACCCAGAGGACCCCGTATCGATACTGTCTTGTCTGTTCCGATACAATTTTTCATCCCAAGTTTTGCAAAATTCAAGTAGCCAAATTTTGTACCAGTACGATTTCAAACGTACCGATACTCTGTCTTCTTTAGGTAGCTTAACGATACCAGCACCTGAGTACTGATACGCCATGCTATAGAAGTGCATTTATTGCTAGAATTGAAGTCTCCAACGACTCTTAACAACCCTCAACGGCTATTAACGGCCATAAAATTGTTAAAGGGTTTAAAAGACAACTCCAAACATCCATGAAACCACAAGAAATATATTGCCAACATTCAATGTATAGAGAAAGTGTTTTAGTGCTTTAATTGTCAACTTCTTCATTAGAACACACTTGTGAGCTTAATTATTATACATGCTCAAGTGTTAGGTTTTGAATGTGCGTGCTTAAAATTGCAAACATCATACCTTGTGATGTATTCTTAGTTTGCATTGTATTTCTCTTTGTAAAAGGAGGGTTTGCTCAAGCTTTGGTATAGAAAGCTTTGGGTGTGTAAGTGTTGCCTCCTTAGCTTACAAAAGGGGAAGAAATTTAATAGTGAATTTGGGAAAATTCTTAGTGTGAAGCTAAGACAGTGAATGTAGAGCTTGGTTAGAAGCTTGAACCACTATAAATTATTGTGTCCATTTTTATTCCCTATTACTTCCACTCAATTCACTTTAAAACTAATTCACCACCCTCTTAACCATATGGTTGATCAAACGAGCCTCCCAACAGTATTGAAGTATCTTACAACCCTATGATTCAATATTTTTATTTGCTTATTTTTAACTTCCACAGGTGTAATATTGGTCATGCGAGAAAAAAAAATTATTTTAAAATGTCACATAATGCAATTTAATGGAAGTCCTTTGTTGTTACCAATCGGACATCAATCATTAAATCAAACGAGTAGGGCGGACGAAATTGTAAATATGTGAATACTAGAAGGATTGAAAAAAAGAGATTTATCTTTTTCTTTGTTGATATACACATCTAAAAAGTCTGATGATTACAATTTGATCCATTCGGAGCCATCAATGAAACCAAGAGAAATAAAAGGCTCAGCTTCTTCATCCGTAAGCTCCCTCGACCATGAAACCCTGCCTGCAAAGCTTGCTCCCGGTCCCATGCATCTGTACTGCCCATAAAACACAGTCCTGCAAACCCAACCGTTTCAATACAAAATTACAAAACTTCATAGCACCACCGATCGTGCATGCGGATGCGATACGGTTTCGGCTGACAACGCAGAGTATTAGTCACCGGACTTGCTCTAGTTGGTCTAACAGGATGAGACCTTAGATCTCATAAGAAAATTAGATGTCAGAATCTCAACCCTAAAACTTCATATGTATGCATGAAAGGGAAGTGTGTGTAAAAAGGAAAAAAAGAGTACATTTCACGAGCAGGGTCGCCCCAGTTATACCAGCCCTTGGGAATGATAACGTTATCCATATAAGTGTAAGCAAAGATCACCCTTGAGAAAGGACCCCATGCCCTCCCAAGGTACAGCGCCCCTGAGCCGGTGACCTTACAGTTCACGAATGAGAAGCCCGTGTCGTCTAAGATACTCCCTCTTCCTTGTGCTGTTACTGCCCCTGTTAATGTTGCTACTGCATGCACATGGCATCCCTGGAAAAAAAACATACCAAAAACCATCATATGTATATATGTATGTATAGGATTGATTGTTTAATGCAGGTGAGGGATTAGTTAGTGACCTCGAAGAGGGAGAGACCGTTGCCGAAGATGAAATCGACCGAGCCTTCGATGTAACAATCTTTGTAGTAATGTCTCCCCAAATGATCATAGAGAGTGTCTTGAGCTCCAAGGAATTTACAGCCTATGATAGTAGCTGTGTCTGCTGATATCCTAAATGCCACCGCTTGCTTTCCGACCGCTCCCGATGGTGGCACGGGTGTTGTGTTCTGCACCAATGTAATTCTCTTTCACAAATGAGAATTCTTTTTTTAAGATTGGTTCAATTATGTTACCTTGAATGTTATGTTTTTGGCTATAAAATAAGGTGAATTCACTGCAAAAGTTGCAGAACCATAGGTTCCCATAGGTTGTCCTGTCGGACCGGGTGTTTGAGCCGTGTCTCCCCATTGAACAATTGTTTCATCTGCTCCCGAGCCTTCGATCGTTACGTAGGATTTCAATGGTGGAATGTTAACCTTCTCTCTGAAAATCAAATCAAAACATAACAATTGACTTCTTTCACAGGCAAGACATGAACTACAAGAAAGACATGATTGGTCTGAAAAACGGTCCACATTCTTGTATCTGTATATATGTGTATGTATATATTTGCAGAGAAGCATAAGGATAAAGAGAAAAACTACAATTGAAGCAAGGCCACAACACATAGTCAAAGTACTCACGTGTAAACCCCTGCATGGACTTTGATGACCACTCTCAGGAGATTTACAGGAGGGAGAGAATCAATGGCGTCTTGAATACTGGTGAAGTCCCCGGCGACCGGATTCTTGTCGACGGTGATGGTATAAGAAGAGAGAAGCTTGTTCTTTGCCGGTTCGAAAACCGAGTGTTTGAGGCTACCGACGAATTTGACCCATTGCATGAATTGTTGCTCCGAGACATGGGTTTCTGTTATATTTGATTGTTTCTGCTCCCCTTTAGAGTTTCTGACTCTTACTGATTTGGTACGGCACAATGTGTGGCCTGAATTCAAGAGAACAACAAAAGTGGTGATGTAAAGAAAAAGTTGAAATTTTGACATGGTTTTAAGAATGAAAGGGGAGAAGAGAGCAAAAATGGAATGTGTTTTAGAAAAGTTCAAGTGATGGGAATGGCCTGTTTCAATCATGGTTTATATACAGCTTAGTTGGTAGTTGGTACTTCATTGTTAAGCGGAAAACCGAAATACAATTATATATATATATTGATCGTAAAATTTTAAGTGTTCGATGCTCACATAAGTCCTAATTATATCTGAAATCGGGTGGATTAGATATATGGTCGTTGTTGAAATAGTGAAAGGGAATAAATGAGAGAAAGTTAGGGGTCAGGGGTCACGGGTACTTTCCGGTGACAAAGATGTCTAAGATTTCAAGAAGGATATGTGGGGATGGAAAAGCAAACAATCTAGGCCACAAGAGAGGACTAGGTTGCACTTTTTTCACGTATGAAAACATGGTTTTCTTTATATCATTTTCTTTAATTAAAACCATTTTCTTTATTATTTTGTCTTCTTGTCTGTGTTGTAATGCCCGTGAGTGGTCTCTCTTCTTTGTGAATATATTCTTCAAGAGATAATGGAGTTGTGGTATATATATATTCATTAATTTTATAAATGGGTAATTATACCGTGCACTGGTTATGGAAATAAAAAAAAAATTCAACAAGCGTACTAGTTTTAGGATTTAAGGATTCAGTTTAAGATTTATAGTTTAAGGGTTGATGGCATATGCACATAGAATTTAGAGTTTAAAGCTAAAGTTAATGTTTATAGGTTAAACCCTAAATCCCTAATATATTACCCTACAAAATAAACCCTAAATTTTTACCATAAACCTTAAACTCTAATCATAATCACTCTATTCTAAACCTCTAAATTAGGCTCTTAAACTTTAAACTTTAAACAAAAACGCTCGTTACAATTTATTGTTTTCATCACCCGTGCTTGGAATCTTTTTCCTTTATGGGTTAAAATCCTTGTATCCTGTCTGAGTGTAAAATATTATAAATGAAATTTAACTTTGTGTAATTGTATATATTAAAAGTTGATTTTAATTATTTTTTACAAATAATTAAGATTATTGCTGACGTAACATCATTTTACGTTTAATTATTGTACACAGATAATTATGTCTATTCAATATGAAAATAATTAGATGCATTCATTTGTTAAAAAGTGTTCCATTGTGTATAATTGAATCAAAATTAAAGTATAATGCGCGTAACTTTACCAAATCAAAATTCCGGTATCAAATTGTATAATTGACAAAGTTCATGTATAGTTTTGATACTTATCCCTTGATTCTTTAATTTAGTGGTTTTGAATTTAGTGGTTGTTAATAGAATTTCGAGTTTAAGATTAAAATTTAGAGTTTATAAGTTAAAACCTAATTCCCTACCCATGTTACTCTAAAATCTAAACCCTAACTTCTAATCATAAATCCTAAATTCTAGCTATGGACCCTAAATTCTAAACCCCTACACTAAAATCCCTAAACTCCAAACCCTAAACCCTATAATTGAGTATATAAGATATAATCTAAAATAATATCCTTTTATATTTTTTAGAATAATATCTTCTAAGATTAATATTGTCATCTTTTTTTCTCAGACCACTCGTGAAACACAAACAGAAAATGTTACCAAAAATATAACATTTTCAGTTCCATGTTTCGTGATTTGTAACATTTTCGGTTAGTGTCGCACCGTACCCGTACCCCAATAGATAGACCTAAAATTTCTCAAATTCAATAGGAGAACACGTGGCAGACAGACCACCTTCCATTTTTCCATAACTGTATATCCAAAGCCAATGCATAAACTAAAAACACCATAAATGCTGCTTTTACATGATGTCCTTTTCTATAATGGAAGCCATGGTTAACAAAGACAAATTAAGCTAGTGAAATGAATCGACACCATACCCATAGTTCACAAAGAGAAATATAGTGTGTTTGCCATAGAGTTAAGATAAGGTCAGGGTATGTTGCATGTTTCATAAAAAGCTAAAAGTAGTACATATGGACCACTTGTTGAATGAAAATGTTGGTGAAACTCGAAACTTAATATGTATCGACTAACCGAGCATGTAAAGTTTGTTGCGTCTAAAACTAGAACAGGGCAACTAAAGGAGAGGATGTCAAGAAACATAATTTAGGACATGATCTGATCTCCAAACTTAGGCACCTCTTTTTAGGTAAGTTTAAAGAACGACAGCCTAATTTAAGGCTAAAACAACGAGTTTTAAAACTTGTCCGAATAACTTAAAATGTTATACTTTTTAATAATATTTTATATTTGTTTTTTTAACAAGTTTCGAAACTTGATTTTATAACGTTTCATATTGTTTGTACAAGTTTTAAAATTTACTGTTTATTAGTCTCAAATTAAGTTATTATACTGCAGAATTACCCCTCCCTCTTAGTGATGGCAAAAAATCCAAACTTAATGAGTTCTGACCGATCCGATTTGATAGGGTGATTTTTTTTTAATTTTTAGATTTCGGGTCGAGTCGAGTTTTAAATAGGTTTAAATCGGGTCAAGTTCGGGTAGAAATTCCCCAACCTGTCCCGACCTGGCTTATATATAAATATATATTTAAATATATTATATTTTTATATATTATATTTAATTTTTTATTAATTTTTTCGGATAGGATCGGTTTAATCGAGTTTTTTATTAAATTTTCAAGGTCGGTTCAGGAATAAAAATATATTAAACTCGAGTCGGATTTTAATTTTAAATTTTCGGAACGGGTTCGGGACGGCCAATAATCCAAAGTTTTGTGTGTATCATTTTGAACTTCAATGAATAAGACTAGCATGGAATAAATGTCAAATTCCAGCTCTAGGGTAATTAAAGAAAAGTATATGTAATTTGAGGAAAATACCAAAAGAAGCAATAAGATTGAAATCATCAAAGATTGGTCCCAATGATGTATTTTAACTGATTAGGATTAGATTCCCATTCACATCATATGTGTTATATAAACAAACAAAGCTGAGAATCCAAGGCATAATACTATGTAAATTTTGTTCATTCGATGATTATCGAATAATTCATACCGATTTCGTTTTTCCCGCCTCTCTTGTTGTGTGGTCCTTTCTTTTCCTCCCCACCCATCACTGCAAGATCACGACCTGCTGCAAAAAACACAACCCCACAAGTTAAAACAAGCAAGGCAGTGAAGGCTTATGTAAGCTTCCATGTCGAAAACAACCGCCGCCATGTTCCTGGCCGTAGCCACCTCTTTCTTTATTCTCCACTTCTCTCCCCCTCCAAAATCATATTATCACTCGCTGTTTATATCCGATTCACTGGCCGATAATGCCTCGGTTTCTCACCATCTCTACACCCTCACCCGCCGCCCACATGTTGCTGGCTCCCGAGCCAACGCCGAGGCTGCATCCTATGTTCTTTCCATGCTTTCTGCCTGCAACGTAAAGGCACATATAGTCTCCTATGAAGTTCTACTAACCTACCCAGATTCACGTTCATTGACTTTGACACCTCTTCCTTCAGAGCCACCTATAACTTTTGATCTGAAGCAGGAAATATACAAGGGTGATCCCTATGCAGATGTGGCTCAAGAAGTGCTGCCTACTTTCCATGCATATGCCAAGTCTGGTTCGGTCACGGGACCAGTGGTTTATGTGAACTATGGGCGGGTGGAGGACTACGAGACCTTGAAAGAAATGGGAGTAAATGTTACCGGTACTGTGATTTTGGCAAGATACGGAGAGATTTATAGAGGAGACATTGTGCTGAATGCGTTTGAAGCCGGTGCTATAGGGGCACTGGTGTTTACTGATAGGAAAGATTATGGAGGTGGGACAGGTGATGCAAAGTGGTTTCCCGATGACAAATGGATGCCGCCGACTGGAGTTCAGGTTGGAACAGTCTATAATGGGTCTGGTGACCCCACTACGCCTGGATGGGCTAGCACTGAAGGGTGTGAGAGGGTGTCAATCGAGGAGGTGGAGAGAAACGGAGATGTTCCTTCGATACCTTCGTTGCCAATATCAGGCTCAGATGGTGAAACAATCTTGAGGTCAATAGGTGGGCAAGTAGCAAAAGATGACTGGCAGGGAAGTAAAGATGCCCCAACTTACAAAGTTGGGCCAGGACCTGGAGTCGTAAATCTCGATTATAATGTAAGCATCGAATCTAAGTATCTGTAACCACAACTTAAATGATCAATAACGGGTTTGTTTATTGAATGAGGTTTTCAGGGGAAACAAGTCATTGCAACGATTCAAAATGTCATTGGTGTCATTGAAGGTATGGAGGAGCCGGATCGGTAAGTTCAGAAACGTGTGCATATTACTGCATGAATTACAAAGATTTGAGTTGGGCATTCGCAATCAACTAAGAAAACACTATGACTAACCAATGATAAGAAAGACTTGGGAATAATTAGCAGCACTTACTTGCTTTATGAATATGCCCTGTTTCTTATTGTAACTATTTCTAGGTTTGTCATTCTCGGCAATCATCGTGATGCATGGACATTTGGAGCGGTCGACCCCAACAGTGGTACCGCAGCACTGCTAGAGGTGATTATAATCCCATTACTTCCCACACTTGCTGCCTTTCAAATCTGAAAGCAGATTTCACCTTTTGAACAAATACCATTTCAGCTGAATTTCCCCATCTTGTAGGTTGCCCAAAGACTCTGGAAGCTACAAAAAGAAGGTTGGAAACCAAGACGAACAATTATCTTGTGCAATTGGGATGCCGAGGAGTATGGCTTGGTGTGTCTGCCAGCTTATCTCTCGTATGCCCTTCATCTTTATTTCCTCTTTCTGAACTGGAATTTAAACAGACTACTTCTTCCAGATAGGATCAACAGAATGGGTGGAAGAAAACAGAGAATTGCTGGCTTCAAGGGCAGTGGCATACTTAAATGTTGACTCTGCAGTATCTGGACCGGGATTTCATGCTTCTGCAACTCCACAACTGGATGATCTACTCAAACAAGCTGCTCAACAGGTATCTGAAAAGTGCTAAATCAAACTAACAGCAAGGCAATAGCAATAATAGCCAAGTGTAACCAAAAGGGAAAAAAATGGTTAGAACTTAGAAGCATATGCTAGCAAGATCTACAGGAGAAAGGAACATGATGACAACAAATAGCCTTTTACCAGGTTTCACTCTTCTGTCGTTTGACTAAATTATTCTTCGATTTGTTTTTTGAAGGTTCAAGATCCAGATAACTCATCACAAACAATCTACGAACAATGGGCCGGGTCCACTGATTCGTCTTTGGTAAGCATAATGAAACAAATTAAATGATTCCAAAAACTCGCCTGGGTGACATGTCTACATCAAAAATGACATATCCATTTTCTTGAACATAACCTATGAAGATTGGGAGATTAGGAGGAGTAGGATCCGATCATGCAGCTTTTCTGCAACATGTTGGTGTTCCAGCAGCGGACATGCGCTTTGGAAAAGCAGGTAATTGAATTTTGTAAACTTTGCTTCTACTTCACAAGGCTATCAAAAAGGGACAGGATAACATACATGCGATTCTTATGTTCGAATAGGCAGTTAGGCACCAACAAAACAATTTGAACAATATAAGGATGAAAAACATATAGCATGAATTTCCAGCATATAGCTTTAGATCCCCAGATTTTGCAGCCACCAACTACGTAGATGCAAAAATATTATAGTATATTGTTTTTCCTATTTCAGCCTATTAAAAGTAATTGTTCAAGCAGGATTCCCGGTATATCATTCGATGTATGACGACTATACTTGGATGCAAAAATTTGGTGACCCAATGTTTAAGAGAAACATTGCAGGTACATATCAGCATCTCATGATTAGAAATCCTTGAACACGCAGTAGCATCTAAGGTTTTTCCTCATCATTGCTCATTCGACAATCGAATTGCACTTCAAACAACCTAATTACAAAATGAGTCTTATGCAAAACAGCGGCAAGTATTTGGGGTTTAGTAGCTCTTCGGCTAGCAGATGAGGAGTTCTTACCTTTTAATTACCACTCCTATGCATTTGAAATCCAGGTAAGGTAACCTTTAGGAAATAAAAGACTGTGCACTCGAATATATTATGGCACACATAGATTTAATGCTTAGCCAGAGAAGCTTAATGTAGTGCAACAAAATCCATGATAACAGAAGCGTGCAGAAGACCTGGAAAATGAGATTTCAGATAAAGGCATAACCTTTTCTCCCTTGTTCAAGTCTATTGAGGAGCTAGCAAAAGCAGCCGGCAAGATAGATAACCAGAAAAAGGTAACACTAGTTTCCGTAATCGTCTGAAAATGAATAAAAGAGGTATCAAGTAGAAATTAAGGGAAGTATTATTGTTCAGGAAATCAAAGAAGCTAAAGGTTGGACATCATTGTGGGAAAATGACCGTGACAAAGTACGAGAACTAAATGACAGACTAATGATGGCAGAACGGGCATTTACAGATTGCGATGGACTTCTTAGAATGCCATGGTACAAACACTTGGTGAGTTTTTCTTAGTTTCATTCACCTGAACAATTTACTATCATATGACCAAAAATAAAACAAGACCCTTTTACTGTACTAAGGTTTCATGTTGAACTCATTATGTAACCAAGTTAAATGTCATAACCCCAAGATGGAAACCTCTAGATACATATTATTCAATATCAAACCTGTTACTAAATGGATTAAATCACCTACAACTGTGACGTGCAGATTTATGCGCCGTCAAGGCACAATGATTATGGATCTACATCGTTCCCGGGAATAGATGATGCAATTGAAAATGCAAAGAATCTAAACACTGCTGAGTCATGGAATTTGGTGCAACATGAAGTATGGAGAGTTTCTAGGGCTGTCAAGCATGCGTCCTTAGTCCTCAATGGAAAACTAACATGAACTGAGTAATGTACTTTAGTGAGAGTGTAGGGGCATAAGAGATATCTAGATTCTGCAAATTCACTTGCTTTCTTGCTTTACACTAAAATGAATCATGAGTACTAAGCCTTATTTCAGGTATGTTCGTGACACAACTCCGGATTAATGATAGATTATAATCACACTTCCATGAAGGGAACCAAAAAAATGAGAATAGCATTGCCATGAGAATTTTGGCAAAGATACCTACTACTGCAGAAATCAATGAATTCATTCACCTCGTTTGGCATTAGTGTTGTATCGTCGGAAATGCATTGCTTGTCTCTATCTGCTGCTTATTTTATTTCCTGCAAATCTAACACATTGATTAGAGAGTAAACATGACTAAACCATCTCAAATTATATTGTATTTACTGTTGTACTTCATCCATTCTCATTCATAATTTCTTCTCAGATCTCATCTCTTATGGCCATCTCCAAATTTCAACATTCTCATTTCTATCTAAGCTCCTTTATAGAACAATGGCTGCAGTTTACACATAGATGCAAGAATGTACAGGGGGAAGGGGAACAAGTTTTTCCCTTAATTTTAAACAACATTATGACCTATGCTAATTGCTCTTTTTCTTGATAAATAATGCATTGTATTAATGATGGAAAATCCCATAAAAATCTACATGCTCATAAACCATAAAAAAAAACCACACCAAGCAAGCGGTTAGGCTGCAAAATTCAAGATCAGATTTAAATATATATTATGAACAATTTCACTATGATTGGAACTACTTGCATTAACTGTTATTTTTTTGATTGAATTGATATAATAATAATAAGTATATAACTAATTGTTTGCTAGTATTCCCCCGCCCCCAGAAATCAGCCAATTCAAATCACTTCGATTCTTAAGATTCTTTGGACAAATTCAACTCACCTAAAGAAGGTGAAGTAAAAAGCAGTAGAAAATCACAAACATAACAACATATTCATTCATTGGCATAAAATATTTACAACCAAGCTAGAAAAGCAAAAGCGATAACGATGATGATACAATCAAACGGTCACGACCTCATCCGGATCTTCGAAATTGGGATCCTTAACATCGACGACCTTTCCGACGTCCCCGATCTCAGCCGTCAAGAGGCCATCTCCGGCCCAAGTGAACTTGCCACCGCGACCTCCTTTTTTAGGAGATCCGCTCATCCCGGTTCCCGATTTCCTGTCCTTCTTCACGTCCGATGACTTCCCATTGCCCTTGCTACTCTTCGCACTGTGCTTCATTTCTCCCTCCGCTAACACCTGCTTGCTTTTCAGCTATGATACTAAAATCGCGGCGTGAATCGGTGGTTTCTGGACAGTGCTGGTTTATATAGAGAGGGGAAAGGCAGCATGTGCGAGTGGGGACTGTGTGTCAAGTGTAATTCGGTGATTGAAGCATGCGTGAATGGATAAGATCGTAATAAATTATATCCAATCATTTTCACATGTAAGAAAATGCCAAACAATTTTTTCTTTCAACAATTGCATTTCGATTTTATTAAAACTATAAATACAATGCATCAAAAATAAAGAGAAAAAAAATTCTACTAAAACTTCATATACATATGTAAAGAAGAGTATTATTAAAATTCAAAATTTTTTATGAATTTCTAATTAAAAGAGACGATATACAAAATAAAATATGAGTGATGAGCGAACTAAACTATTAGACAATTGTTTCGCTATACAATTTTAATTAAATCGGTTAATAAATTATTAAACGAGTAGAGATTAAACTTTTCTATGAAAAATAGAAAAATTTTACGGGAAAGAATGCAAGCGACGCTTAGGGTTTTTAGATAGGTTGAATAAAATTTCAAATGCCAAACAATTTTAAAATTGAATTACAATACAAAATATAATACAGACACTACATTTATATATGAGTGCATTAGTATAAAATATAAATAATTAATTTGTTAGACATTTTGTTAGTATACAATATTTTATTTTATTTTATTTTATTATTAATATTTAATTTATTAGCTGATTAATTTAAATCAAATACTATAAAAATTTATAATAAATAATTTTTTAATTTATTTTATTTTATTTATAATATCGAATTCTAATAATTAAAAAAAAAATGTACAGTAGTCCATTCAATTGCAAGCTTATTAAATTTGGCGTTAACGTTAACCCCACGGCAAATATCGCAAGCGTAAGCGTTGATGGAATTTTTTTTTATTCCTCAAAAAAAAAGTTATTTTTAGGATAAATTATCTGGGTGACCATTAAATTATTAGATTCGGCCTATTTTGACCATCAAATTATAAAAATTCAAAATTTGACCACCTAACTATTTGATTGGACCTATTTTGACCATCAACCGTTAAAATTTAATGGAATGGTGATATGACAGTTAACTAAAATTTGTATAATTACATGTTTGGTCCTTATTAGTTACCTATTATATCAATTTGGTCCTATTTTGACACGTGTCGCCATCTTATTTGAGCCTTAAAATTTTGAATTAAATTAAAATTAGGATCAAATTGATATAATAGGTAACTAACATGGACCAAATATATAATTATATAAACTCTTCCGTTAGATTTTAACGGTTGGTGGTCAAAATATGTCCAATTAAATAGTTAGGTGGTCGAATTTTAAATTTTTGTAGTTTGGTGGTCAAATTAGGTCAGACCCAATAATTAGGTGGTCACCCAGTTAGTTTACCTTTTTTAATGAAATAATTTTCATTTGAGTTATTTTTTGTAATTTAGTTCTTAAATTATTTTTATTCACGATAATCTTTTTATAATGAAAAGAGGAATGGATTGAATGCGGTTAATTACTGGGATAATAAACTATAATGGTTCATGTTAGTCCTTAAATTTAAATTTTTAATCATTTTGATTATGTAACATTTTAATACCGTGTCATATGACTTAATATTGGAATGACATACTGTCTAAAGGATTAAGAAAAAAAGAAAATCAATTTCCAAATTATTTTATTTTTAAATTTTTATAATCACTCGTATTTGGTGTATAGGTAGACTAATTTAAAACGAGTACTAGATAAATTTATTATAAGAATAACTCTTTCAATTCAATTTGCTACATTTATAGAGATATACTTTAAACATAAAATAGTGTTAAACCCAACCAGTGGTCCCAATGCAGAAAAAATGATGTTCATCTTATGAGATCCGAGTTCAACAAGCTTTGTTTGCAAAGTGTGTTCGTGCTATCAAATGAATAAAATAATCTACTCGTTTTGGTGCCTCTATTCATGCCCCAACACAAAAAAAATAAATCTTAAAATTTAACCATCATTTCTAAATCTTACACTATAAACCTAATTTTTTTTAATACGAGAACATAAATAGGAGTACTACTTTGTTCCTATCAAAGGGAATAATTCACTCAAAATAATTGATTGAACTACTATTTTTTTTTAAATTGTCCTTTTAATTTTTAAAACTTCGTCCTGATTAATTTAGACTTATCTGCATCATACATCTAATTTCGATAGATGAGTTATTCGACAAATTTACTTATGTATGGAGATGGAGCCTTGTTAATCACGGCCCAATTTTGTCACTAAGCAAGCTTGGCGTTAACCCCTAGCAAAAATGGCAGCATTTGCATTGATACGTTAGTTTTGCTTTGAATTGATTAATAGTAAAATAAATATTTAAATTATATATTTTTTAAATATATGCTTAAATAATCGGTAAGTACTGACATTTTATTTTGCTATCATTTTAAGATTTTTTTCATTAATAGTCATTAAAAAATTCAGATCAGAACATGATATGTATTTTTATTTTTTTTTTAAAAAATAGATTTTTATAAAAATATTGAATTTTTTTAAAAATCCAAAATTTTAATTTTTTTCCGATTAAATTCTTAAATCACATTTCCCTTATAGTTTGGTATCCCACATATTGGTGGTTTACTGTTTACTGCTCCAATGTCGTGTATCTCACTGTTCAGTGTCCCACACCCTCTAGTCGCAGTCAGAATCCAATCTACTTTTTTATTTTGGTACATAAGTTGTGTAAAAAAATACACAATCATTTATATTTAAGCTATAAAATATAGGCTTAATACATTTTTTCTCCACTAAACTTTACTTATTTTCCCAACTTGTCCCCTAAAATTCATTTTAACCACCTTTGCCCCCTAAATTTTTCGTCGTTACTCATATTGGCTTAAAAAATTAACACCGTTAAAAAGAATCCACCCTGATCGATCAGAACATGCCACGTCACCTAATTATTTTTTTATTTTTCGATTTAATATATAAAAAATTAAATTAAAATAAATATAAATATAATATTAATAAAAAAAATATTTAATAAACCCATCTTTCCCGACCTTCCATTTCCCCTTCAACTGTCGAATATAGCCCAAAGCTTCGCCTTTCTACACCCCTCTGGTTCTGCTCGGCAACTGTCGAATGGGCGTGGGGTGGCTTTTTTTCTAGCTTATGCTTCAATGGCCGAACAACCAAAAGCTGTACAGTTTACCTGATGATCTCCTTTGTCGGATTCTGTCGTTCATTTCCATTAAAGAAGCAGCTCGAACCTCCATTCTTTCATCCCGGCGGAGGTATCTTCTTCTCTCGTTACCTGTCCTTGAATTGGAAGGACCCATTAGGCCTTTTAGAAAAGATGATTCCTTCCTTAATTTTGTTGATAGATTCTTTTCTAACCCCAAGCTGGTAAAGTTTTTTTTTTTTTGAACTGATTCTAGCTAGAGGGGAGGGGTAAACTCTAGGGGAAAGAAATGAGCATGCTGTGTCTTGAACTCGGGATTTAAGGGAGGAATGGAACAGGTGAGCAGCTCTGACTAACCGGCCTTGCTCGGTAAAGTTAGATTGCTTTAGGGTGTGCGACTTTTGGGTTCCTCGTGATACCCCAGGGGATAATAATGATTATTTACGCACTAATGGTTGGATATGTGCTGCATTGGGGCGTGGTGTTAAGGAACTTTATATATCCTCGCCGAACAAACAAGTCCTCTCTTTAGCTACTCTTTCTCTTCTGTTTACTTGCCGGTCACTGGTGAAACTGGAATTGAATATCACAGGTTTCAAATTGATTGATGTTCCAGCAAATGCTTGTTTACCAAATCTCAAGACTATTCATTTTACAGGCGTCGAATTTCTTGGTCATTCGGTTCTTAAGTTCATTTCCAGTTGCCCTGTCCTAGAAGACTTTGATCTTTTTATGTGTAATCGATATTAATGCTCCAAATCTTGTTTATTTCAAATATGGTGACCAAATTGCTAAAAGATGCACTTTATTAAGAGAAATGAAATCTCTAGAAAAAGCTTGTATTGAAATCACTCTAAGGGACAATGAGGATCTTGAACATGAACCTGCAACAAATCTTCTTCAGATAGTTTGCAATGTTCAGTCTCTTCATTTACATATTGACGATTACACTATAACGGTAAGTGTACTTATTAATATTCAAGTCATTGTCTGCGATATATGAGTCTTTTCTTTCAACATTATATAATATTTCTCTGTTTTTGTGTACAGTCTTTTCCGGTTCCACTTGATCCAATGCCTGCATTTAACAACCTTGTTAAACTAAAATTTTGTAATTACTTGTCTAATAATTGCCATGGAAGGTGGATTGTGGAGTTTCTACATTGCATGCCTAATCTAAAGACCCTCGTCCTCATCCTGAGTCTGGTAAGAAGTCTTCTCTAAGTACCATTTATGATTTAGTGTACATATATTATTATTTTTTATAATTATTTTACTGTCAATTTTCATTGTAATTGACCATTTTAGTATCAAATATATCCACAATTAGCAAAACTTAAATGAATTTGAAAATTGAACTAATTTTTTCTCTTTTTTTATGCTTAGAGAAAAAGGTCAGAAGGTTTTGGGTCATTGACTACAAGAGTTCCTTGGTGTTTGTTATTTCACATTAAGGTGATTAGAATCGAATGGTCTGATCGAGACGAGAACATGTTTGAAGTGATTAGTTATTTCTTGAAACATGCATCAGTTCTGGAGAAGCTCGTGATTAGTGAGGATGCTATCATTGAAAAACTATTGAGTTTACCTAAAGAATCAAAGAAATGTGAAATTGTGTGTAACGTGTCTTGTTATTAGAATAAAATAGTTTAGTTTAAGAGTTTATTTTCTTTAATTAAACGTTGTCGTTTTGTATTTTTTGGGGGTTAAAACCCAGGTTAGGACAGTGGTTCACTATCGCTGAATTAATGAAAGAACTCATTTTCTTCCTCTCAATATCTCTTCTGAAATCTTTAATCTTCTTCTTCTGCTTCTAATATCCTTTCTTTCTTTCTCTGAATCTCTTCAATCTCTTGTTCTTCTTATATTTTCTGTTTGGGTCATGACATTGTGACACTCTAATGTTGTATTAGTCTCTTCTATTTAGTATTATGTTAGTATCACATCATTGTCTCAATTAGTTTGGTGGTTTTGAGTTGCACTTTTTGTTAGAATTTAAATGACAAATGTTATGTGATATTGTTGCCATTAATTTACAGTTCTTTTTTTCATTCTTAATGTATACTTATCAAGATGTGATAAACTTGCACCAGCAAGTACTTAGCTTTTTGTGTTATAAATGCAGGAAAGGAACAAGAAATACAAGGTTAAAATAGGAAGAATTCAATGATCAAGCATAAATTTTTTTGAAGGAAAAAACATAATCTAATGCAGATACCCCTCTCTCGTCTCATGAGTTAGACAATATACTAGGGCTGTGTTTGATAGTTCCGGAATTCATTTTCTGTGTTTTCCAGTGTTTGATTCATGTAAAAGGAAAAACTCAATGCAATTCCAATTCCCAGTCAACCTATTTCCCTTTGTTTTTTCAGTAGTTTGTTTTACCGTCTAATTTTTGGTAAAACACATTGCGCAAAACCAGCTTCTCTCTTGGCACACCTCCCTCGTTGACACCAACCCTGCTCTCCCAACAATCACAATAACTCAGGTGAGTTTACATTTTCTGTTCATCTTATTTGTGTATGTTTGAGTTTCTTTTCTTTCCCTAATCATCGAGTAGATGCAATCTCTTCATGTTCTCATCTATTCTTTTATATCCATTGTTACTTTTCAACTCTTTTCTCTACTCCCAACACAAACACCGAGAATCTTTATTTTTTTTTCTTCAAATTATAAGACCTAAATTGCTTCTGGCCTAACACTAGGATTTTGAGATATTCCAGAAGGAAATATAAAATAGAGGACTGTATATTGACAAATCATAATTGTGTACTTGCCTAATGAATTCTTTATCCATGCATAACATTTAAAAAAATTAAGTATACATGTTATATGCCAATTGTATTTCTTTTTAGTTTCAAAGAGACCTTATCGACCTGGTTTGCTCTGTTATCTCAGTATTAGGAATTTTGAGCTTCTCTAGTATTTCAAATACAAAAATTCTGCAGAACTTGTTGCTTGAAACAAGCAGCAATACAATTCCTGTAAAGTGTACCTAATCTAAAATAGTAAGATAGAAAGGACTGTATAAGTACTTGAAGAGGCCAGAGGGTGATTCACAGTTCGTTTAATCGGAAAGGGGATTGCATTGATCGTTTGGTTAGGTCTGATTTCGAATTGATGATGAGCTGATTTGAAGGCAACACTTGGTAGCAACTAAGATATTCTGGATTGTTGTATTGGTGGCTGGATTAGTTACCGATAGCAACCTTGGAAGCTTTGCTAGAATCCCACGAGGTTTTGTTTAGCAGAATCTGAGGGTGTTCTTGTTGCCGAGTCAGTCTTGAGTATGTGGATTGATGAAATTGTTGTACTTTTGAATTTTAGACTAGTGTTGCTATTGATTGTCATGATCACTTGCGGTCCAAGCTTGTCGATTCTTCTAAATTGTCACCACTAGAAGAAATGGCAGTTGCACTGGCCAAGGTAGGAATGATCACTTGCAGTTCAAGGCTGGCATGACTTCGTTTTATGGTGATATTCAATTCATGATGCAATCGGGTTTTTGGGTCGAATGGATTCGGAGCAGCTATCGTTTTGAATTCTAATATGAAAGTTAGGGTTAGAATTTAGCTCATATTATATTAGACAGGTAAAGGTTAGATTCTCTTTATAGTTTAGGTCGTAAGATGTAGAATTTAAGGTTAGAATTTAAAGTTTAGGGTTGTTAGGTTAGGGATTTAGCTCATATTATATTAGACATTTAAAGGTGAAAAATTACAAAATTTTAAGGATATAAAATTAGATTATCAATAGGATATATTAAAAATAATTAAATTATATTAAAATGTGAAATTTTAAAAGGTGTGGCCGCGCCATATCCCCTTAATCCATCTCGTGTTGTGTTCTCCCAGAAGCACTATTGGAGCATGTTTTTGAGAAGCATCCAATATGAGATTATTTTCCTATTATGGCACTATTTATTATTAAATACAGATGTATTTACATTCTTAATATAAATGTTAAGATTTGAACACATACAAGATAAGACAATATTATTTCATTGGAGTAGGCCGAGTGGCAAAACCCTTTCAAACTTCTTAAATTTGAAATTAAGATTATTATCTCATGCACAGGCGGTAGAAACTTTTTGTTTCTATAAGCTCCTTAATTTTGGGTATAAGGTTTAGCTTAGGGTTAGAGTTTAAAGATTTTAGTGTAGGAGTTTAGAATTTATGGTTTGTAATTAGAATTAGGGTTTATGGTTGAGTTTTAGGATAATATGATTAGGGATTTAGGTTTTAACCTTGCTTGTTGTTAAAATGAACAGGGCCAGAGACGGTGGTTGGGATGGTCGTTCTAGGTCGAGGCTTGTGTGTTACTTTCACTCTCTCTAGGTAGTAGCGTTTGGGATATCTCTGACTCGTTTTCCTTGCTTCATGTCTTGTTTTATACTACCAGGACAAGTGTCAGGATCGGATTGTCGTGGCGTCACTATTAGACTAGCTATGACTTGACGTCTTAGGTTCGTCTTTTCGTCCATAACGATCACGTGTGCAGACACCACATACGTTGTTGGATGCGAGGGGCATCGCATAGTTCGCAGGTGATCCTACGCGTAGTGGTCCGCGACGATCACCTATGCAATATCCTCCGTGTAGGTTGTTAGCAATCTTGCTCATTCGTTGGGGTCGTCTGGTCTAGAAACGTGACAGCGGGTATTCGAAGATACTAATAAACCTATAAACTCTAAACCCTAAATACTATCAACAACTCATAAATTTAAAAAATACTACATTTAAGCTCCTAAATCTTAAACCTTAAAGGGAGTCCATAAACCCTAAAACTATCGCAAGCGCTTGTGTATTACCCTTGAAATGATTGTTTTTGCATAGAGATGATTGGAAATCTCTATAAATATCTATTAGGTCAAGAGTAGGGATGTGCAAAATAAACCGTAATCGTTAACTTGTATATTTATTTTACCAATTAATTAATCTACTGTTAAAGTTTAAACGATTTCGGTTAACTAACTGTTAAAAATAATGGTTAATGGTTAACCGTTGTCAAATTATTTAGACATAAAATGAAGTTTGTGATTAAAAATTCTTTATTTAAATATTTTTTGAAAATTTTAATACAATATTTATCAGAGAGATAATGTTGTTATTCTCAAAAGAACTATTGAATATTTTAAAAAATATAATAAATTACTAGTTAACTTGTAACCGAACCGTTAAGTAGCGTTTAACTGTTTATAAATTTAATAATTAATTATTTCTTAACGATTAATCAACCGTTTATGTTAAATGATATGATTAACTTACCATGAACACCTTAGTACATAGCATTTAAGGTAAAATCTTTCCAACAAGTACACTTTCCTAAGTTAGAAATTGTTGCGTTGGTAGATGAACAGTTTTATTGTTGAAGATTTCTTGAAATTTTATTTCTCTTTTTTTATGCTGTTGTTGTTTGCCAACTGTTTGTATTAATGCCATTACTGCAAGGGATTTAAATAGCATTTGCGGCAGTGTTTTCGGCCGTGCTGCGTTTATCGCGGATGCTATTGCAGTCACTGCGAGTGTCGCGGTCGTAATTTTTTTTTAAATTTGCACAAATTATTGTATAAATCAATAATTATTATTATAATTGTTTAAATTCACTTGTAATAACTTTTAGAGTGTTTTCTAGCATTTAGATTAGTAGATAATTGAAATTAAAAGACTACATTGAATGGAAGTAAACTTTACTCTCTAAATTAAGAGAAAATTAATGACTAAAATAATAAAACTAAAAGATGTCATGGCTGAAATAGAGATTTACCCACTCTAAATTAAATTAAAAACAATTTTAATTATAATAAATTCTTATTTGAAAACTTATTTTATGGGTAATTTGTTATTTATAAAAAGTTTAGTCTTTTTGTGATTTAGAAATTTTTTTAATCAAATTAAATATCTTAAAAGATTTTGAGGCTAAACTCCAGTTTCAATCTATTTTAGTATTTTTTAAGGGCTTTATCAAGCTGTTTTTATTGTAAAATAAAATAATAATAATTAAAACTATAAAAAATGTACATCGTTTAAACCCACCAATAAAGAATATCCTTTATGCATTGAAAAAATAAAATAAAAAAAACATAATAAAAAAAAGTAAATTAAAGCCTGAAACCGTTCATTTCGTATCTTCATCAATATGTAACCTGTTCTCGTCACCAGAATGAATAACCATTCATTTCCATTGTCTTCTTTTCTTTTCCTTCATCTTTTCCACTCTACTTTTACTATTTTTCTTTATTTTTAGCTTTGTTAGTGCTCTTCCTCTCTTCACTGTTCTTTTTCATCAAAGGAGGAGATGCTTGTTGCTCCGGTGGACGGTGGTCCTTGACGACGACGGCGTCTCAAAGCGCCAAAAGCGTCCAAAAATGGTTCGTTAATAGCGGCCGCGATCCACCGTTTTTGGTATGAATTTGATTCTTACCATAATTTTTGCCAATATCGGTATCGGCCGGCGACGATACCGCGAAATAGCGGCCCGCTATTTGAAACCCTGATTACTGCTACTATAGTACTATTACACTTTCCTAAGGTGTTGTTTGACACCTTTAATCTCACTTTCTTCAGGTTGTTAAAGAGGCTTGTACTAATCTAATACCCAATGTTTTGTGTCAACACCTATGAAATTTATCTGCAATCTTCACAAAATCTTGCAGCAAGCCAGAGTGAAAGGTACAATTCCGTGAAACTAAACTTCGCGGTTTCTTGATTAAATTGACTAATCTGGACCGACCCGTATCGTAAAATAAAGTATGGTTCTTGACATCACAAGAGAGAAGAACAACCTAGCTCAGATAACAGCATTAAACCTTTGACAACTTTAATTATATATAAGAAAAATCCCATTTTCGTTTGAATCCACAAAAAATGATGAACTGATCAATTGTTTTTGTTTTCCTTCCATGAAATGAAAAAAAAAAGCTATACATTCAAAAATCCACCATGCTTGCAGGCTGCAGCATTGCAGAACCAACCAAATCAGCTTAGCTAGGCACAATATTACCTCAACTCTTCATTTTTCACTAATCACTACCAGTTCTCTTACTTAGAGAAGACATGAAACAACTTCTACTGGAAAAACCCTTCTTTGATATGGTGGCTTTAGGGCTATATGACTTGTTTTTTTGACCATCAAGTCCCCATGCATAGCTCTTACATGATTTCATCTTGGCTCTGTTGTTCAAATGATTCAATGCTTTCTTTGGAAGATCTTCTATGCTCATCACCCTTGCTAATGATGTGAATGACTGAGATTTCCCTTGGTAGTGCTTAGAAAGCCCTCTCCTGCAAATGGTTTAGATTTATGCATAAATTGATCAGAAACAAGCACGGACAAGGATGGACCGAAAGGTGTTAGGAACTTTTGCACACCATATTTTTAAATTCGTATAAAAATTCACGCCCCTAACATAAAATTCTGTATACCTGATAGGTAGTTGAGCCATGACGTCTGATAATTCATAAAGAGGTCCATTGGATGATGATGATGATGGTGATGCAGAAGATGCATCCTCAACCAAGTCTGATGAAGATATTGAAGATATGGAATTTTCTGATGAGTTCTCTCCAAGGGAGGATTCAATGGATATGGAGTCATCTCCTTGCATGATCATCAAGTTGCTACCCCAAGCTTCATTGATATCCATTTTCTTCACCAGATTCATAGCTTGGAACATCTGGTTTGCTTCTTCTCCCATTTGGATCAATAGCAGAAACAAGAACAAAAGTAAGATCTGAGTTCTGAAAACCCTATGAAATATATGTTCTTCTAAGAGGGAGCATCATATATATATATGTAAAGTTATTGCTTTTGGTGATAATATGTGGTGGCATGTAAGCATAGGATAAGCTTGACAAGTTTTGATTATTTATTACTTT
Source organism: Hibiscus mutabilis (assembly GCA_019671005.1). NCBI lineage: Eukaryota > Viridiplantae > Streptophyta > Magnoliopsida > Malvales > Malvaceae > Hibiscus > Hibiscus mutabilis. The sequence continues at coordinate 74,452,082 of CM033717.1, forward strand.
AATAGATTTTTGTCCTTGTATACATTTATTCCAAGATTTTTTATTATTTATTACTTTAATAGATTTTTGTCCTTGTATACATTTATTCCAAGATTTGTCCTTATACTAGGACATTTGGATAAGATCTAAATTTGAAGGCATCCATATCCTAGTCAGTCATTTTTCTTTTTCTTTCTCTTTTCTCTTCTCTCTTTGGTTGAAAATGAGGTTTCTATCTTTAGTAACTTTGCTTCAAAAAGCCATGCCAATATTCTACATGATTTCATGTCCCAACTCCCAAAAGCATTCGGATTGTAAAAGGTTTAACTAAACAAAGGAGTTTCTTTGTTAATTTATTGTCAAAGAATTTAAAAAAGTTTGTTCGAATATTAAAGAATTATGTTTCTTAAGTAAGGTTTCAAAGGGAGAAAATTAACTTAAAATTTTATTAAAAATCTAATTTATTTAAAATTTAAATTTAATCGAATTTAATATAGAACACTAAAATTTAAAGAAAAACATTTTAATTCTATAAAATATGGTTTTCTAAATAAATTCTTCACAAATTAACTAAGATTTTATATGATCTCAAATAAAAGAAAATTATTCTTTTGGTCTGATTCAATAAAAATTGCAGTATTCTTTCTGTTTTTTTTTTACTATATTACTACTTTTTTTAAACTTTAAACATTAGCTTTTACTTTTTCATTTTTCTAATTTAGATCAAATATTATAAACGTTTATTATGAAATAATTTTTTAATTCAATTTATTTTATTTGTAAATCGCAACGTAAAAATTTAAAAATTTAATATTGCTTAAAGTACTTTGCAACTCATTTCATTAACAAATCGGAGAATCATTGATTTTCAAAAAAAATATTGAGGGGCAGATCAATCTACTTACTCAAACTAGTTTCGATAAAAAAAACGGATGATGTTTATTTTAAAAAAATTAAATTTAATCGTTTTATCTGTAATGTGTATATATATTATCAAAAAATTAAAAATATCGATAAATAAATATTATATTATAATCACTTTTTAAACCGATAAAAAAGTACTTTATACGAAAAGAATAAATGATTCCGTTTGATTAAATAAGCTTTATACTGTACATAAAATGGCTAATGATGGCCAGCTGGTGATTAGAATTTTATAAAACTGTTCATAAAACTACATTTACAAATCAAAGTTTTATTTATTAATTAGATTTTCAAATTCAAATATATTCTTTTAAAAAAATAAAAAAAAATCAATGTTTAATTTCATTAATTTTAACCGACAAGACCTTAAAATACAATTAACAAATCAAGTTTGTTCCCAACTATCTTATATGTGCCTATGTCCCTTAGCCCTCAGAATTTGTATTATTAAACTTTCTCACCACATTAATTATGATCTCAAATCTTAACTCTTAAATAAAAATCATCCATTTATTTATTTTTATGTAATTAATTCACTTAAACGGTAACTTTTAAAATATTATTTTTTAAAATTTAATGTGAAAAATTTAAGTGAAGATTTATTTAATAAAAAGTTAAAATAAAAGAATTTAAAAAATATGAGTGAAGATTCGTTTAAAATTTGTTTTAGATTCGTAAGCCCCTCCCCATGAATGAAACCGAGATTGAATTAGAGGGGCAGATCAAATAATTTTGATATGAATAGATCTTAAAAAGTAATTAAACTAAAAAATAAAGGAGTCAAGTTTTAATTCGTTTATTTCAACTAACAAGCTCCTAAAAATAATAAAATATTTTTTTTATGAGGAACGATGACTTAATTTTAATAATAAAATTAACACGTCAAGTTTGAGGGCCAATTGCCCCCTTATATGTGCTTTCGTCTCTGCCCCTCACCTCCGAAAGATTATATCATAAAATTTTCTTACCACATCAGTTATAATTTCAAGTTTTAATTAGTAAAAATTATTAATTTTTTAAAATATGATATAAAAAATATGAGCGAAAATTCGCTCATAAAAAGTTAAAACGAAAGAAAATAAGAAGAATAATTTTTATTAGTTAATACTAAAATTAATGTTCAAATAAAAAAATACCAAAATTAATGTGATGGAAAGGATTTATAATATAATTTTCCCTCACCCCCTCCTTTATCTGATCTTGCATTCTTATCCCTTTTAAAAGCCTGGATTATTGTCATTTCATTGCCATCAATGTCACTGTATTTTGTTGTGTGTAGAATGCCTTTTCTGCTTATTTCTTCTTTTAACATTTCAATGTGCGGTGGATTAAGGCTATGTTCCACGTCGTTACGAGAATCTATATTTGAGTCGAGAATTTATATTTGAAGAGAATATAGTATTTTTTGTTTTTTTAAACGCATCTGTTGTGAACAATCTCGGCCGAAAAACAGCATATAGAAGTCTTAAAAACAGCTCGTTCGATAAAATTTCTTCAAAAGCTAATGGAAAAGTTCTGTCAAACGGAGCCTGAGTTTATACTATAGGATTATTATCCTATATGTCATCGGTAGAAAAATAAAGTTTTCACAAGCGGAGTTATTTAGAAATTTAGGACTTTAGTTTATGGTTTAAAGGTTAAGGGTTTAGAATTTAAGATTTATGGTTAGAATTTAAGGTTTGTGATTAGATTTATAGGATTTTAAGGTTTAAAATTTAGATTTTAGATTTAGGCATGAAAATAGACATGCTTGTGTAAGCTTTTCTTACACTGACAGTGTATCAAATATTAACCGTACACTGTAATGATAGAAAATGTTGTTTTTTATTTTTATTTTAATTGATATTAAATTTTATGTTTATAACATTCCATTGTGTCAAAAAAAACACCAGTCCGTGGAAGATCAACTTTAAGGTGGAAAGATAAATTGTTTGATAGATTTTGAATTAATTCGTTTTCGAAGGAAATAGCTTTTTATGCCCTATATCGTTATATAAAAGGTTTAACAATCAAATAAGTGTTTAGATTATATATATATATATATATTCTTCTAAATAGGTACATGAACTATATTTTGGGTCAAATAAGTGTAATATTTTCTTCCGTGACCTATTTTAAGGCTTCACCGTAACTTACATTATTTTTTCGTTATCCAATAAAATACGAACACATTGCATGATTTCTCATTTTTTAAAATTAAAATTCGAAAATAAAAATAATAAGACCCCAATTTTTTCAAAAAATTATAAATAAATCCCTCTCGTAATTTTAAAAAATTCTCAATATGTCTCTCGTTAAGTTCTGTCACTTTGTATATCTACATCTATATCGATAATAAAATAAAACAATTAATAGAATAAAGTGCATCAACTATGAAACAATAATAAATTTGATAATAATCTAGCACATGAAATGTGTCACAAAACACAACAAATATATCAATCACAATATATTTTGGTGACCAAATGAAGATGCTACAAATATAGTCAAGTATGGGCTATAGTTCCATGGATAAGAGTTTCCAATTGTACATTGAATCTCAAATGCCCTATGCAAATGGGTTGTCTTGAAAGAATATTTTAGTAAATTACAATATACACCCCTTTTAGACAACAAAATATCATGGTCCAACCACAAAAAACAAGCCTTTTGGGGATCAAATGTTGAATTCCAGAGATACTAGGTTTAAATAATAATATCTTATTTCATTTTGGTCACTTCTTTTCTGTTGGTATCTAAATATTTTATTTTTACTGATTTGATATTTAAACTAGCATTTCAACAATAAATAAAGTTGTTATACATGACAAAGAGGTTATATTATTTTATTAATGTCGAGCAGACCTGTCAAATGGGCGTATCGATTAAATTTTGAGTTATGTTCAGTGGTTTGAGTTTTATTGAATGCTTGAATTACTTGATCTCATTAGAATATGATAGTGAAAGTTTAATTATATGTAATATTTATGATTATATTATGTATATAAGTTTTAGAAAAAAATTTTGATACACATGCCGTGTAAATTTTAATTTACACGTGTTTTTTAGTTTTAGTTTTAGGGTTTTAGTTTAGGGTTTAAGGTTTATGGGTTTAGGTTATAGGGTTTAGAATTTAAGGTTTGTGTTTATAATTTAGGATTTAGGGTTTAGAGTGCGAGGTTTAGTTTTTTAGGGTTAGAAATTTAGGATTTGGGTTTTTATAGTATAAATACACAGGCTTGTGTAAAATTAATTTTACACAGCTTGTGTGTCAAAGTTTTACCCTAAGTTTTATAGTATTGAATTATTATACAATATATAAAAAGTACATGCTTGTATTTTATATTATAAATTCTAAAACATTAATTCTAAATTATAAAATCCATATTTTTAAATTAACAAAGAAATCCAATACTAAAGATAAGAAAAGTCTATTACAATTGATTTAAACAATTGAATTGAGGTAATTTGATCAAATTGATATACTCTTAAAAATGTAAAAATTGAAATTGCATGTTTTCTGTTAATGAAAAACATGCACTAAATCCCTAAAATAAAATCCATAATTCGAATATTAATTTTATGAATGAAACAAATATGTTTGGGAGGGTTGATCTCATAATGAATATATATAATAATCGATCCAGATTAATTAGTTAATGAATCATATACCAGTGCTTATAATAATAATATTAATAATAATTTAAAATTATAAATTAAACTATATTTTAAAATATATTTAGTTTGAAATCGGGTCATTTAGAATTATTTATTCTAATTATTTCAAGCTCGAATCAATTTCGAATTCGGGTCAAAATTTACAGTTCTAATGTCACTTCAACACACAATTTAAAGTATCTAAAACTATTTTTATATACTAAAAAATAAAAATTAAATCAAGAATAACATCAAAAATATGAAAAATATATCAGCCCAATCAACCACAATTGGACTTGATATTGGGCGCTTTTCGAATTTAAACTTTATAACTTTTAGATTGGGCTCTATTACTCGGATCAACATGAAAAAACAAGACAATAGAACAAACATGCTCCGGCCTCCATGGGACAAGGAACCGGAACCGACATACTTTCTCTTAACTGGAATTCACTAAATTGATGGTGAAGTCCGGTCCGAAACACCGTGTCAATCCGACACAACACACGCCAGCCATCCAAGATTAAGTGGTCACTGAGAGTAAAGCTTTGCATTTCCAGAACAGTGACAGAAACAGGAAGAAGAAGAAGAAGAAGAAGAAGAAACAAAGACTGAAAATAAAAGACTTCAACTTGCTGCAGATTGCTGGAAGTTTCATAGGACCAAAGTTAATTTCTTTCAATGAAAAATGAGTTCAAGATTCAAGCTTGTATTTGTAGTTTCTTTGTTGCTTCTACTTCTAGGTATGCTGCTTCTGCAATACAGTGAATAACAGTGCTTCATTTTGGGGCTTTTCTTTCCCAAAATTTGTCTTATTTTTCATTATCTGCTTCAATATTTGTATTTTTCAGTATTTTATCTCTGATTTTGAATACCCAGAGTGAAAAATCTCAGCTTTGTTTTAATTAATTGCTCTTTGGGTCATCTTAGTTCTGTCTTAATGTATCATCAAATGTTGTCTTAGTTCATGTTATCAAGTAGGTAGGGGATTTAATGTTGGCATACCAGGACAGCTATGTTACAATGCTATATTAGTTCATGTGAACTGTGTTGTGTTACACGAGAATTTGTACTAGCTCTTGCAATTTAGGACATGTTTGATGCTGGTTTCTATGGCAGATTGCTGCCAAGGATGCTTTGTTGGAGTTTGCTACGGAAGGAATGCCGATGATCTTCCGACGCCTGATAAAGTTGCGAAATTGGTGCAACTTCACAAAATCAAATACCTTAGGATCTATGATTCCAATATCCAAGTGCTGAAGGCGTTTGCAAACACCGGGGTCGAGCTTATGGTGGGAGTTCCGAATTCTGACTTGTTAGCGTTCTCCCAGTTTCAATCAAATGCAGATTCCTGGTTAAAGAATAGCATCCTTCCGTACTACCCAGCCACGAAGATAACATACATCACAGTAGGTCTTGAAGTCACGGAGAGCCCCGATAACGCCTCTGCCTTGGTAGTGCCTGCTATGCAAAATGTGCTCACGGCATTAAAAAAGGTTGGTCTGCATAAAAGGATTAAAGTTTCGAGCACTCATTCCCTCGGGGTTCTGTCCCGATCATTCCCGCCTTCTGCGGGTGCTTTTAACAGCAGCCATGCATTTTTCTTGAAACCTATGTTGGAATTCCTTGCTGAGAATCAGTCTCCTTTTATGATCGATTTATATCCTTATTATGCTTATAGAGATTCTCCAAGCAATATCTCTTTGGATTATGCTTTGTTTGAGTCGTCCTCGGAAGTAATAGATCCAAAAACTGGTCTACTTTATACTAGCATGTTTGATGCCCAGATAGATGCCCTTTATTTTGCCCTGATGGCCTTAAATTTCAGAACAATCCGGGTTATGGTCACTGAAACTGGATGGCCTTCCAAAGGTTCACCGAAAGAGAAAGCTGCTACTCCTGACAATGCCCAGATTTATAACGCCAATCTAATCCGTCATGTTATCAATGGCTCCGGCACTCCTGCCAAGGCCGGCGAAGAGCTAGACGTGTATATTTTCTCATTGTTTAATGAGAACCGGAAGCCTGGACTTGAATCGGAGAGAAACTGGGGCTTATTTTATCCCGACCAGACTAGTGTCTATAACCGCGACTTCACTGGAAAAGGCGCCGTCGATATGACAGACAGTGACAGTGCGAACGGCACCGAATCGAATGCAACTACATGGTGCATTGCTTCTAGCAAAGCTTCTGAAGAAGATTTGCAAAATGCTCTAGATTGGGCTTGTGGTCCTGGGAATGTGGACTGCACGCTCATTCCGCCTAGCCAGCCATGTTTTGAGCCTGATAGTACACTTTCTCATGCCTCTTTCGCGTTCAACAGTTATTACCAGCAAAACGGCGCTGCCGATGTTGCTTGCAGTTTTGGAGGAAATGGGGTCAAAGTTGACAAGGATCCTAGTAAGTCAATTACTTTATGCTGAATCTGGTTCCGAGATTACACATGCATATTCATTACCTATAATACCAACGCCGCTCATATGCATGAATCTTTAGCTTAGGCGAATGTTTTCGGATGACGCCATAAATTGTTCATATGCCCTTTAATTGACCTATGTTAAATCTCTTAGTTTGCATGGTTTTTGAAGTAAAAGAAAAACTACCTGCGTCCCTTTCTGAATGATGCGCCGTGCATAAGAAACTAACCGATTTAATTATCGATGCAGGCTATGATAATTGCATCTATGTTACTACAAGAGGGTAAGCACGTTTTCTCTGTCATCCTTCGTTTTCTCTGTCATCCTTCCTTTCTGAAGTGTGCACATGGATTGCTAGTTTCTTTCTGATGACACTAATCTCATTCGTTTTAAACCCGAACAATGCGTTCAATACGTCATTTTCAAGACCGTTAAGGAGAGTCTGACATGGATTTGGGGTGTGGAAGAACTTGCTGCTGCCTTTAGCTTTTTGTATGGCATATGGTGAGATACTGTAAAATGAGAATGCATATTCTGCCCATTGCCGCTGCTTGTATCGAATGATGTGCTATTCCCTTACCCTTATCAATGCATATTCTTTTAAGCATTTACCAGGCAAAAACAGAAGATTCCTTGAACAAGTTGGCCAAATAATTTACCAAATCCATTCGAAAAAGCCGATGTAAATGTAAACAAAGTATTCCACTCGGACAATACGAAACGAGTACATAAACAAAGCAAGAGATCATAAGCATGACTATTACAAACAACAACCATTACAACATGAGGTGGCCCGGTGCACTTTGTATAGAAGCTGAGAAGAATTGATACGAATAAAGGGCACACCGAAGAGATCAAAGGCCCTGATCAATCAGATAATCACCGAGCCTTTCGACAACCATGTTGCACTGCCCAGGGGTCATTGGCTCATCATAGATTCCGATAATCAAGGCCTGATTGGTCTTTTTAACAGTAACACCACCAGTTCCCTGAAATTAAAATGACAAAAATGCTCAGAATACGACAATTGACACGATCAAGGGTATGAAATAGCGACTAGAAAATTATGCGGTAACAGTTGAATGTATATCCGTCGATGCCCCTCCGTTCTTTCGTCTGGTCATCTCAAATACACTCCCTAAGCAATCTCAAATGCATGGAGACACAAGACATGAGCTGCGTAGAAGCAAATAACAGCAAAAAACCAGATGCATACCGAATAGATACAAGAGCACAGCATCAATGCAACTAATTTTATCAAAAGGTTGAACCAGAAATCATACTCGGATCTAAATGCATAAATGGCAACTTTTTGCAATGGTCATAATCTAAAAGAATGCATCTGCTCATGGATTTGTTAGTGTCGTAAAACTAAGAACCGACGGCGATCGTCACCTTCTTCCCCCGAATAACGGCACCTGCTTCACCCTGGATCACCATGTATTTAGTACCACCAAGGAACAATCCAGTTGGGGCAAGTGATCCAGGTTCACTGAAATCATTCATGATGCCATTGATTTCTTCTGTCTGCAACTGAAATAGGCATAAAAACCGAGAAGCAATAAGCACAGGTCGATCGTGAAAAAAAAAAAGAAAAGTAAAAATCCATTAAATTCTACTGACTAAAACCCTAAAAAAATTAGCAAAAGTAGACTTCAATTGACTTGAACGATGCTCAATGCTTGTAAAACAAAGAAATCTAAAAAAAAAAAAAACAGAAACACACCCAGAAATCATACAGGTTTTCCATGCATGAAAAATCAAATCTTTCAATGCCTCATGCAACATAAACTAAAACGATCAGATCAGCTAATAAATCAAACAAAGAGAATTCAATCATACCAATCAGATACCCTAACTCAAAGGGTCAATATTTTTTCTCTCTGAGAAACCCTAAACCAAAAAAGGGGGAATTTACAGGGGAAGAAGAACCTTGGGAAAATTGGAGCTCTGGGCCCAAATGGTGCCGTCATGGCCGATGATAGCAGCGGAAGTGAGATGGTTGCCATCGACATCACACAACAAGTGATCATCAACATAAGCTTGCCACGACATCTTCTTCTTCTTCGTAAGCTTTCCTTGATTTCTTGTTGTAGAGCTTGAGAGTTTGGGAAAAAAAACGAGGAAGTGGGAGGGTATTTTGACTGAAGGGGAAACACTATGCTAAGCTGAAAAGAGGGAGAGACGGAGATATAGCGTAGGAACAACGAGATCTGCTAGACTTCCTTTTCTTCAAATTTTCTAAATGGAATATAATTCGAGTTTTGTCGTCTAAGAATAAAACAAAAATCATTAAGATATAATTCAAAAAATATATCTAACTTTTTTTAATTGAAATTCGCTAATTTTATTAAACGATGAAAATTTTGAAATTATAATGGAAGTTTATAACTTGGTAAACAAAATACTTAAAATCAGATATATTCCTAGTAAACAAAACTAGCATCTCGAGATCAAAGGAGGATCATACAAGAAAAATGTAAGAACTTAACCTAAAGATTCGAAATAAAGAAAATACAAACATCGCCAAAAGCGACGATGATAGGTAAAATCATCAACAAACAACATAAAAATGCATATTACAATGAACGTACGTTGACAAAAATGTCATTACCACAACTCAAACGCAAATAAAGAATGGTAGATGCAATCGCGTATCCAAATCCAGTTTGAAAGCCCGAGACAAGGAGATCAACAACATAATAAAAGGAGTGTCATCTTAATCAGTCGTGATGTCGTCAGATCCAACCCTAATAGAAAATCAAAACACAAAAAAGCGTGCAAAAAAGCAGAGTAAAATCGTACCAAAAGGTAGAGTAAAATCGTGCTACAAGAGCAGAATAATTTATTGAAAACAAAAAATCAAAACGAAATGAAACAATAGATTCCAGCGATCGGCTACCAATATTAAAATCAATGCAGCCGCCAGTGTTTAAAGAAGAAAAAAAACGACGTTGTTAGGTATTTTGAGAGAAAAAAAAAGAGAGAAAAAAAGTACATCCAACTTTTGATTGGTCAATTATTTTAGTGTATATATATTGAAGTTGATGATTCTACAATAAACATCATGTATCATTATGTATCATCAATTATGTATATCGTAATGTACCATTAAGTATTTAATTATTTTTAAAATTATAGGGACCGAAAGTATTATTATCTATTTTTAGAATAAAATCTAAAAAACAACTTTTATATTATTTTTTAGATTTTTTTAATTCAAAAAATAATATAGTTTTATTACTATAATAATTAAAACATCTACTTTAATTTAAATCTTATTAGAAACAATTCATTAAATATGTATATTTTTTTGGGTAAAATTCACAAATAATAACTCAAATTTGGTAAATTATTCAATTTAGTAATCAAACTTTTAATTGTTTTAGTGTTGTCATTAAACTTTTAGTTTTACTTCAATATTACCATTAACCCGTTAACGGTAGTTAAAATATTTTGTATAATACACATTTAGTCCTCTATGTTTGTACATTTAAACAACTTAGTCTTAATTCCAAAAAAATAATAAATTCAACCCTCATTATTTAAAAATTATTTTAGTTTGACACTATTTTTATTAAAAAATAATTTACCATAAACCCTAAACTCAAAACCCTAAACTCTTTAGATGAACTCAAGCCTATAAGGCTAAACATACTCCTAAACAACACTTTTTTATTTCAGATCATATAAGGACACTTGCAACATGATTAAATCATGTTCAACTTGCCAACAACCCAATAAAACCTTGATCAAGAAGTGTAGTGATTTATGTTCTGAACATAAATATAACATAGAAGTAAAATCGTATAATTTAGAGAACACATAATATAGAAGGCTGGAGAGCAGCAAAGAAGAATAAAATCAACAATTCTTAGCTTACCATATATGTTGTCGTTTCTCAGGATTGTCAGCTCCTTGAGTATTAAACTTTGTTTTTAAAACTACAATTAAGGCAACATTATCCTGCAAAGAAAAAATTACATAATATAACTATAGAAGTTCGTGTCTTAAGAGAATGCATACAGATCCAAATTAGTCCTAATATATTTATTGCCTTCAAATATCTATGACCGATTTATTACCTTAACCAAATTATTAAAAGCAACTTTCTTCTTGAGGGTCAGGGTTAAAGAGTTTAGGGTTTATGGGTTTTAAGTTCCAAGTTGAGATTTATAATTTATATTTTATGGTAAATTATTTTTAATAAAAAATAGGATCAAACTAAAATAAATTTTAAATAATGAGGGTTGAATTTTTTTTTTGAATTAAGACTAAGTTGTTTGAATGTACAAATGTGAAGGACTAAATATGTTATTATACAAAATATTTTAACTATTGTTAAAGTCCGTTAACGGGACAGTGGTAATATTGAAACAAAACTAAAAGTTTAGTGGCAACATTCAAGTAATTAAAAGTTTGGTTACCAAATTGAAAAATTTATCAAAGTTTAGTTACTATTTGTGAACTTTACCCTAAACATTATGCATATTTAATAATTTTTTTCTAGTAAAATTTAAATTAAAGTAGATGTTGTAATTACTATAGTAATAAAATTTTATTATTTTATGAATTAAAAAAATCTGAAAATTAATATAAAAATTATTTTTTAGATTTTATTCTAAAAAGGGATAATAATGCTTTATGTTCTATGATTTTAAAAGTAATTAAAATAATTAATAGTACATTACGGTACACGCGATTAATGATACATAGCGTTTATTGTAAAATCGTCAATATTGAAGTACTTTAATTCTTAATGTTTAATTTTAAATTAAAATGGTCCATTCGCAAATGAATGTTTTAGTCGACAGTCGACTAACCTAAATCATTTAGAATGGCGTGTCAAACTAACTATAAATCATTTGAAATGACGTGTCAAATCTACATGTTGATGTACACTGACATAGCATTGTCACATAAATTACTACAATCAATTAAAAATAATTTCACACAATTATTTTTATGCTAACATGTCATTCTTTCAATCCGTTTCAAAATGTTTATTGTTAGTTTACAAACAGTTTTCATCCATGGGTAATTATTTTGACCCAAAATAAAACGTTGAAGATCAAAATACTTTAAAAAAATAGGCTTAAATGAAAAATAGGTGCCCAAAGTATGCCTTTTTTAAACTTTAAGTGCCTAAAGTATTTTTCTGTAAAAATAGGTGCCCAAAGTTTCAAAAGTTACAATTTTAGGTGCCTCACCGTTAACGAGTGTTAAATTTTTTAACCAATCAATGCTTGACACATGGCACTAATTTGATTTTTAATTTTTTTTAAAGAAAAACACCCAAAAATTTTAGTTTTTCATAAAATCCTAAAATTTTACAATTTTTACAAAATAGTCCTCAAATCCCTAAAATTACTCCAACCCAAACCCCCAAATCGTCGCCGCTTCTGCCGTCGATCGCCGCCCCTGAGCATACCCCTTTGGACGTCGGACCAAGGCGGTCATTTCCCCCAACAAGGCATCACCGAAAACGCCGAACGATGTGCCAATAGAACGTCAATTTCGCGTTCGACGTTCGGTTGCACGCCGTTTGCCATTTCTGGTGGCGCTGTGTTGGGGAAAATGACCGCCTTGGTACGGCGTCCAAAGGAGTGTGCTCAGGGGTGGTGATCGACGGCGGAAGCGGGGGCAATTTGGGGGTTTGAGTTGGGGTAATTATAGGGATTTGGAGGTTGTTTTGTAAAAATTGTAAAATTTTGATATTTTATGAAAAAATGATTTTTTTGTTTTAAATTTTTAATTTTGACAAAATAAATTAAATATACCACATGTCAAGCATTGATTGGTTAACATTTTTTTAACATCCTTTAACTGTCAGACACTTAAAATTATAACTTTTGAAACTTCAGGCATCTAAAATTATAACGGTTGGAACTTTGGGCACCTATTTTTCATTTAAGCCTAAAAAATAATACGAACCTAAGTGATCATCCAGTCAAATGTTAGAAGCATTTTTTTATATTATGTTTTTTATAAAGTTTTTTTAAGCAACCTTTTTATATCGTTAAACTGGCCGTATTGTTATACTCGTATTGTTGTTAGAGTTAGACATTTGATTGAGTCAAGTCAAAAATTTTTGAGTTATTCGATTTTACAAGTCATATTTTACAATTTAAATTTTATTTAAATTTTTTGAATCGAGTCGTGTTTATGAAATTCGAGTCAAGTTAAGTTTTCGAGTTTCTGTATGAATTTAATTATAATTACTTATGATATTATAATACATATTGATCCTTATTTTAACAATTTTCTATATCTATACATGATATACATATATATATATACATCTTCATATTTTCACATGTAATATACATGATATATCAAGCAGAATTGACAGACTCGACTCGGACTTGAAAACTGATCAACTAATTATTAAAATTTTTGAGTTATTCGAATCTCTATTTTACAATTCAAACTTTAGTTGAAATTTTTTCAAGTCGAGTTTATAAAATTACGAGTCGAGTTAAAACGAGTCAATTTTTTTGCATCGAGTCTAGTCGAATTTTATTTTTCTGAGTCGAGTTTTTCCCACCCTAATTGTTTTCTCTAGATGTATGTAGTTTTGGTTTTAAAGCTTTACTTTTGGCCACTGCGAGAATTTCGGTATCATCTTTGTTGAGAAAAGCACGTTTTATATGTCGTGTTAAATTTTTTTGAATAGAATATGTCGTGTCAATTGTTAATCAAATCTAATCCTAAAACTATACGAAAATTGATGTGTTTCATAAACCTACCTACACATTATTAAACTCATCAATGATAATCCCTCAAAATTATTATTAAACCCTAACTATTTTTAAAACCCTAGAAATTTTCCATACACAACTATCATTTCGTTTTCTAGTAACACAAAAAATTAAACATTACCTGAAAATCTTTACTTCCTACGCACTGCACTTTTAACGATTTCTGGCTGTAAGACGAAACAAAGCTTTTGACGAGGAAAAGTTGAAGCTAGTTTAAAAATTTTCTGACCGTACCGATTTTACTTCAATAAAAGAGTTTTATTTAACCATTTTTTTAGGTAACCGGTTAACCGGTTGCTCCTTTATCTTTTTTTCTATTTTTTTGTTTTTTTAATCAACGGCTGAAATTGAACCTACTTAAATTAAACAGTCATACCGATGCTGTCTAATATTAACCTAATTTTAAGGGGTTTAATTTTAAGATTTTCCCTTTCGGGAATTTCGGTATCATCTTTGTTGAGAAAAGCACGGTTTTATATGTCGTGTCAATTTTTTTTAATAGAATATGTCGTGTCAAATTAATCGTGGTTTATCTTGTATATCGAGCGGTTATGTGGCTCATTCCATTTGATTTGGACGAATAATTTCGATGGTCCAATTGAAGGTTTGAAGACTTAAAGAGCCTAATTAGAGAGATTGGAGAACTTCGAGGGTCAGAATGAACACATCGGTAAAATTAGAGAGTAAATAGTGCAAATGAAAATCTAACTCGTGCCTTGAACTTGGGCAAGACTCAAATGAGTTTCGATCGAGCAATCAAGAGATCTTTCGATAGAAGTCGATCAAAAATACTTTATAATTTTAATTGTATTTTATTAAACATAAATTTGATTCTATTTTGTTAAACACTAGTTTTTTATTTTGTCGGTTATAAGAATATGTACGGACAGAGCGGATCTTGACAAGCTAATTTGAGGAACCTATTTAAAGTTTTTAAAAATTTCAAAAGCATATATTATTTTTAAAATTTTTTGAAGGGTTTAATATAAAATGTTCTTAAAAATTAAAGGATTAACTAAAGATGAGAAAGAGTTTTTAAAAATTTTAAGAGGAGATTTAATTAAAAATATTTAAATAATAATAATAATAATAATAATTTTTTGAAGGGTCAAATTAAAAATTTTAAAATTTTAAAGGGTAAATGTCAATTTGATAAATTTTGGGGGTCAAGGCTCCCATAGGCTAAGGATTCGCCTATGTGTTCGGATCGAGTGTTTTTATTTACCAGGTTGTAAACTCTCATTGCAATTTCAAATATATCATCGTTCACTAAAACTAACGAATTTTCAATTAAGAAAATAATTTAAGATATTAAGTTATGAATATAAGTTATTTAAAAAAATATTAAGATCGCTACTTATTTAATATCTCACTTATTTTTTTGTTTTTTTTTGTTTTAGTCACTCAACTATTTTTAAATCGTTAGATTAATTGATTTTAATGGTTGATACTAAAATTTTTAACTTTAAGGTGTTTCACTTATTTAAAAGAGTTTAAATTTGATACACATGCTATGTAAAATTTATTTTACACAAGCATGCATATTTATATTATAAACCCAAATCCTAAATTACTAAACTTAAACCCTAAAAAACTAAATCACACAATTTAAACCCTAAATTCTAAATGCTAACCTTAATTTCTAAACACTACAACTCAAACCCCTAAACTCTAAACCCTAAAATAAACCCCTGAAATATAAATACTTGTATAAACTTTGTGTATGGAAGTTTTTCGAACTTCATATTGTGCCAATTGATCTTAATCCTTAATAATAATAATAAATAAGAAAAATAAGTGCAATCAAGAAAGGAAACCTGAAATATTATTCTCCCTTTTTAAAAAGAAAAAAAATACATAATATTCGAATTTCTTGATAAGGAAAACCCAAAACATGGAAATCCATTGGGAAAAACAAATGATGGCATCAAATTATGCCCAAAAAGAACATATATGGAATAAATCAAACAACCTTAAACTTAACAAAACCATAGGTTTTTTAATGGGAGAAAGATGCAAAATTACTTAGAATAAGCAAAAACAAGACCCCGTTGTTTTTGGTCGGTCCATATCCGTTATAGGCCTTGATCAGCAAGATAATCCCCCAGCCTCTCCACAACAAGGTTGCACTGTCCCGGAGTTACCGGTTCATCATAGATCCCGAATATAAGCGCCTGCGCCGTCTTCTTGATCGTGATTCCTCCCGCTCCCTACACGAAATTCGAGTTGTAATATACGTACCACCAACCAAATCATTATCGGAGACACAACATAATATACATTACCTTTTTGCCACGAATAACTGTACCGGGCTCGCCCTGGATCACCATATACTTGACGCCACCGAGGTGTAAGCCAGTAGGGGCGAGGTGGCCCGGTGAGTCGAAATCTTTCATGATGTCACTAATCTCAGTGCCCTTCAACTGTAAGTGACAAATAAAACAAAACAAAAGAATCGTATCAGATTGGATTGAATTAGAAAAAGAAATAGGGTTAGCATGAAATATGATGAGTACCTCAGGGAACTTTTCGCTCTTAGCCCAAACGCTGCCGTCATGGCCGATGATAGCGGAGGCGGTAAGGCGCTGGTTTTGGCCTTCGATGTCACACATCAAGTGCTCATCTACGTAACTTTGCCACGACATTTTGATCGAATCTTTCTTGTTTGTTTGCCTTGTTTGTCAAGAGAAGTTATGTTTTTTGTTTGGATTTGGATTTTGATTTCTTGGTGGATTTGTTGATTGTGAAATGGAATTGGGGGAGGAGGATAAATAAGGGGAGGAAGAAGGGATTTGAAAAAGGTTTTGAGGAGTTTCGAGCCATGCGTTTTGCTTCATTTCATTACTGCCATTCAAGTTCCGCCTTTATTTTAGCATCCATTTCAGTTCCAAGTCTTAAGGGTTCATTTCAAACCGATTAATTTTTTTATATAAGCTAACCATTCGTATCTGAGATTAATTCTGATCAAATTTTGTAAAGGTCTATCATGAGACGATCCTCCTAATATAGTTTTATTTATTTATAATATTAAGATTCGAAATTTTGACATTGCTTAAGGGGCAAACGGTGATGCAATTCGACTGTTTCAGAGGTTAAATAGATACAAAAATACCATAAGAACAAAATCAATAAATTAGGACTACTACAGAGACAAAAATAACTCTTAAGCCTATTTTTGGAAAGTCAAATGAACTTCATTATAACTTAAAGAGTTCAAAGGGCAACTTAATTATAAAAAATAATCAAAAAATAACTTAAAGTTACAAATTTTGATTACTTTATGTTTTAAACCATAAACATATAATGTTTGAATTTTATTTGAATATGCTCGATCTTATATCATCTTATATATATCATTAGTATACCAATTAAAATAAACTTGATATTTTGTTTGAACTTTTTATTTATTTAAAATACTCATAAACTTATTTATTAATCATGATCGAACTTACGTTCTTATGCATATTATATCAACGACAATGTCAATTAAACTAAACCCTATACATTTAATATTTTATGAGGTCTTAATTCATAGTTTACTTTGGTCCATATTTTATTTTTAAGATTTTGAAGTGATGACGTGGCATCTTTGTAAAATCTTTCCAAACCATCATAATTAGCTGTGCTTTGTCGTAACAGTGATTCCGCCCCGCCTGCATTGGGCTCGTCACACAAATAGGAACAAACCAATCTAATCAAGGAAAAACAAAAATGAACGGTTAAAAATCCAGATCCTAAAACGGTGGCGTTTCACAGTTTACAGACAAGCAAACATTCTCTTGATATAACTGTTAGGACAGCCCGGTTTGATCTCTTCAGACAATCGGCCACTCTACGGGAGAGATCGAGTAAAAAATAAATAAACTCTCCCTCTCGAAATACATAATTTTCTTCACTTCCAATGGCATCTCAGCCCCTAATCTCCGTATTTCTCCTCCTCTTCGTCGGCTCCGTTGTCAATTCCTCGGCTGCTTTTCACCCCGTTATCCGACTCCCGACGGAGAGAACACCGGAGACCGACAGCTGATCCCACAGCGATGACGACGACGGTCCTTACTGTGCAAGCTGGCATTTAGCCTCCGAGACCAATAACGCCGGGGGTTGGTCCCAAATCCCCTCCCGCTGCTTGTCCTACGTCAGATATTACATGACCGGTAAACGCTACGAGTCCGACTGCGAGGTCGTGGCTAATTTCTCCCTCGCCTTTGCCTCCACCGTCGACATGGCTCCCGACGGGAAAGACGCCTGGGTCTTCGACATCGACGAGGCTTTGTTGACCAATTTGCCCTACTATATGGATCATGGGTTCGGGTACCCTTTCCTTGTTTCAGATAAGATCATCACTTATGGGCTATGTTAATCCATGTGTAGCGTTCGAGTCCACTATAACTTGATATATGCTTTATGTTTCTATTTTCGAAGACAACTTTTTTCATATGACAATGAATCATGCGCTATGTCTGGAGTTTGAGTACATGTTCGAGTTTGAGTTTTTGTGTACGTAAAAACGGATTAGATTAGTCAGAATAAACGGATTAGATTAGTCGGAATAAACGGATTAGTAAAACGAGAGGGCAACAAAAAAAATATTGTATTGTATTAATCTGACTGACGTCTAAATAAGCAAACAATTGCAGGACTAGTTGAGTTTTTCCTACTGAAAATTAAACCCTGTTGGGTGCTTTTGAAATTGGTTTTCATTTTACTTGGTTGTGTTTTGACATTGGATGAAGAACGTTCATCTTCCATCGGTTGTGTTTTGACATATGGCTTTGTGCAAAAAGGTTGATACATGGTAATGACTCGGTCGGATCGTGTTTATCTGTGTATCTCGAATTGAAATGAATTATTAATCTGTTTACTTTGTGTTAGATTGCTTGTGGCTTTCATTGATCAAAGTTTCTGAGGCTATCTTGTGATGAATGTAGGTCAGAAATCTTCAACGAGAGCTGTTGGGATGAATGGGTGGCGTCGGCCAAGGCCCCTACCATACCGTCGAGTTTGAAATTGTATAACATGTTGAAGCAGATGGGGTTCAAAATATTTGTACTTACCAGCCGGAGTGAACATCAGAGGCAGGACACCAGCAAGAATCTCGAGCTTGCTGGGTATACCGGCTGGGAAGGGCTTATCTTGAGGTATGTTAAGCTTTCAAGCAAGCATTTCCTTGATTCCGGTTTTAATGATCACACTTGTTAAAAACAAATAATAATGAGTAATGGAATTTTGGTTATGGTACAGAGGAGATTCGGATGGAGGGATACCGGCGACCATATACAAATCCGAGAGGAGATCGGTTCTGTTAAATGGAGGTTATAGGATTCATGGGAGCTCTGGAGATCAATGGAGTGACTTGCTGGGTTTTGCAGGGGCAAAACGTTCCTTTAAGCTGCCTAATCCAATGTATTACATAGGCTAGAAAAACATAAAAGAAAGGCAATTGCCTGCAACTTATTGTTGTAACTCCAGTTCCTTATGTTCAAGTTTAATGACTAGCTTATCTAGCAAATTTGTTTTCTTTCACTCTAGAGAATATCTAATGGCTTCCTAATCTTACAAGTCCAAGCAGGCCTCGCAAATTTACGGAATTTGTCGGCCCTGAACTGAAGTTGTAGGGATTGGTCTGGTTTTCTAATCAGACAAACATCGACGGTCTTATCCATTTCGAAGATAGATATATATTTTAAAGAGAGAAAAAAGGAAATGAATTTAGCAGCTCTAAGTTGAAAATGGCTATTAATGAGTGGGAAAATTGACAGCCAGTAATTTCCACCATAATGAGATCATGGAGATGTTGAGTTTGCATTAACCTCCAAGTTCCCAAGCAATGCCCCACAAACCAGTTGCTGTGCAGAGGGGATTCTGAGACAACTCAACCCTCCTCCTGGGATCATCGAGCACTCCGGTTCTGATCTCTGCATGTCTTTACCGGGTATATAATTAAGCGAGAAATCGAACCCGGGATTCCTGAAGAACAACTTGGATCATTCCTGGCTAAACCCAGAGAAGAAATTGTACGCAACAGTCAAATTCATGAGGTTCCTTAATGAGCAAACCAAATCAGGGAGTACACCAGATAGTTTGTTGTGCGCCAAGTTCAGAACCTCAATGTCACTCAAACAAGATACCGTGTCCGGCAAATGACCCATCAACGAGTTGCGGCTCACATCGAAAACTTGCATCTCGGAGAACAGTCCAACAGCTTCCGGAATGCAGCCTGTTAACTGGTTGTTAAGCAGCAGAATCTCCTTCAATTTAGAACTGGCTAACCCGAAACTTACAGGGATGCTTCCACTGAGCTTGTTGTTAGCCAAGTTTATAACGGAAGCCGGTGAATTCCCCAGATTTTGTGGGAGTTCACCTTCAAACTGGTTGTTGTTGAGGAAGATCGCATCGAGTCTTTTGTCGAACAGCTCATCAGGGATGGATCCTGAGAAGCTGTTGAACCTAAGGTCCAAGTAAACAAGATTCGGAATGTACAAAACAACAGCAGGAAAAGGACCAGAGAAATGATTGTTGCTGAGGTCTAACTCTTAAGTGAAGTACTGTCTTTAAAAGTTTCCGGGACCGTGCTAGAAAACCGGTTGCTGTTAAGGTGGAGGATCGAAATATCCGAAAGCAAAGACAGTTCTTTCACTAGTCTTCCCTGTAGATTTGCATGATTGAGATCAATGCCTGCAACAAATGGACCCATTGCACCTTGTGAACCAGCACAAAACACCCCTTTATAAGCACACACATTCGAGCCGACCCAAGTCTTCAAAATCCCCAATGGATCATCTGTGATGGCAGATTTCCATGCTTGAAGAGCAATGTAAGCACTGCTCAGCTTTGACACTGGAGAGCTTGATGGACTTGGGTTGTTGTTGTTGATTCCTCCACCAATCCAAACACCGCCACCCACGGTGACGGATGTTCGTGTTGGAATTATCTGGCAAAGGATAAAAGCCAGGAGCCAGAGGTTCCCCATTTTGTTTTCCCCTGTGTTGAAGACAGTGAGATGGTTACTGATGGGTTAGTTTTGTTGTAATGTTTGGGGTTGTAAAATGTAAATTAGGCTGCTGGCATTGAAGACAGTACGTGGTGGGGTATATTTGCTCATGAATGCTTTATTTATTTGTTTTTGTGTAGGGTTGGTTGCTTATTGTTTTGGGCATTTTATTTCTTTTTATTGTATGTCTTACTTTTACTGTGGAGAAGTTGACTTGAGAAGCTAATGTTGCAGAAAAGGGCGGCTGTTGGTTGACATTTACTGTCACCTCTGAGAATAAAAGATAACATTAATTTCGTATGAAAAATAATAATAATAATAAGATATAAAAAAAGTTGATTCAGCTTGAGGCCGCAACCATGGCAGTGCTTGGATCCACACAGCTGATGCTCCTCGAGCTTCGCATCGATGAGATCGGAGCTGCTGACGGAGCCCAAATTACTCTTGCTCATATTGCTTCTTCAGTTCCCTTTGCATCAAACTACTCATATCCCACTTAACTTTTCTTCTGGAACAAACATCAAACAGGATGAAAGCACCAAAAAAACAGAAAATCCAAGCAAAACCCAGATCAGAACTACAGTTCAAGAGAAGATATTTGCTTTCACTTTCCCTCGAGGAAGAAGAGCCGAAGGCGGAGGGAAAGCAAACCGTCACACAGTGGGAAATCGATACATATAGGATAGCCTTTACTTTAACTGAAGATATGAAAAAGGGGGAAAAGTTGGTAAACCACAACACTCAACCACCACCTTTGCTAAATCAATGGCGGTTTAAACAAAAACCCAGGTGTCTGTTTTTGAAGAATGATGGTATCTTTCTTGCTCTAAAGCTTGAGGACTTGACTGGTAAAGCTAGGAACAGGAGGGAACGGTCTCCATGGCTGTTTCTTAAGGGTATACATTCAAAAGCATGGCGACCCCCTATCTGTAGCCATATACTTCAAAATATACGTAAATACTTTGTTTTATATATACTTATATAGGATTGGATGCTAATTAATCTACGAGTTTAGTGGCTAAGAGATATGATGATGACGGACGTGGCATTGAAAAAAGCTTTGAGTAAGGAAGACGACATGTATATACGGGGAAAATTACACCCTTTTTTTTTCCTTCGTAATATATACGAAGGGTATTATTGGGTGCATAATTTTACGTCGAGTGTGAACTTTTATACATAATAAAATACTATGCTAATTTAAAAACTTTAAGGATTTGGATCAAATCATCGATATAGGATATGAAGAATTTTTTTATAAAATATAGAAACTTAAAATTTTCAATGGGTGCCCCTAACACTCCCTAGATTCATGGCAGAATTTGTGGTAAGAGTTTGGGGGCAATTTAAAATTTTTAAAATATTTGGAGGCTTAAATTAAAATTTTTAAAAATCTTGAGGGTTTAACTAAAATTTTTAATAATTTTGAGATATTTAATGAGATTTTTTTTAAAAAATTATGAGAGGGGATTTAATTAAAATATTTAAAATTTTGAAGCTTAATATAAATTTTTAAAAATTACGCGGGAACCATATTAATTTTTTTTTTAAAAAAAATTAGGGGTCAAACTCTAATTTCCTAAATTTTTGGGTGATCATGGCCCCCTAGTCCCTTGTATATTCCGCCACTGCCTACATGCATTTACAGTCGAAAAAAGCATTCCGTAAACGTATCTAATTTTACTTTAAAAAACCAAATTTAAATTCGTAATTCTAAACTTTAAACTCTAAAACATAAATTCTAACTATAAATCCTTTATAAACCCCAAAATCATAAACATTAAACTAAACATGTATAAACTATATTCTGAACACCTAAATCCTAAACTAAACAATTTTATCTTATATTAAATTTATTTATAAAAAATATTTTTTTACCGTTATTACATGAAATATAATATATTTAAGTAGTTAATTAAGAAAAGAGAGAGACCATGCGATGAGAAAAGGGTTTCAATAAAAGGATGAGAAGAGAACTCACATGGGTTTTGAGATTGAGGGGTGATGATTATTCTTTTCGCAATTACGGAGTTGCTTGATATGCAAGGCAAATGAGCAGTGTGTGTACTCGATGGACCACCACCACCTCAAAACTATATATTAAAATCATATACTATATAGATAGATGGGTATTAGTAATTTATTCATATGTGTATATAGAAATAAAACGTGTATAAACTATGAAATCAAATTATATACTATTTATCGAATAATGTTGATTTAAATGGTAAGCAGTTTAGTATCGTTTAAGTATGTATTGAGTTTGAGTCCATGTGTATGCAGACACGATGTGCGACACAGGTCGATCCTAATTTGTCAGGGTAAAGCCCTAGAAACCATGAGAGCAACAAAAAAAGAAATATACTATTTTATTTATCTTGAAATAAATAGAAAACTAGTTAAAAATTTATTTTGATAAACAAATTGTATAAAAAATATACAATTCTTCTTTAAAATTTAAATTCTAAATTCTAACCGTAAACTCTAAACTCTAACCATAAATGCTAAATTCTAAACAGCACGGCCTAAGCTTGTAAACTTAAACACTAAACCCTAAATCTAACAAGCTTATGTATAAAAAAATCCATAATAAATCCATAATAATTACTTCTTCACTTGTGCTGTTTCTCGTCTTCTCTTTTATTTTGGAGTGAAATTTATTTTTTTAAGTGTTGAAATTTTATTTTCTAAAATGTCATTGTATAAAATTGTAATTAAATTTAGTAACTTATCAAATAATTATTCATTTACTAATGGAGTTGTTCTAAATAGTAAGCAGTTAGGGGCGGATTGACATAGAGTTTACTGGGTCAATTGACCCCACTTGAATTTAGAAAATCTTTGTGAAAAGTAAGAAAATTTGGGAAAAAATTAAATGTATTTGAATTCACTTATCTATCATATTAGAACTAAGTCAAGTAAAAATTAAAAATAATATCTACAAAAGTAGAGAGAAAATGGTAATGGTCCCCTTAGTAAAATTCTTTAATATTTTAAATTATTTTAGTTAAAAATAATATTTTAAATTATTTTAAAGTCTCACCTTTTCTATTAAGCAAAATCATTAATTGTCAAAAATAAATAGAGTCAAAATTTTTGAGATAAATTCAAATTTAAATGTATTCAATAGTTTTTTATTTTTATATTAGTTTGTTTAGTTTTGACTTTCTTGAACCCCTCGATGCGAATTCTAAATTCGCCATTGTAAGCAGTTTGGTATCGTTTAAGCATGTCTTAAGTTTGAGACCTTGTGTATGTATAAAATCTCCGCTTAGAGACTCACCTACCAAAGTTAGATGTGCGACACGGGTTGACTCGATAAGTCAGAGCAAAACATCGAGAGCCGAGAGAGCAACTAAAAATAAAAAAAATAATTATTTTATTTTTTATTTGTATTACTTTTTGTTTGAAATATTTTTTGGAGAAGAATAAGGGTGGAGGGGAAAAGTGGGCCAAATACAAGTCTAGTTGTGTGAATGTGAACAAAGCTCTAGATTTGGTTTCTCTTTTTGTCCCAAATACAAGGGTAAGGTTCGAGATGGGTAAAAATATATTTGAATTCAAATTAAATCGAGTCAATTTTTATTAAATTAGTATCGGATCATGTCCGAGTCGACTAAAAACACACCCTTTGTCATCTCTAGGTGTGGATGTAAGTGCAATATGGATGATTGATTAATCAAGGTATAAAAAATTACAGTTAGTTGCATCACACGTCCACAAATTATGATTTTTATTCTAAATTTGTTTTTAAATTTTTGAATGTTCTAATTTCATTCTCAAATTATTACGTAATACACAAATGTTACATGGCAATTAATAATTTTTATTAACATATGATATGATTAACACACACTGATAATTTAGGGATAAAATTAGAACATCTAAGAGTTTGGGGGGGGATTTAGTAGGAAAGTCATAGTTTGAGAATGAAATTGAAATATATAAAAGTTTGGAAGCTAATTTAGAATGAAAACTATAATTTAAAAATAAAATTAGAACGTTCAAAATGTTCAATTTATAATAAGAATCATAATTTTAGGAGATACGAGTTCAACTCGTTATGTATACATGGTGTATGTGTATTATCAAATGGTTTAAAATATCTATAAACATATACTACCTTATAATCATCTTTAGACTATTAAAAAAATAAGAATCATAATTTTAGGTACGTGTGGTGTAATGAACTGAAAAAAAAAATACAACCTAATCAATCAAAAAATTATAGTTGACGTTCTTATATGCCCATGTCCCACTTTCAATTTTCCTTTGACATTAACAATGCCTATAAAAGATGCCAATGTTGAAGAAGAAATATATGTTAGTGTCTCAATTACAAAGGTATTGAGAGAGAATCTATCCTCTTAGGATTTTTTTTGATATAATAATTAAGAAATATTTTTGGACTTGTTTGAATAAATTGTAAACTTGTATTAAAGTCTAAACAACTTGAAAATATATTTGAAAAATGTTTCTAAGGCTTTTGGCATGTTTAGAACAATTTTAAATAGCTAAATTAGACATTTTCTTAGCCTCGTACCGATACGGTATACATTGTATCGATACACTCTAGGGTTTCAACTACAATATTTTTCCAGTAGCAAAAACTCATAACGGTACAGGCTTGGTCTCACCAATACGGAGAGGGTTCGTACCGATACGCTTTGTAGCATATCGATCTCTGTTTCAACTACCCCCTACGGCTGTTTGAATTGCATGTCGTACCAATACACTCCTAAGTGTATCGATACGCACAAGATGGAAAAAGCTCAACGACTAATTTTTGAAGAACACGTACCGATACGACTACCCGCGTATCGATACGGTCAGCTCCAAAACTGCATTTATTGCGGGAATAAAAGCCCCAACGGCTTCAATTCATCCTTAATGGTCACCAACGGCCACAAGCTCATTCCTAACTATATTATGAAGGCTGGAACACTTGAAGATGGTTAGAAACAACATCCAAGCAAGATGATTAAGAGAATTTGAATTTAAATCTTATTCCTTCATTTCTCTTGTACATAGTTTAGAGAGTGTTTCAATTGTATATCTTTCACTCTTTCTTGTGAGCTTAATTTGTGTAAACATTCGCCTTGTGAGGCATCTTGTTTACCAAACAAACCTTGTAAAAGGGAAAGGTTCTAGTTTAGCCTAAGTAAAAACTAGGGTGGTTCTATCTTAGCCATTGAAGAGATAGGGTTGTAAAGATTGCCTCCTTAATCTTAAAAATGGGAAGAATTCATAGTGAATTGGTAAATCCTTAGTGGTGTGCTAAGGTAGTGGATGTAGACTTAGTTTAGAAAATCTAACCACTCTAAAATCATTGTGCAAATTGTCTATCATTTTTTATCAGTTTTAGCCAATTCAATCCAATCATCAAATACAACCTACTTGACGGTTTCCGGAGATCGATTTGAGCGTGCTACAAGCCTTTCACATCTATCTTTGAGAAATTCGAACACTTTGAAATTGAGTTTGTTTAGATTATCAGAGTTGCAGCTTCCTTTTCCCCCTTTTTATTCTCACCCAAAATTAATCAATCAATATGGGTTACTATCGAGAACCAGTTGGTCTAGTGAGATGAGATATTAAATTTTAAGTAAAGTCAAGGATTCAAATTCTAATGTTGTGAATCTAGAGAATTAGGTTAGAAGAATCACCCCATATTAGACCTTTGCAAAATTCGATTCAGATTAGTCGGTCAATAAGTCAAATATCGATAATTAAACCAAAATAACCAAGTACTTTGCTCAAATAACATTCACACAATCACGTTTTACTAACTTGGACCATGTTGCGTAGATGTTAGTATCATAAGTGTGAAAATAACTTTTATATAGAAGATTTTGTATTCGAATTTAAAGTAATATACTTTCGAGAGTGTTACTTATGTCGGTAAACATTGGGGTATGTAAAAAAATCGACTTCGACCCAATGATCTGTATCCAAATTTAAATACTTTATCTATTTTTTGACTTTTCAAATAATTCAAATTGAATATTCGAAAAAAATCAAATACAGGTTGTCCAAATTTAATATTAGATTATCTAAAAACTCGAAAAATCGGCCTTTGGACTCTCTCCCAGATTATTTATTGGTGTATGGGCTGCTTTGATGTTCCACAACGATAGGGGCATTGAAAACTTGTACGGTCTACACTCATGGTTGGGTCTAATTTCTTCTCCATTAGTGGGCCGCTGGATTCGTGACGTTTTGGAACCCGGATGGCTCAAGAAACAGCAGAGCCGCATTGTTCCCATGGTCATGACACGCGCCGGTAGAGTAAAAATTTTTATTTAGTAAGATTTAAATAGAGTATAAGCTATGTAAGATTTTTATATTATTATAAGTATTGTTGTTCGATTCCAATAAATTAAGTAGTGTTAAAATTAATATTTTTATAAAAAAATTATATTAACTCTTTAAAAATTTTAAATCCCAACAAATTAAGTGACGTCAATTACACTCCAGTTTATACATTACCCCCACCCATGATGGCATATATATAAGGATGGAGGTATTAGGGGGGGGGGCGAGAATTTTTTTTCTTTTGTTCTCTTATTTAAATTTTGTTACAAAATAATTTATTTATAAATTACTCACACTTTCAAATATTTATAGTTTGTCTTTCTTAACCCAAAATCTTAGCTCCGTCCTTACGCATATATATATATATATATATATATATATATATATATAGTAAGGTTGTGCAGACTTGTGCAATCCGAAATATGTAAAATTTTAATTCGAAATGCGCAAAATTTATAAAAGTCAAATCTAAATATTATGTCAAACCAAGTTAAATGTTTGGGATATTTTGATATTCGATCCGAAAATTCGAATGTTTGGCCAATGTCATATGTTTGCAGCGCAGCATACGGTGGATTCACTGCACCTAAATCTGATATCGAAGCTAAATGGAAGAATGACTCACCTTTTATTACAAAACGGTGAATTAAAACCAAAGCTTGTCGTCTTCCTCAGATCTAGAAACTTGCGATAACATGCAACCGAATCCGAGTTTAGTAAATACAAATAATGTATTTATTTTGTTCTATTAAAATTGTTCGATATTAACTAATAATTGTTAAGTGCATTGATAAAATTTGTTACGCTCTGAAAAAGAAAATACGAGTTCAAATCTTAAAAATGACTTTGTTAAAAAAGATAATCTTGTACCATAAATATGGACCATAAAACGGACATAATATTACTTAAAATAATTTGTCAAGAATTAACGTTTTACACTTTTCTAATTTTAACTATAACTATTTAAAATATTTTAATTAATTAAAATTTATAAATTATATATTTTTATTCTACTTTATTGAAGATTTTTAAAACATATTTCTTCATATTTTTATAATAATAGATTTAAAATAATAAAAAGTTAAATTTTAAAAAAATTGACAAAAAATCAACATCAAATAAATTTAGTGAAACAAAAGAAGTAATTTGCGGTTTAGCAACATTTATCATCATATTTTTTTAACCAAAAGTAAAAAAACAACAAAACTAAAAAAGAGAGTTAATTTAACAATACATCTCTAATTATAACTTTCATTTTAATCTAATTTTTAAACTTTTGAACATTTCAATTTCATCCGCAAATTAATTTTAAATTGGTCTCAAAATTTTTATTTTATATTTAAATTTTATATACCAATCTTTTTTAAATATTTAACTAAGATATGTTATTAGTATTTGTACTATGTATAAATAACAGTTGATAGTTTATATATTTAAATTTAATAAATTTTTTTTTTTATTTTTCAAATTTTAAAACTCCAATCTTGACCTAGAACGAGACAAACATGAACTTAAAATAATAAATTACGTCTCTTAAACAAGATTCGGAGTTTGAATCCTAACGTTGTCGACAGAAAAAAAACTGAGTTAGGAGGATCGTTCACATAATATGTCTTTACAAAACCCAATCTAAATTAATCGACCTAAAAATCGGATATCGATAATTAAAAAATCAATAAAAAGATTAGCAACCACATCTACAAAATTATGCATAATCTCGTGAAAATAGCATAATACAACAGGACGTAACGGCTATTGTTCAATTTAAGACCAACATTTAGTTACATTATTTCTATATCAATTAGGTTACGGTCGGAATTTTAAAATTTAAGAGTATTCATACCAAAATTAATCAATTTAGAATATAAAAATTTAAAATATTGTATTTTGTTATTTTATTTGAGTATATGGTAATATTTATGTTTGATTTTTAAAATTTAAATAAATTTATGCAACTTATTAATCAAACTATTAAATTAATAATAAAATTGACAAGATAAGTAAAAATTATTGAAATACGTACAAAAGAGTCACGGTACGACTATATTATAACACAATTAAAATATTATCTATCAACTTAAAATTTTAACATAAACTTATTAATACTTATTACAAACTTAAAATATTACAAAAAAATATAATATTTTAAATTATAAATAATATTTTAAATTTTATATTTTATAACATCTCGATTTGTGTTGCATTTTAATTCTAACGTAACTCTGTTGCACCCCAAATCACCCGAAAATTATCCCATTGCATGCTTTACTAATTACAAAGCAATAAGTGCTAAATTCTAGACGGACCCCAGTCCTGAAAGTAACAGATCTCATGCTTTCCTTCAAGCCCGTGTATTGATGACTGAGTATTTATTTTTGTTTATTTATATTTTAATTTTTATGATCTGACACGTCACGTTACCATGCGACCTCTCTATTTTATTTGTCTTAATGAACAAACGCATGCCAGCAGAAGACCATGAATCTTTATATTACTAAATGGATAAATACGTAAACAAATTATTATTTCTGTAATAATTGAAAATAAAATGTTTTTATACGACAGAGTTAAAATAAAAAATTTTTTTATCACGTTCGACGAACATTGTTAAATATCACTAACATTGAATATCGCTGAATATTAGTAAATTAATTAATAAAGATTAAAAAATTTAATGACTCAATATATCATTATAAGTTATTTAAAATAAAATTTTAATTAAGTTATTTTATATATATAATATATTTTTTAATCTTGTTTTTAAATAATTAAATCAAATACAAACATTGGTCAATTTAAAAAATAAAAAATACTAAACCCTAAATCTTAAACCTAAAACCCTAAATCTAAAATCATAAACTCTAAACTTTAAATTCAAACATTAGGTTTAGGGTTTTTATTTTTTAAATTGACTAAGGTTGATATTTGATCCAATTATTTAAAAACAAGATTAAAAAATATAATGTAAATAGAAAATAATTTAATTAAAATTTTATTTTAAATAATTTATAATGATATGTTGAGTCATTGAGATTTTTAATCTTTATTAATCAATTTAATAGTGTTCAACGATGCTCAATGTTAGTGATGTTCAGCGATGTTCATCGAACGTGGTGGACTCATTGTCAAAATAAATAAGAATTTATTAAGTTTTGAAATATAAAGAACGAGAGGAATTAAGGGCTTAGTTGTCTAAGATTTAAACTAAAAAAAACTTAAATTTCTATAATACAAAAAATTATAGGAGCGGCAGCAGTCCTCCTAACAATACATGACTTCGTCTCTATATATATGAGAGGAGCTTAATTAAATAACGAATAAAATGGTTGTTTATATAATAATAATTGAAAGAAAAATATTGTTTTTATGGTATATACTTGATTAAATGATTTGATATGTATTTTCATTGATAGCTGTTTATTTTTAGTGAAAATGCCCGCAGTAAGATGATTAGTTATTATTATCGACGAGGGATACTTTTGATCAAATCAAAAAATAATAATTTGATATGCAATACAATATGATGTTTTGAAGTGATATTATATGTTCACCAATTCATAGTGACTTAAAAAAATTGAAATACAATTATTTAATACGGTTCGGTTTTATATTTTATTTACTGATTAAATTAAGTTTTTTAAACTGCAACTAATCAAGTGAATATATCATGTCAAGTAAAAAAGAAAATTTAATTTTTTTAAGAGATATGAGTTTAAACAGTTTTTTTTTGAAAAGTGTATGTGTTCTTTTAAAAGATTAAGAATAAAAAACATATAGTATTATATAAATTAATTTAAAATGATAATCATAATTCAAAAGTGTGTCGATTCAATAAACTCAAATTAAACCCTAAATCCTTCTAAATTGTTTTTTCATGTCCTAATATTCATCATCTGATTCTTCTATTTTACTTTTATAAAAAAGAAACAAAAAAAATTCTGAAAATTGAATGGTAAACTGAGAATAGTCGTTAGCGGCCACCGCCCGACAGGTACTAGCCATGGTGCCGAAAGGGGAAAAAAATAAAGCCAGAATCCCCAGGTCTCGCAATCTGACCACACAACATGAAAGATTCATTGAAACATAAATCAGCCGTTAGTTCCAGGGATCGACATATAGCAGAGTCGGAAGAGACGGCCGTCTTTCTAAAATTTTAAAATTTTTATTTAATTTAAAATTATATATATTTTTATAAAAAAATTATTTCTCTTTAAGATTTTTTTCTTTAGAATTTTATAAATTCGTCACCCCTAACATAAAATTTTGCGTCCGTATATAGCCATTACCTCACCTAGCTGGTTAACAACTAACAAATAATAATGCGTTCATGTTTAAACTAAACTACACAAAGATGCCAAATTTCCAATGGACGTAATTTTGACAAACATGTGGTGTGCAATGATTTGCTTTGGATTAGATTCTACAATCCAATAACTTTGCTACAGAATAACCTTTAATCCAGTGTGCGTAATCACACCCGGTATTGTCTTTCCCCAAAAAAACTGAAAAAAAAACCCAGTTTTTTATAAACCAAAAAACAAAGTCCAACTTTCATTTTCCATCACCGACTGTGATTAGTACAGTGAACTTTCAACTTGGGATAAGAAAAGGAAGCCAAACCCGTACGATTGCGGCCCCCCTTTTGCCTTTTGTTTTTCTCAGCGTCAAAAACCACACAATAATTCAACAAGAGGGGCGGAACCAGGTTTTTTCCGATGATCTTCCCTTCTTCTGCTATATAAACTCCATTTTTACACGAAACCAAAGTTCGTCCCAGTTTTTCATTCCGTTTTCCGTAGTCAAACAGTTACTTCTCCTATAAAAATGGGGTTTTCTTACTTTTCTTTCGTTTCCAAGAACTCGTCCCCATGTCCCGTTGAATGGATTCGCTTCTCTCCCGTTCTCCTGCGTCGTTTTTCCCTTCTCCTCTGAATCGCAACGATTACAATCACATCAAGACTAAATCGCGCTTTTCGCTGCCATCCAGTTCGGTTATTGTTACGGTAGCGGTTGTCGTTTGAGTAGT
Source organism: Hibiscus mutabilis (assembly GCA_019671005.1). Taxonomy (NCBI): domain Eukaryota; kingdom Viridiplantae; phylum Streptophyta; class Magnoliopsida; order Malvales; family Malvaceae; genus Hibiscus; species Hibiscus mutabilis. Next base: position 74,484,131 of record CM033717.1, read on the forward strand.
AGTAGTTCCGGTGGTTTGAAGATCGATTGTTCGACTTCTCCGACGATGGCTTCCGCGGCTTCGCCTGAGACCTCTAAGCCTAAGATCGGCACCGGTCCCGGTGGTTATGTTCTGCAAGATGTTCCTCACTTGTCGGATTACATCCCTGATCTCACTGTACGTATATAGTAATTTATTTGTTGCTGATAAATTGGGTCGGGAAAGTAAAAGGAAACTATCTTTTCAAAAGCTCGATTTCCCAGTATCCTCTCATTTTTATGGTTTAATTGATTAGTTCAAAAGTAATTTCTGAAATGTTTAAATCTGATTCACTTTTTTTTTTCATATGAAAGGTTTATACCAATCCGTTGCAAGATAATCCAGCATACTCAGTTGTTAAGTAAGCTCCATTTCTCAACTCTTTTTCTTTCTCACTTTTGCTATTAAATTTGTATTAATTGGGTCAATTTCCCTGTTTCACCAGGCAATACTTTGTCCATGTTGATGACACTGTTCCTCAAAAGGTTAGCCTTACAATTCTTCAATTCGTACTTGCATCTCATAATATATTCGGCTATGGGTATGAATCGAAATGTACATGCTAAAAGAATTGAAGTATACACGAATTGGATATGTGCTTTTAACATAGTTTTAATGTATTTTTTGTTGTATTTATAGATTGTTGTTCACAAGGATAGTCCCAGAGGAGTGCATTTTCGACGAGCTGGACCACGTCAAAAGGTATGCGTTTGTGGAGAAATGTGGAATGATGGGACTCTGAATTGTGTTTTTACAGTAATCTGTTGGGTGTTTGATGGTTTCCTAGGTATATTTTCACTCCGATGATGTCCGTGCCTGTATTGTAACGTGTGGTGGTCTTTGCCCTGGACTCAACACCGTGATCAGAGAGATTGTATGTGGCCTGTACCACATGTATGGCGTGAAGAAAGTTCTGGGGATCGATGTAAGTGATCATTTGGCTTCGAGTTTGATCCTTATGGAGTTGCACCTTTTAAACGATAAATAAAAAAAGAAAAGTTTTTCTTGAACCATGAATATGTTTCTGGCTTTAAGTTGTTAATAATAGCAACCCATCTAAATGAGGTAATGGAAACATATAAATGCTTACTATATGGACTTCTCATTAAATGTGTCAACCTACCATTCTCATGCTGGTATGTTTTACACTTGATTAGAAGATGTTTTAAAATAAATGTCTTCCATCATTGAATGAGTTGGTGCATTAATAATCAATGAGTTTTGTGCATTTGCAGGGAGGATACAGGGGGTTTTATGCTAAAAATACCGTGCATTTAGATCCCAAGGTTGTCAATGATATCCACAAACGTGGTGGAACGATCCTTGGAACATCACGAGGTGGGCATGATACTTCAAAGATTGTTGACAGCATTCAGGATCGAGGAATTAATCAGGTCTGATAGAAATACTATGTTATTTGTGATTGTTGCCAATAAATTGAAGTATTGAACTATAATTAGTTATTTATGATCAAGACATACCAATCTAACTGACATAAAAATGTCTGTGGTAACTCAGGTTTACATTATCGGTGGAGATGGAACTCAGAGAGGTGCATCTGTTATATTTGAGGTGATTCTTTGATAGGATATACAGACCATCATTTGGTATGTGTGTTTATACGTATTGAAGAAAGTTTATTCCATACTATACAGGAAGTTAGAAGGCGTGGTCTCAAAGTTTCAGTTGTTGGAATACCTAAAACCATTGACAATGATGTCCCGGTAATTCTCTTGGCTTGTATAGAATGTTGCTGAACCAGAAGCATGTTAGAAACTGCAACCTTTTTTATTTGGTTACCACAGGGTCTTTTAACTTCGTTTCCTTTTCACACATGATAGGTTATTGACAAGTCCTTTGGCTTTGACACTGCTGTTGAGGAGGCTCAACGTGCCATTAATGCTGCTCATGTTGAAGCTGAAAGTTTTGAGAATGGCATTGGTCTTGTGAAGTTGATGGGTCGATACAGCGGTAAGTTTCTTGTCAAGTGACTACATTTAGTTATATTGGTTTAGGTTGCATCATTTTAAATTATATTGGCTTTGTTCTGCAGATTAGTTTACATTCCCTTTTATCATACTTCTTTGTTTCCTATAACTGTGTTAGATTTTTCCTCTCTTTATTTCTTAATAAAATCTAACCCCAAGTTATGTTCAGGTTTTATTGCAATGTATGCTACTCTTGCAAGCAGAGACGTGGATTGTTGCTTGATACCAGAGTCACCCTTTTATCTTGAAGGACCTGGGGGACTTTTTGAATACATTGAGAGACGACTCAAAGAAAATGGGCATATGGTTCTTGTGATAGCGGAGGGTGCAGGACAGGAGCTGCTTGCTGAATCAACTACACAGAAAGATGCTTCAGGAAACAAGCTTCTCCAGGATGTTGCGCTATGGGTAGCACAGAGGATCAAGGTATGCCATATAGATTCGACTTTGGAACAATTCAAAGGCATGCAATGATGTACAATATGGAAGTTTTTGATGTGACATGCATTGGCTTTTCCTTTTCCTTTCCAGGATCACTTTTCAAAAGAAAGGAAGATGACCATAAACCTCAAATATATAGGTCAGTCAAATAAATATTTAAGATCTTTCTGAAGATTTCATTTTTTTCAAGAGGGGGAGAAACCATGGGTCTTTTTTGGTTGAAGTTGCTAATTAATGACAGAAGTTACTGACCATTTGTCTTCATCTTCTCGCAGATCCCACTTATATGATCCGTGCTATTCCAAGTAATGCATCTGACAATGTTTACTGCACACTTCTTGCTCAAAGTGCTGTTCATGGAGCAATGGCTGGGTACACTGGATACACAAGCGGTCTTGTCAACGGCAGACAGACATACATACCTTTCTACGTGAGTTTGAAATGACATAAAGAGCTTTAATTTGAAAATTTAGTCCAGAAAACCAATGTTTTTTATTGCATGCTTTAAAATGTCATAGTATTCGATGATTGTGTCATTTTAGCATCCCTTCTGCAACATTGAACCTTTCTGGTTATCTACTTGCATCACTTCTCATGGTAGTCAGTTAATTTTGTGTTTCTTCCGAAGTTCAGGATCTAGTATTCCTTGTAACACTTGCATTCATTTCTTCTGGGTTATACACCTATGATAGAATTAGATATATCATATATGAATCTGTGGCTTGATGTTTATTTTTCCTTCCCCGGGTTGCATCATATTCTGCCTGCAATTCTTGTCCCAGTTTCAACATTTTAAGAAGTGGGAAACCAAAAGTCGGAATTTTCGAGTTGTTTATTTACAATTAATTGTTTTCTTGTTTACCTTCATGGCTAAACTGATAACATGAGAAATTTGGGATGATATTTTGTGTGCAGCGGATTACCGAGACACAGAACCATGTTGTGATCACAGATAGGATGTGGGCAAGGCTTCTTTCTTCAACGAATCAACCAAGCTTTTTGCACCCGAAAGATATTATCGAAGACAAGTTCGATGAAGAACCAGCATGTCCATTGTTGGATAATGGAAACTGTGGCCCCAATTGAGGTTGATAATTTACCGATGCCCATGTGTAGCACAAAGTTTATAATAAGCAAATTGGCCGGGTGCCTAGTGTTCTTTCATAAGTCCTGAATGTGTACTGTTCAGCATGTTGAATTTTTGGGTTTCCAACTTGAGTTTGTATCAACTTCCATAAGACCTTATGCTTGAATACTTTATTAGATATTTTATCCCCTTCATATTAATGGGTGTTATTCGGTTTAAGCTTTATTCGCGACTTGGCCTTCGGATTTATTCAAATATCGGCCACAGCCTTGTTTATATCGGTGTAACATTCTGTTTTAAGTGTTGTAAGTAGTAGTTTGTAATCAAGTCACTCGATTTTTCGTTGATATTCGATTGATATCATTATTATCGATTACTTTTAAGCATTTAAGAATGAAATTATTGTGAAAAATGTGAGAACTAAAAGGGTTTGCTCTTTGTCTACAACAAGCAAGGGCAATGTCATCTTGCTCACACCCATTTAATTTTGCTTTAGTTGCATATTGCTTCTACAACTGGTGCTTAGCAAGTTATTCAAAGGGCTGCAGGCTTGCCATCTTTTCTAGGGTCACTAACAGCAGTTAATTTTCCGTGGTACGAGTCTCTTCCGAATTTACGACCCGTTTCTATTGGTTCTTGGAGTGTTTGAACAACTAACTGAACTACAGCTCCACCCGACAAGGCCTCCAGCTGATGCCCCTTTTCTCTTAAGAATATCTTTGTCTCGTCTGCAAGCTCGATGTGATCACCATTGAAGCAAGTCGAATTTTCATAGAGAACTACATTTGGTATCAGCTGCAGGGAACCAATACGAAGTTCGTTGGAGACACTTTCAGATAAAACTATTATATTTGTGTACTTGATCGAATCATACCTTGTGGTAGATCCTTGGATGTTGAACTGCAGCTAAGGGTTCCATCCCTATGATGAAATGATTTAGAAAAACTTGGGCTACTGCTGGTATTATTTTCATTCCACCACTACCACCAATGACTCATGCCAGCTGATTATCCTGCCAAAAGAGGTATTAAGGTCAGTTAAAGCGATAAAACATAGATTTTTCGGCTGCACGATCCTACAAAGAAGCTTTGAAACCTTGGTAATAATAAGTGGTGCCATGGAAGATAGAGGTCTCTTGTTTGGTCTAATAAAATTTGCAGGAGCAGGAGGGAGCTTGTCTGGGGATATCTCTGTTGGCGCTGAGAAATCACCCATCCCATCGTTAGTGAGAATCCCGGTGGAAGGTGATTACATTCCAGCTCCGAAAGAGACATTTATAGTGGTGGTCATCGATATGGCATTGCGATCTGCGTCCACGATGCAGAAATGGCTAGTTCCGTGGTTTCTAAGTTGACTCCATCTGGTAACGAAAAAGGATTACAAAGCTCAGAAACTTCGTCGACAAGTATCTAAAGGCTTTGTTTGTATACCATACATACCTGTACATATAATAGCTTGCAGAGAAAGTAGTGTTGTCCAATATCTTCTCCTGGATTTGCTTTGCATAAGAAACGGATAGCATTTCATATACATATTTGGTTATGTTAACAAAATCAGGGTCACCCAAGTTCATTCTTTCAGCAAGCATGTGTTTCGTAGCTTCAATCAGGCGATGCAGTCCGAGATCACCCTTTGCAGCATTGGAACTTCCTTAGCTGTCCAAGATGTTCATAACCTGTTTCATGTCAACATGTTTAGAACCCTTAAAGTCCCAATGCTACTATGATTTAAAGCATGTATCATATATAAGACCCCATCGAAGAGTTGTTGCTTCATCCAAAGGACTTGAGCACACCAACTCCCTAAGGATATGTACTCCGCTTTGGTGGTAGATAAGGCTACACTATTTTGTTTCTTAGAGAACCAAGATATGAGCATACTACCTAGGAATTGACATGTTCCGGAGGTACTTTTCCTATCGATCTTACACCCCCATAATCCGCATCCGATTAAGCATGAAGGTTGAAGGAAGAGTCTCTAGGATACCAAAGACCTAAACTAGGTGTATCTCTAAGGTAGATCCTCTAAATGGCTACTAGGTGTGATTCTCTAGGGCTAGCTTGAAACCTAGCACACAAGTAAACACTAAACATGATATTGGGTCCACTTGCGGTAAGGTAAAGTAAAGAGCCAATCATTGAACGGTAAAGTTTAGAATCGACACACTTACCTCCTTCATCTTTGTCAAGCTTAATAGATGAGCTCATTGGAGTCGCTTGAGGTTTTACGTTCTCCAAGCCGAACTTATTGAGCATATCCTTGATGTATTTAGCTTGATTGATGAAGGTGCCATCATTCCTTTGCTTGATTTGGAGGCCCAGGAAAAATGAGAGCTCCCACATCATGCTCATCTCGAACTCACCTTGCATTAGCTTAGAAAATTCTTGGCAATAAACCTCATTGTTAGAACCAAAAATAATATCATCAACGTATATTTGAACTACTAAAATGTCATTGCCATATCTTTTAATGAAAAATGTAGTGCCCACATTGCCTTTTTCAAAACCTTTTTAATTAAAAAGTTTGAAAGCCTTTCATACCAAGCTCTAGAAGCTTATTTTAAACCATATAAGGCTTTGGTCAATTTAAAAACATGGTTTTAAAATTTTGGATCTTCAAAACCCGGTGGTTGTTCAACATACACATCTTCATTAATAAAACCATTTTAAAATGCACTTTTAACATCCATTTGAAAAAGCTTGAAATCATGAAAGCATGCAAATGCAAGAAGCATCCTAATAGCTTCCATCCTAGCTACGGGTGCATAAGTTTCATCGAAATTTATTCCCTCTTCTTGAGTGTAACCTTGAGCAACAAGTCTATCATTGTTTCTCACTATGTTACCACTCTCATCTAGCTTGTTTCTAAAGACCCATTTAGTTCCTATAGTTGATTGATTACTAGGCCTATAAACTAATATCCATACTTGACTTCTCTCAAATTGATTAAGTTCTTCTTGCATGGCCAAAATCCAAAAATCATATTTTAATGCTTCTTTGATATTTTTAGGCTCAATGCATGAAATAAATGCAACATTATTTATAAGTTTGAGAGAGGATCTAGTGGTTACCCCTTTGGATGAACCACCCAAAATTTTACCACCTTTGACATAGTTGAACTCCCTTGGGTAGATGACCTCCTTTTCCTATAGAGCCAAGTCCTTCAAGGCTTCAAGAGGTGGATCTTGTGTTTCCTCTTCTTTGCTTGGAATCTCATCCACCTTTGATGTTTTTCCTCTATCAATGGCTTCAATGATCCCTACATCATCATCATCACAAGTTTCCTTCCTCGGAAGGAGGTTATCATTGAAAACAAGGTGTATAGACTCTTCTACAACCAAAGTTCTTTTATTAAATACTCGATAGGCTTTAGAGTTTGAAGAGTATCCTAGAAAAACAACTTCATCACTTTTTGCATCAAATTTACCTAAATTATATTTTCCATTGTTTAAAACAAAACATTTACAACCAAAATGATGAAAATAGCTAATGTTAGGCTTTTTGGATTTTAAAATCTCATAAGATGTTTTTTTTTCAAAATAGGCCTAATCATTACTCTATTTATTATGTAGCAAGCCGTATTAGTGGCTTCCGCCCAAAAATATTTAGGTAAATTATTTTCACAAAGCATGGTCCTAGCCATTTCTTCTAAAGTTCTATTTTTCCTCTCAACTAGCCCATTTTGTTGAGGAGTGCGAGGAGCCGAAAAATTGTGGCTAATACCATTTTCATTACAAAAATCTTCAAAACCCATATTTTGAAATTTAGTTCCATGATCGCTTCTAATATGTGAAATTTTAAGATCAAGATCATTTTGGGTGATTTTTGAAAATGTGATGAATTTTTCTAAAGCCTCATCCTTAGTACTTAAGAAGAGAACCCAAGTATATCTAGAATAGTCATCTACTAATACATATGCATATGACTTACCACCCAAACTCATAGTCCTAATAGGCCCAAAGAGATCCATATGGATCAATTGTAAACATCTATTAGTAGAAAAATCATTAATGAGTTTAAATGAGGTTCTTTGTTGTTTACCCTTAGCACATGCATCACAAATTTTATCTTTAGAGAACTTTAGCTTAGGTAAACCTCTTACTAGATCAAGGGAAACTAATTTCTCTAAAACACTAATGCTAGCATGTCCTAGTTTCCTATGCTACAACTATATATCATTTTCATTATGTGCCAAAAAGCATGCATTGGATGTATGTATGTCATCTAAATGCGCCATATAGATATTACCTATGTGATGACCTATAAACATTAATTGATTTGTTTTAATGTTCATGATTTTACACCCATTAGCATAAAAAAGAACATTAAAACCCTTATCGCACAATTGACTAATGCTCAACAAATTATGTTTAAGACCATTGTCATAAAGAACATTTTCAATAAGTGTAGTTGAGAGATTACCAATGGAGCCAATTCCTTCAATGTGGCCTTTTGAGTTGTCACCAAATGTCACTACTCCACCACTATTTGGTTTGAGCTCCAAGAATCTACTATTGTCTCCGGTCATGTGTCTTGAGCAACCACTATCAAGGTATCAAGAATTTTGACTTGTGGTTTTGACCTTGTAGCATTGCTCCCCATACAAACAAATATCAAGTTTTGAATTTTGGTACCCAAATCATTTTGGGTCCATAAACATTAGCTCTCAAAATCTTGGTTCCCTTAGGAATCCAAGAAGCAATAGCGTTCATATTGTTAGAAACTATGAGTTCCTTAGGTACCCATACACTCCTAACTCTTTTAGTTTTAGATTGCTTTTGAAAACTTCTTTGTTTGGGGTTAAAAGTCTTTCTCTTTACATATTGGGTTTTTGAAGAACTACCCTTTTCAAAAGTATTTTTCCCAATAGTAAAAGAAGTTTTAAGATTATTCACCTCCTTTGTGTGATAATCTTGGAAATCGAAAAAAAGTTTTTCTAAATCGTGATTTTTCTTTTTGAGCTCATTTGAAAGATTTACCAAATATAAAACTTTCTTTTCCAATTCGGAATTGGTTTTTAAAAGAGACTCACTTTGAAATTTTAAATCGAAAATATTTTTCTTGTTTTTCAAAATAGACTCTTTGTATTTTCTACCAATTCATCGTAAACATCTTGTAGCTCATCATAAGCATCATATAATTCATCATAAGTAAAAGATGATGAGTTAGAGTTTACCATTGGTCCCTCCTCAAGGGCCATGAGGCAAAGGTTGGCCACTTCATGCTCCTCATCCTCGGATGACTCCTCGTCACTCCAAGTTGCCAATTGAGCTTTGAGCTTCTTCTTTTTCCCGAAGCTCATCTTCTTTAGTTGAGGGCAATCGGTGCGAATGTGGCCTGGCTTCTTGTACTCATAACAAATGAGTTGGTCATTTTCTTCTTCTTTGCTCTTGTTCTTGAACTCTCATCTTCTATTGATTTTTCTTCCACGGTTGGACTTCATGAATCGGGTAAACCGTTTGGTCGTCTTCCTCCTCGCTTGAATCGTTCTCCTCAAAGGAAGCTTTGAGAGCAATACCAAGCTTCTTCTTGTACACCTCATTCTTTTTTTCTCTTTTTCTTTTCTTCTTCCATTCCTTGCTTCATGATCTCATGAGTAAGGAGAGATCCTACTAATTCATCGAGCTTCAACGTCTTCAAGTTCTTCGCCTCGATGATTGCGGTTCTCTTCCAATCTCATGATTCAGGAAGAGAGTAGAGTAGTTTTCAGATAAGTTTGTCTTTGGGAATGATCTCACCGAAGCCCTTGAGACCATTTACAATGACTGCGAATCGATCAAACATCTTGGAGACGCTTTTATTTGGCTCCATCTTGAAGTTCTCATAGCTTAGATTAAGGATCCCGATCTTGGTCTCCTTCACGTCGTTGGTGCCCTCATAAGTGGCCTCTAACTTGTCCCACACATTCTTTGCACTTGTGCACGAAGACATTTTGGCATACATGTCAGGACCGAGTGCACAAAACAAGATGTATAAGGCTTTATCGTTGATTTGGAGTCTTCTCCGATCTTCATCGGTCATCTTCACCCTTGTCTTCGGAACAAGTCTTCCTTCATCATCTCTTTTCATCGGAATGGTCGGTCTATCTTCTACTACATCCCAAATGACATAGTCGGTGGATTTGATGAAGAGTCTCATCCGGTTCTTCCAATAGGGATAGTTATCCCTATGGAAATAAGATGGCTTTGTGATTGATTGTGACTCGTATAGATTTTTCCCGGAGGTAGAAGCCATGGAAATGAATGGATAGATGATCAACACTCTTCAAGGATCGCCTCCTGTAGATATTAAGCCTTCAAAGAGTTAAGCTCTGATACCAATTGTTGAGTGGATCAAATGATAGTGATTTGGCCAATAGGGGAATGAATTGGCTATTTAAAATTTGAGGGAGCAAAAATGAAATTGAAAAATGAAGGACAAAGGCAATTATAGTGGTTCGAGCTTCTAACAAGCTCTACATCTACTACCTTAGCTCCCACTAAGGATTTTCAACAAAATCCACTAGATTTTCTTCCCCTTTTCTAGGATTAGGAGGTAACCTTTACAATCGGTCAATCTTTCTACTCAAAGATTGACCCAAGAAATCTCACAATACAAAGAAGAAGTTGGCAATCTAAATATCTCTCTCACAAGATGGATATTGCCCAATTACAATCAAAACACACCCCAAACTCTAAATAAAGATTTACAATGAAAAACTCCAAGAGTTAGGGTACAAAGATATGACTCTATAAGGCACAAAGGTTTGGATTAATGCTTGGATGTTGCTTGATGGTTCAATAGTTGTTGTTGGTGCTTTGGAGGCTTGCTTTTATACCCTTGCATTGATTTCTATCCGTTTGGGTGGTTGAGATCATTATTGTAGCAACCAGCCGTATCGGTACATGTCTATAAGAAGAAAGAGCCGTTGTGCACAAAATAACAAGGGAGTATCGATACGCGATGAAACGTATCGGTACGGTCTTAGTGAAAACAAAGGGCCGTATCGATACGGAGTAGGTCGGATCGATGCAATTTTGCTCACAAAAGCTACTGACTGAACCTGTATCGGTACATCTTGAGGGTGTATCGATACGAGTCCAACGACATTTTAAAATCGGTCTTTCCCGATAACTGACTCTAACGGCTATAACTTTAAATGCCGATATTTGAGAAAATCTTTAACGCGTATCGGTACGCAATGCTTAAAACTTAAACCCAGTATGAAGGCCGTATCGATACGAAAATAGCCGTATCGAAATGGATGCTCATAGTGACCAATGTTTCAAAAATTGTATCGATACGCTTAGAGGCGTATCGATTCGCCTGGGCGTATTTCAATAGTTTGGCCTTTAAAACACTTAGAAAAATTTAGGGTTTTAAGTTTTTTTTGACTTATAATCAAATATGCTTTAAAATATTTGTCAGTTTGAGACACTTTAAAAATTTGTTTGCTTTACAATTACGTCCTTGAAAAATATTTGTTATATCAAAATATCAAAGGTTTTACAATATAGATGTCTATCATGATAGGAACTTATTAAGGAGTATCATTAAGAATATTATCTTCAGTAATTAGAGTTTAATGTATTATGTACTTCTTATGCCTATAAATAGATAATTTGATTAAGGCATTGTACACAAGTCTATATTGAGAATAATATAAATCTTCTTATTTTCTCATCGTTTTCTCCCATCCTTTTGTTCTTTTGTTCTTGTTTGTTGTTCTTTGGAATTTTATTCACAACATTGTGTAAAAAAAATTTATACAGCTTGTGTATCAAAATATAATCTTATATCTCTTCATATTTTTTATATATATTAAAAGGAAAATATTATGATACACAAGTGTAAAACTTTACACAAGCCTTTTAGTTCTAGGGTTTAATGTGTGGTGTGTAGAATTTAAAATTTATGGTTAAAATTTAGAGTTTAAAATTTAAGGTTTAGATTTCAGGGGCTAAGGTTTGAGAATTAGATTTTAAATTTTATAGAAAGAATTGTGTAAATTTTTTTACTCATATCGTGTATCAAAATATAACTCGACTTAAGGGTTTAAGAAGCTCTTAAACTTTTGAAAAAAATCAATAAAGCCCATGAACTTTTTTTGCACCCAATTAAGTCTTTAAACAAAAAAATTTAATCAATTAAGCCATTGGACCAAGAAATTAAATTAATTTAACCCTTTGACCAATTTTGACTATTAAATCTTGATAATTTTTTTCTTCAAATATTTCCAACACATTATACACTACACTTCTATCATCTTGCATTTACAAAAAAAAATTAAAAATATATTTTTTATAATTTTTTTAAAATTTTTAGAACATTTAAAGAATTTTTTAAATAAAATAATTTTTTTAAAAAATTGTCAAGTATAAATACTTTGACACGACGCACTGCACTAGTAGATCGAAAAAATTATTCAAATTTAATGGTCAAAATTAGTCAAAGGATTTAATTAACTCAATTTCTTGGTTCAAGGGCTTAATTGATTAAATTTCTTGGTTCAAGGACTTAATTAGGTACAAAAAAATTTCAAAGGCTTTATTAATATTTTTCTTCTAAAGTTTAAGAGCTTCTTACACCCTTAAACCAAAAAAAATCAACTCAAACTAAAAAACCTATACGCTAATTATTAAAAATTCAAGTTATCCAAATACCATCTACAACTCAAATTTTATTTTGAAATCTTTTCCAGTCAAATTTATAAAATTACTAGATTCAAAAAAAAAATCAATTTTTTTAATCAAGAGAGTTTTGCTCATATAACTGTAGCTTAAGATGAGTAGCAGGATACTCAGATTTCAATTGCAATAGGACCAAGCTTTAAGAAGTCTAAAGAACAATAAACAAAACATATGGGGAAAATGATACGTCTCATAAGTCATAATTGCAACACTAGCCAAAATTCTCATGTAAGCTTGAACAAAATGCAAACTTTCAAAAATACAAAAGATCAATTAAATTACTCATCATCATCGATGACCTTCGTGCCGAGACCCTTCAGTCCTTCAGCTGGGATTTCAGCAACCGTTACCAGAGAGTAGAGCTCCTCCTTTGCATCTTCGTCGTCGTTTCTCTTGCGAGCAATGCGGACCCTAATCCTTCTCGGGACACTTCGGATCCCTCTGCTCCAGATGTGCTTGTTCAGCTTGACATCAACTCTCACATCCTTTGTCCCCATTGCTTTTTCTGCAAACTTCCTGATCTCCTTTATAGCCTTGGGAGCCTTCTTCTTGAATGTGCTGCTTACAAGGAAGAAAGCTAAAAATTAGTTACTCAAACCTTTAGGTTCGCCGAACATCATCCATTTGCATGACTAAAAATATTTCGGGACAAAGCGATTCTCAGCTCCAGAAATAACTCATGATTCCAACCAATTGAAGGGCAGAATCATGGTTATTGATTATTCTATAAAGCCAAAGCAGTCAAAATAACAAGAACATCATACTAAAATATGTAAACTACTTTTGCATTACTTTAACTTTTAACTAACATTCACTCCACAGCTTCCAAGCACCACCTTGAGGCACATGTTATCACTATCAACATTTTATCGAAAGGTTGAAAAACAATGATCATGAATCTCACAATCACTTTTACAGGCTCATCTCTAAAGAGCAATCACTAATCCCCATGAAAAAATCATTACTTAGAGAGCTAAATTCATGACTAATAGCTCACCTTAATAATCAATAACATGAAAAGCTCAAACTGCAAACGATACGCATAGTCGAAATATAAATCAAAGAAGATTTACAAAGCAAAGTGCATAATACTAAGATTAAAAAGGGAACAGACAAACAAGGCAAATAAAATGGAAAGATCAGTTACCAGCCATGGAGGCGCTTGTGAAGGTTGATGGTGTATTCTCTGCTCACCACCTCTTCCTTCCTTCCCCTTGTTTTCTCAACCATTTTCACTCCCTCTTTACGTTAACCCTTACCTACATTCAGTCACCAATTCGTCATTTCAAAAACCAACTCTTCATCAAAGGAAAATAGCATAAGGAACAAAATATAAATCAGAAACAGAGAAAATAGTAATACAGTTTCCCGCTGATTTTCTAGGAAACCAAACAGGGGAAAGCGGCGTGAGAAACCTGATTGGATTGCTGGAAAGCAGAAGCGAGCCGACGAGAGAATAAAGGCTGGAAAGAAGCTCAAGTAAAAATACACAAATGAGAAAACCCTTGCTAGCATACAGCTCTATAAAGCGGTACCGTTTTTACGAATATTAATGGACCATTTCATCGGCCCTTCACTGTGAAATCTAATATGTTGCCTTCCGGTCCACTTTAAAAAAATAATATATTGCCTTCCGGCCCAAAAGATAAAAAAGGGATAATGTCACATTTGGTACCTCTCTTTTGATAAATGTTAAATGTAATGCTTATACTTTCACATGATATGTAATTTAGTACATGTACTTCAACAAAAATATCAAATGCGAAGCTTGAACCAGTATTTTATGTATTATTATATTACTTGTGAATTTATATCGACAAATTTAGCATTTACTAATAGTGTTAACGGTAATACATGCACTTCAATAGTACACGAAATGATCTAGGTTTGACTTTTACCAACAATGTTAACGAACAAAAATTCTTTTAAAATCTATATTTGATTTTGATATAACAAAGAGTTTAAGGACCAATTTATAAAATTGGATAAATTTTTAAGTATTCAAAAAGTCTCATAAAATGACAATGATTTGAACCTAAAATTGTTTCTAAGTCAAAAACATAAACTTCAAATATTTTGTAAGTGTTTTGATACTCAAACAACCAAAATCACCTAGGCGTATCGATATGCCCTTAGGTGTTACGATATGACTTTTGGCTACTAGAAACTGGTTTAACTTAATAGCCAAAACGTACCGATACGGGTGTGCCCGTTTCGATACGACCTTCAACCTGAGAATCTTATTTAAGTTATGAGTATCGGTACGGCTTCACCTGTACTCATACGGGGTGTTAAGATTTTTAAAATTTTTGTAATAAATTTTATGATCGTTACCTTGTTAGCATTGGAATCATCAAACATTAAATTTCAGTTATACCGTACCGATACACTCCTTAGGCGTACTGATGTGGTTTTCCTTGGACTTTTCCCTCAGATTTCAGCGAGCAAAATCTGTACTGATACGGCCTATCTGTATCAATACGCCTCTATTTTATACACTACTCGTTTCGATACGCCCTTAAGCGTACCGATGCCCCTTTGTACAACAATTCTTTCTTTTTATGGCATGTACCGATACAGAAATTCGAGTATCAATACGGTAGGTTACCAAACTGCATTTATTATGAAAAAAATACAGCCCAACGACTTTATTGATGATCCTAACCATCCAAACGGTTAGAAATCAATGAGAGGGTATAAAATCAAGTCTCCAAAGCTTCAACAACAACAAGTTAACAAGCCAGCAAATCTAAAGCATTCAAGCACAAATCCAACACCTTTGAGCTTATTAAAGTCAAATTCTTTGTAACCTACTTGAGTGTTATTCATTGTAATCTTTTGTTTCAAGTTTTGGGTTGAGTGTACTTGTAATTGGGCAAACACATTCCTTTATGAGGATTTCTTTGTTTGCAATCATCTTGTAAAAAAGTGAACTTGATCAAGCTTTGGGTAGAAAGCTTTGATCGTGTAACGGTTTTCTCCTAAGCCTAGAAAATGGGACGAAATTCATTGGTGAATTTGTTGAAAATCCTTAGTGTGAAGCTAAGGTAGTGGACGTAAATCTTGTCAGAAGGTTAAACCATTATAATTCCTTGTGTCTAATTTTTTAATTGCTAATTCACCTCTCTCTTGGCCTTCCACAACCGATTGATTATCTCAATAATTGGTATCAGAGCTACACTTATTAGAAGGATTAACATCATCTTGAGTCGATCCTAAGGAGATACATCAATCCACAATCAAAGCCATGGCCTCTACTTTCGGGTACTTTTGGCTACTGAAAACTGATTTAAACTTAATAGCCAAAACGTATCGATACGGGTGTACCCGTTTCGATACGACCTTTAACTTGAGAATTTTATTTAAACTATGAGTATCAGTACGACTTCAACTGTACCGATACAGGGTGTTAAGATTTTCAAAATCTCTATAATAAATTTTATGATCATTACCTTGTCAGCATTGGAATCATCAAACTTTAAATTTTAGTTACACCATATCGATATGCCCATAGGCGTACCGATGCATTTTTCTTGGACTTTTTCCTTAGATTCCAGTGAGCAAAATCTGTACCGATACGACCTATCAGTATCAATATGCCTCTGTTTTTATACACTACTCGTTTCGATACGCCCTCAAGCGTATCGATACCTCTTTGTACAACGGTTCTTTCTTTTTATAGCAAGTACCGATACAGAAGTTCAAGTATCGATACGGTAGGTTACCAAACTGTATTTATTGCGAAAAAATGCAGCCCAATGACTTTATTGATGATCCCAACCATCCAAACAGTTAAAAATCAATGAGATGGTATAAAATCAAGTCTTCAAAACTTCAACAACAACAAGTTAACAAGTCAAAAGCATTCAAGCACAAATCACCTTTGAGCTTATTAGAGTCAAATTCTTTGTAATCCACTTGGGTGTTAATCATTGTAATTTTTTGTTTCAAATTTTGGGTTGAGTGTACTTGTAATTGGGCAAACACATTCCTTTGTGAGAATTTCTTTGTTTGCAATCATCTTCTTGTAAAAGAGTGAACTTAATCAAATTTTGGGTAAAAAGTTTTGATCGTGAAACGATTTCCTCCTAAACCTAGAAAAGGAGACGAAATTCATTAGTGAATTTGTTGAAAATCCTTAGTAGGAAGCTAAGGTAGTAAACATAGACTGTGTTTGAAGGTTAAACCACCATAATTCCTTGAGTCGAATTTTTTTCTTTCCATTCGCTTCCACAAATTTTTTAATTGCCAATTCACCATCTCTTGGCCTTTCACGACTAATTGATTATCTCAACAATTCTTTACCTCTTTTTGATGCCTCATTTCACGTCCCAACACTAAAAAATTAAATTTTAAGCCAAAATCTTAAATTCTAAATCACAAACCCTAAAAATACACTATACCTTTAATTCTCTAAAACCTAACCTTAAACCCTAAATTTATTTTTTTAAAATAGAGACATAAAAAAGAGCATGAAAAGAGGGCAGACAAACTCAAATCTCAATTATAACTCAAGTATCATAATAATACCCAAAATGATCATTCAAGTATCATATTGATTGACAAAATACATGAACCTCATTGGACATTTTATCAAGTACAATATTAGACATTTTGCCACGGAACATGTACCACGTTGAACATTTTAAAAGTAAGCGTCAAATTAGCATGTGTTAAATTAAAAGTTATCATATTGACTATAAAGTCATCTAATATTCTAAGATAGATAAAAGCTTAAATTGAAGTCCTGCTCAAAAATTTTACAGAACAAGCCTCAAATTTACCACATCCTACAACAGTAAATGAACTGATTATCAGTAATATGCTTAACCATGTTCATGCATCATGCCAATGAGGTGGTTCCCTTCATACATGTTTCTGAGACACCTTTCCTGCAATCAACTTCACCTCCTTGATTCTCTCATCAACCAACTGCTGCAGCTGTTGTTCTTGAGTTTTCGTCTGATCTTCGTCCATTTGAACACCGCCAACCTCGCCATTCTGAGACCTGAACATGACAAATGACGTTTCCGTGTCATGAACACTTGGGACCTCGATTACTTGCTTTCCTGAGGTCTCAGAATCTTTCCCTAGGATGTCGGCCTTCACCCTATTACTAATGATTGTTACATAGTCTTCCATGTGCTTCTCTATGGGATCGAGGCCAAGATATATCAAAATCTCCCAACATTGAAGAAACTGTTTCTTGTTGATTTTCAAAGTTTTCCTGACTTCCTCGACTACATCAGGAGGTGGCAAAAATCGAGGAATATGGGTTTTTTTAGACAATCTCCCTTGCTTCAGACATGAGATAGCTGATTTAACAGCATCCTGGGCTGGTTCAAAGGCTAGCAGTCGTTTTATATCAAAACTGGTCCGCACATGCTGGAAGTAATCCAGAGGCTCTTCAACTGTCAAGTCATAAACGTTTTCAGATATTGCAACATTGCTCAGAGCCTCCACAAGGTGGCTGCCGTAACCCTTGTGCTGGTAAGGAGGCAATA
This sequence comes from Hibiscus mutabilis, assembly GCA_019671005.1. Lineage (NCBI taxonomy): Eukaryota > Viridiplantae > Streptophyta > Magnoliopsida > Malvales > Malvaceae > Hibiscus > Hibiscus mutabilis. The sequence continues at coordinate 74,501,837 of CM033717.1, forward strand.
CCAGAATCTGCCAACAGAAGGAATAATTTCAAAAAAATGAAAGAGATAATAACATGAATAATGACAATGAAAGAGATTAACCTGGCTGAGTCGCAACCGTGAACCATCAGGGTAATGATAAAAACGATAGAGCGCCGAAAAACCAAGCAATAAATGCTGAGTGTTCTCTGGCTGATCAAATTTCTTCTGACTCAAGAGATATAACTCCCAGCTTGAGTCAGTTACATCAATAGGATTGCTACCTAGTCAAGAAAAATAATTATTTAGGTTATATTAAGAATGAGATGCATTATGCCATTGACATTCATCAAAAGGTGACAACTACCATCCACAAGAAGAAGAACCAAAGGTACCAAACGACTATAAAGATGCCCAGCAGCCAAATTATTTATCTTCAGGCGAACAACCTAACACAGAAAGAAAGCAAATCAACCATGGCTAACATTTGCATACATGCAGCTCATTACCATTACTTTTATAGTAATGCAACCTACCAGAAAGTTAAAATCAAGGTAACTTAATCTCTTAAAATATTTTCCCTACAATTTACTTCATGGGACTCTCCATGGTGGTTTGAACTGTTAAGGAGCAGAATAACCACAGCTAGCCTCCTAAGCATGTAAATTAGCATAAAACAGACAACCCCGTGATTTCTCACAGAGGCCTACAGAAAAAAAATAGATAGAAAAGAAGTGACTGTGGGAAGGAAAGGAGAAAAAGAGCTCCTTACTAATTGTGGATGCTTGAAAATCCATGTAATGCAAAAACTATAACAAAAGGAGGGCTCTCACAAAGATGAGACCAAACCAAGACTGAAACTAGTAACAAGATGGGCAACAACAATGAAGAATCTAACAAAAAGATAATAGCAAAAGATCAGGAAGACTCCTTGTGCAGTCAGGTCTAATGCAAAACTTAAAAACCAAACAAAACAGAGATTGCACAGAAGTTTCAGGCTGGGCACTGGACCTTAGAATAGTAATGACAGTGACATTTAGGCAAACAAACACTTTATTCATACATAATTGAAGATGGGATTAATGAGAGTAGCAAATATTTCAGTGCATGCAAAGATAGTAAAATTACCTCCAGATCAGAAGAGGCTGCATCTGAGTTGCCATTAAACTGAGTTATATGGCCATTGGACGCTTTGGTTTGCATCTTCTCTCCATGGGAAACAACAGAACTGAAAAAGGTAACATATTGAGTTCACAAAACCATAAGCAAAGAAAATAGAAAGCCAAAATTGCTAAGGTAAAAGGGAAATAAATCTTTATATGTGCATAAGAATTCATGGCATAATACCTAATGAAATTATTCTCAGTTGAAAAAGTTTGCAGGAAGTCATCTTTGTTCTCCAAAAGAGTCTCACCAAAAATTTTCTGTACAGAAAGGACATAAAATCAGGAAAGCCTGAAGATATCAGAGATTAAGCTAAGCTAAACATGAATGTATACCTCAAGAGCGGATTTCAGATCTGTAATCCCTTTGCCCCCCTGAATAAACAACAGTGAAAATCATTAAAATATCATGAAAAAGACAAATGAAATGCTTCACTGACTCAATATGATAGAAATGGAGATTAAAACCACTAATAGTTAAGGATTGCAGATTTCTACTTACATCAGATGTGCCTTGGAAGCTAATATCAGCATGCGCATGAAAAGAAATGCTGCTAACCCAGATAGTTATCTGGGAAAATGAAATAATAAATAAACACTAAAATCAACAAAACAAAATAACATTTAAAGGCAAATATGCTGCAATTTATGAATGCATATTACCTTTAACCCTTGGTAACCGTATATTTTCCCATCTTCTTCAAAAAAGCTGTTCAAATCAACTGGATTGATACAAAACCATCTGAAGTTCCAACTTCCTCTTTCTTAGAAACTAAATTGTCATCAATTAAGAAAAGTTAGTACTCCTATAAATAACGTCCTTTCCGAAACTAAATGATAGTATTATTTTTGCTGTCAGTTAACACAGTTAATAAGAGCGTCCTGTTATCGAAGCAAGAAATTCAACTTTGATTTTTAAATCTTTTTTTATACATCAACATATAGCAAAACCCAAAACATAGGTTATACTTATAACAACAGAAGATAAACTATTCATAAATTGACAAAAAGATTAAAATAAGTTAGAAAAACTAAAAAAGAAAAAAACTCACCCAAGTAAATCTTAATGCAGTCATTGGGCTCAACTCCAGCATCTGCTTCAAGGCCAAACAAAAAGGAAACAACAGTGAGCGAAAAAAAAAAAGCAGCTGGAATTTACAACGAAGTGAAGCTGGAAACAGAAAACGTAATTTGAGCGGAAAAGCTAAAAACACAAAACGATGAAATTAGAGAAGAGGAGACTGACCGATACTGGAAAAACCGACGCGTCGCTTTTTCTTGGGCTCGGAGAGCGGATCGGCGTTTGGATGTTGTTGCTTCTTTCCCATTTGACAGAGGGTTAGGGTTTTGCAGAGCGGGAAATGAAGAACTGTGAGGCGGGAAATTATGTTGTACAAATTGGGGTTGATAATTTAGGGTTATTTATATATCAACCCTGTGAAGTCCCGCAAAAGAGACAACAGAAAAGGGAACTCATCACGTGCACTGCGCGTGATTAACAATTTTTTTTTAAAATGGAAACTAGTTTGGGATTATTTGGACTGGCCAGGTTAGTTTTGAATAAATATATTTTAGCTAATTAAGTCGGGATATATTTTTGCAAAAATACATTTGAAAAAACATTATAATGTATCATGTCGGTTTAGAGGCCGATTTTTATGCTAAATTTTGAGTCGGATTCGAGTCGGTCAAGTTCAAATGGATGCTTTTAATTTATTAGGTTGGGCAAAAATCCATCCCGCCCCATGATCCCTAATTATGTCAAATATACATGAACATTTGAATCAAAATAGATAATGTGAAACATTTGAACTAACTAATAAACATTATAATAGTAAATGAATTAAATTATGTCAAATTAAAATGCTAATACTAAATTCCAAATTTGAGCATAACAGAGGGAGCAAAACCATGATTTGACAAACTGAATTGTGCTTTGTTAAAATGCAGGATGGCAATAACATGTTCTTAACAAGTTCATAATCGATACATTAACGGGCAAAAATGAGGCTGAGAATCAGCATAAACATGTTTAAAATGGTGTAAGCAACAATAAGTTCAATGCATGCGCCTGCAGATCGTGATCCCATCGCCTAACGGAGCGAGTGAAATTTCGACACGAGGATCAGCGGTGAGCAATTTATTAAACTCCAGAGTTCTTTGTCTGCCCTCTTTCATTACCTCTGGAGTGCACTCTTCGGACATTGCAACCGATCCTCCCCACAACGTGTTATCATACACAACAATCCCACCAACCTTCAACAATTTCATCAGCCTCTCATGGTACTTCCAGTAATTGATCTTGTCGGCATCGATAAATGCAAAGTCAAAGCTGTTTTCATTCCCAGGCTGCAACCGGAGATACCAAAGTGAGATATTAATGACAATCCGGTCTCGACAAGATGCTTAGCACTAAGCAGGGACAACGAATGAAATTACGAACAAAGCTTTTAAAATAATTCGTCCTTACATTTGCAAGAAGATTATCAAGGACTGGCAAAGCCTCCGACTCTATGAAGTCAATTTTGTTTTCGACACCGGCTCTTCTGATTTGATAACCGGTAACCCTATCTCATATGCTTCTCGATTCATATCTACAGCTATAATCTGCACAAAAATGAACGGTAAAAAAGAGCATAGACAACATCGAGTAAATGGTCTTCAAGTTGGTTTCGTACAGAGGAAAGCTGGGGATGCTTCCATGTTAGTTTACACAGTTCAATTTTACAGATTGTTTACCTATGGCTAAGCCAATAAGGTATTAGTCTCGGCGGAATAGAAAATTATTTACCTTGCCATCCTTGGGAATTGTAAGAGCAGTGAGCAGAAGAGAGTATCCGGTGAAAACTCCGACTTCAATTGTCCTTTTGCATTTATTAGCTTCAACAGCATGGCAATATGCTGCCCTGCATCAGGTGCAGTAGCCATAACAGCCCTGGAAGATAACAATCAAGTACAATCACTTCATCGTAGAAGCCAAAAGAGTACGAAACCGTTTTTTATCATCTTTGGCTCCATTTTTTACGAGGTAATCATCTTGTGCTTTCAAATTTTTTTCAAGCACTTTAATTATAGACATTATGAGCTCTGAAATGAATCGTTTCGAGAACCACAAAATTCGACAAAACAATACTTCATTACCTTGGGTGGGTAGCAGTGATGTCCCTTAGCTCTTTCAGGTCTCTAGTACATACTGTCACATTATTGTAGTATGTCTTAAGAATCTAAGCAAGGTAATAAGAAATTAAATGAGTTGAGATAGAGGCAATACCTGATACAATTCTTCACTCTGCAATAATCCCTTGCTGAAACTTGTTGATCCTTTCTTTTCATAATCCATACCGCTAAATCTGTTCCGAACAATAACTCACATTTTTACGATACAGAAATAATTAATGGAGGTAAAACCATGACTCGAAAATGTAGATGTCGAAAAGGACAGTCATCTTCACCATTAGGCATTAACATTCGTGATCCGAGTCCAGTTGTTATGACACCATGAACAAAGATCAATAGAGCAACAAAAAATTAATCAGATATATAATTAACCAATCATAGAAACCCGGAGTTGCAAGAACCGAAGTTTCAGTGTTCATTAAAGGAGGGAAATCACAAAATGGGTCAAATTCAAGATTTAGTTAGTTTGAGAGTTTAGTGTGAGAAAACACAACGTTCGCCTATATTCAGCTACATCAAATCCAGCAACAAACGATCCACCCGTTTGGACGTTCAAAAATTCCCAGTAGCAATAACAAAAGTTCCGTTGGGTAACCAAGAAGGACGATTCGGTGATTGGGGTTGCTATAATTATAGGATTACCCTGGGGAAATGAAAAACATGGTAGTATTTGTGAGAAAAACGACAACTGACCGATCGCCTATATTTATACATCAATCACCAAATACGATTAACACGTGTGTTTGGACGAAAATATAAAACCTGATTTAGGTACTGGATAATATCCATTTTAAACAACAGGTTCAAAATGTTACCATCCCAAAAAACACGTTGGGCTTGGTTTCCAGTTTTTTCTCATTTATATTTAGGATAAACTTAGGGATGGGCATTTTATAATTATAATATCAGAGAGAGAGAGACCCGATTACCCTCAGATTTTTAATAAAAAAAAGGTGGTGGTTGAGTTTTTTTTGAGAGAAAAGCAGCGATCAGGGAACTGACCGATGGATCATTCTTCCAAGACTTCAACTTTTGATTAAACTAATTGTATACTTTTTTAAATTTTTAGGAATATTTATAATAATGTAAATATTTATATATTTTTTTATAATTACATCCATTTAAAAATAAACAGTTTTACAATTTAATCCTTCAAATTATATTTTTTCCAATTAAATGTCCCTGTCCCTGTTTTTCCCAATCCCATCCTAAAAATTTTTTTTTGGCTTAGCTCCATCTTTCCCCCTCATTTAGTCGGGTTTAATATATTTATTTGTAGGTTGTACGCTATTTAGATTTATATATTTTTATGGGTTAGGTGATTTTGGGATATTATTTTTACATTTGGAGGACCATTAGATCCTATTTTGACTAAATTAAGATTTAAAATTCTATATTTTTAAATAAACTTTTACAGTGAAATTTTTAAAAAAATGCTTTTTTTACAATTATTTAACTTTAACAACTTTTATTACGGTCACCCAATTTTTATTTCGTTTTATTTTAATTTTTCATTTTTGTCATTTGTTATAAAAATTGATTTTTGGCATTTTTTTTTTTTTTTTTCTTAAAATTTGGATAAAAAATTGATAAAAACATGTCATTTCAGTTTAGATGTCTTTTTTATTTCTTTTTTTGAAAGTTTTTTTTTTCCCAATTCGAATTTCAAAAAAAATTATTTTTTTTTATTTTTTTTATTTTTAAAGTTTCTAATTTGAGATCTAGTTTAGTTTATCCTTATATTTAGTGGGTGTTTGGTCAAGGTTATACGCTATTTAGGTTTTGATCTTTTATACACATATATGAGTTAAAATTTACTTACTATATTAAAAATTTAATTATTTTTTATTAATTTATGATTGTTTGATTAATAAAATAAATGTATAAAATTAAATATTCATTTTTTTCTCTTAAAAATTTTTTTTTAATTTTATTCATCTATTCTACTAATTTAATCATAAAAATAATGTAAAACTAATCGAGACCAATACATTAATGCCTTTCTTAGGTCATATTTTCACATTTAATTTGAATCAAAACATCAAATGAAAAAATTTATAATAAAATTAAATACTTTAAAAAATATATAATCATTATTGGCTTTTTTAAATTTAAATTTTTAAATGATATTTATTAAATAATGTTGAATACCGAAACATAAGTCCTTTGAACCTAAAAAGAACCTGTATGTAATCATAATCATGCACATTGGAATTAATAGTAAATATTTAGAACATTATATCAGAAAGCAAAAACATCATACATACGTATTCATTGGCGATTCTGTTTGAGAGAATTTAAGAATGCAGTTAAAGTATCATAATCAGGAAGCTTTGGGTGAACATGAGTTGATCTCTCCCCAATCGAAGTTTGAGACTCCGAACTCTCTGCGCTACCCGATGATACAATCTCCGGGACGGATGTACACGGCTGTTCCTTTTCCGACATCTTCAAAGTTCCATCAGATGAAGACGTTTTGGTCTCTGAAACCAACTTTGAAGTTGCTACTGATGCCAACTGCGAATGTTGGAAACTTTCCGAGTGATCCAAGTTCCTTTCCCGAGGCTGAAACATCGGTGGCGCTTCATCAGCACCCGAACTCCTTGAGGAGGAATTTTTCTCCGTTGGCTCCGAGGACAATGTTGTTTTAAGAGTGGAATGTCTCGGCGAATTCAAAGGAGAGACATTTTTCTTATGAGAAAAAACAGTTCTTGAATGAGCCATTGAACTTGTTTTAGGAAGATCTTCATCAGAATCACTATTTCCTGGCACGGGGACAGTTAAGGTCGATCTTCTATCTTCATCAAAGCTTGGCATTCTGTTGTACCGGTCTCGAGTGGTACTCGAAATATGTTTTGATCTTTCCTCCTCATCGTCACTAGAATCAAAATGTGTGACTGATACTCTGTTGCTGAGTTTTCTACTCGCTTCACCGCTCCCTTTCGGTTCTTGATTGTTAGATCCAGAGCTAACTGAATCCTCCACTAGGGGAGGGGATGATTGCTTAAATCTAGCAGATGGTGGATGCATATAGCCCTTATTTCGAAGGCCATCTGTCAAGTTCCCTAAGTTCAATTCCTTACTTTCTTCCAGCCTAGAATCTGTTAAAAGTTCGGTATCTTCCATGCCCCCAAAAAACGGTTGATCGAAAATACTGTTTCCAGCTTGATGGGAATCCAAATTCTTTTTCTGATTACCTATACTAGAATTGTTGTTCCTATCAAACTTGTCTACCTCCTCTTCACTTTCTGAACTAGGGCCGTAACTGTCAAAAGTCGGAGGCAAGTCATCTACATGTGAAGGACCTGCCTTCGGTTCTCGATTGTAAGATCCAGAGCTTACTGAATCCTCCACTAGGGGAGGGGATGATTGCTTAAATCTAGCAGATGGTGTATGCATATAGCCCTTATTTCGAAGGCCATCTGTCAACTTCCCTAAGTTCAATTCCTTACTTTCTTCCAGACCAGACGGTATCTTCCATGCCCCCAGACAACGGTTGATCGAAAATACTGTTTCCAGCTTGATGGGAATCCAAATTCTTTTTCTGATTACCTATACTAGAATTGTTGTTCCTATCAAACTTGTCTACCTCCTCTTCACTTTCTGAACTAGGGCCGTAATTATCAAAAGTCGGAGGCAAGTCATCTACATGTGAAGGACCTGCCGAGCTTGTCAAACTTTCAAAGAAGATAGGAGTAGACCGCTTCTCTGAGAAAATATGTGATTGCGAAATGGACACTTTAGGTGATTCAACCTTCTTCCCAGTGCTCCAAGAAAGTGTACATGGACATGGATGAGTTGGTGATTCATGTACCTTGTGCTCTTCCTCCAAATCAAATTTATCTTCAGAATGTGATCCATAATCATCAAAAACTGCTGAGGCATTCTCATAAAAATCCGTTGTTTCTATCGTGCTTCTTTGAAGGCTTTCTTTATCGTTGAAAAGAAAAGAATTCTCAACAGAAAAGTTTCCTGACTTCCGACGATTTAAATCTGATACGACAGGAAGATCATCAGCAAAAGTACTTGAACTAGAAGATGAAGAAGAGCTTGATTGCTTCCCAATCCTTCCTTCCTGATAATCAGCAAAATCAGAGGTCGTTCTATCATGTAACTCATTCACAAACTGCTTCTTTTCATCTGAGTTTCTCTGATCATTTTGAGATTTCTGCCAATTTAAATTAGAAGCAACATCACAATCATCTCTGAAAGTGTTTGATTGAGAATGAGAAGAAGAATATCTTGATTGTTCCCTGTCTTTGACCTCATGATGATCAACATTCTGAGGATTCTTAATACTGTGCAATTCGTTCACAGAAAAATGCATCTCATTGCCTGAGTTCTTCATGCTCATTTCACCAAAATGCTCCATCTGCCTGCCAACAGTTGAGTTTCTTTGAGAATATGCATCTGGAATTTGATTAGTAACTAATGGTTTTTCATTGAAGATAGCTGCTGTTGACTTAGAGGAACCACAAGTGGATTTATCATCATTCCTCATAATGTTACTAAAACCATTTTCCGTATCTCCTGTTCAATTGTGTTGTTCATTGCTGTCAGGTTGTTCACATTTCGTAGAATTCCTTCCATGGAAGGAATTATTAACTGGACGTCTGGCATGATGTTCATATTGAGAGGTCGAGCCAGTATTTTTTCTCGGTTCCTCATCTCTCATGTCATGAGCTGACATGTTTGACTCCATTGAATACTGCTGGGAGATATTTCCAAGATGTTCAGCAGCAGCTCGGGCATCCATACTCGCTAGTTCTGCAGATTCCGCAGCTGCCCAAGCAGCAGCAGCAGCATCCTTGAATTCCATATTCCCATGTTGCCTAGGAGAGGGGAAAGCACTCTCATTCCCATAAGATGAATTCCTAAATTCCATCCCTTGATTTTCAGTTTCTGCAAAGCAAAACACCCAAATATAATAATAATAATAATTAACAAAGGATAGGATAAGTAAGAACATAACAATACACAGGTTTGAATCTAAAAGCGTACCTCGAGTTTTTGATATTGGAGGATAAGTTCCAGATGAGATTGAACTATTGGCAGTAGTATTTGAATAATCAAAATTTTTAGGATGAGGAGATAATCTTGAGCTGTGCTCATTAAAGCTTGAGGGCACATCATTTTTAGCAATGTGTTTTGGAGATTGAACATTAAGACTAGGAACTTGAACACTAGTTGGTCTCTGCTCATAATGACTGGTTGAAGCTTGGGCATTAGGACGAGCTGCCAAAATTTTGGTGGTCTCCAACAAAGCATTTGGTCCATTCTGCACATTCAAATTCATACAGAAAGAAATAGGTTTTCAAGCAAATCATTCAATCTCTGACAAACAAATAACAACATACAACCACTTCATAATCGAATATTTATCCAAGGATGATTCTAAGCATGATTATATGTTGACACGTCGAACAAAGACACCCTATTTTGCACTATACTACTCTTACCATCAAGTCATCATATATCTTTGATTCTTTTGCTCCAAATGATTCAGGGTCCCACTTGATGTTGTGTTCCTCAGCAATTGCAGTCAAAATTTTGAGTTTGGTCTGGCCATCAGGTGGTTTGATAGATAACTTTTCAACCAACTAAAGGAAACAGACAACGTAAGGATCAGTCAGTCAAAAGCACTATTATCAAACTTGGGTTATATTTCAACAATTGTTCATTCATTCATGCAAACTCACCAAACGACCAACACCACAATCCGGACGGAGTTCAAGAGCAGAAGAAGTAAAATCTTTTCCATATTTTACTGTTAAGATGTTTGGTGACATCCTTGAGTTCTGGTATCTCCTCACACCTTGCAGATGCGAAAATGACACTTGAAATTGCTTCCTTCAAGTTGATTGGGCAGTTTCTGAAAAATTCGGGTTATGTTGAACACAGAAGATAGTTATTAAAAACAATGGCAGAAATACCAAAACTCTTAAAAGATCATCCTCTCTGTAAACTAGCCATAATGCATTTATCCATATGTTCAAAACTCTTAAAAGATCATCATCTCTGTGAACTAGCCAGTAGCCATAATGCATTTATCCATACACACAAACTTGGTTCAAGCATTTACAAAGTAAAGTTCCTAATTCAAGTCACCCAAACTTTAAGTGAAAGTGAAATACATGTATGTATATGATACAAGTATGTTCAAAATTTTAAAGTTATTCGATATATTTGGAGCATCATTCGCCATGTCTATGCCGAATGTGTTGAAAATCGGAGAAGGAAATTTAAAGAAGAATGAAAACACCGGATAATAAAACGAAATTCAATATACTTCTCAAGTAAAAGTTGATAAAAATGATATATGAAATAGTAAGGAAAGTATTTTACACACTTCTGAGACTCAATAATCGGCATTCGAGCCACGATCAGTTCACAATATATCTCAAGAAGATCATACGCTGCCATTGTTTTTTCTTCATTAACCACATGCTCCACCTGGAAAAAAAAGTTCAAAAGGAAAAATAAACACCACCACGATTACAAAACAAAATCATGATGATCAAACTTTGAAGAAAATCCAATACCCGAATTCTGGCAGTTTGATCCTTCCCTGACTCCAGTAATTGAGCCAATTCCCTCTTTAACTGCTTAAAATGTGCTTCCCTCTTGTTCTTCATCAGCTTTATTCGCGGTATGGCTAGCTTTAAAGCTAGTTTGCTGCATAAAAACAAAATCAAAACGATTGCATTCATCCTTTCAATCCAAAAACCACATTAATAAAACAGTTACTGAAACATAATTAAGAAAAACATTCTACCATTTGTCTGGCTTGAAGCTCCTGCGAAACATTTTTTTATTTTTTTGAAATCTTTTCGGAAGGGACCATGAAACGTGAGATTTGAATATGATTTGAGCAATAATTCATAATTGTTAACGATGATTAGGATCTTAGAGGTGAAGGAAAGAAGGTTTGGGATCCGAATCGATTGAATTTTCTCGGAAAATGAAATGTTTATACTATTTTTTCCATCATTTTTTTCTCGAAATCCTTCGTTCTATTTTTAAAATTTATCGGGAGTATCAAGTCTGTAAACGAATCTCAATAGAACACTCAAATTAGGGAACACCGTAAGAAAAGGAAGGTATGGGGTTGTGGGGTCAAATTAACGACGTCAAATGAATGTTAAATTACCACGTTACCCCCCTTTAAAAGGTTATAGATTATTTTTGCGTTTCTTCTCTTTCTGTTTTGGGTAAGTCAGTTTCAGACGGACCACTAACATAAGGGTGAGTATCTGTTCAAATCAGGTTTATTAAGTTTCTCTTCAAATTTAATTATTATAAATATTTATAATATTAATTAATTTTAATTCAAATAATTTTACATAACCATAGATATAGTATATACATTATATATTTTCCTATGTAATATAAATCAGACACTTGAAAAACAATTCAAACTTGAAAATCAATCCATTAATTACTAAAAATATAAAGTCATTGTCAAATCAAATTTTTTCTAATTTAAGTCAAGACAAATTTAAAATGATTTTTTTAGTTAGTTTTAATAATTTTTCTCACCCCTACTAAAAATCATAGTATACTATATATATACATATATATAAACAAATCAATGATTCAAATTTAAAAACAAGTGAAAGCATCAAAGAAGAGAAGAACAGAGTAATTTGCACTATTATCATCAAACTTGAGTTGGAGTTGGGTGCAGTAAATTTTGTTAACATAACCGGATAACACCACAAGGGCAGGTTTACCTTAAATATCTTGCTATACCACCGACTATAAAAATTATTCAAGGCTAAACAAGTTAATCATCACTGATTTTTTGCACTTCAAAATTTTAAGCCATTGAAAACAAAAAAAATGTGCATCTAGAATGGCCGCAATTCAACCATGCAAACGATGTTTAAAAGGCACACACATCCATGAAAATCCCTAAAATGCCTTCCACTAACCGATCACCCTTAGGGGTAGTAACCGGTGAAAGTAAAACCCCTTCCCACTATTTCACCAGCGCAAAACCATGCAAAGCATTCCATTCCGAACAATGCAGCAATACCAGCATCTTCGACCTTCAGTTCTGACCTGTGCTTCCACAGGTTCTTGACGTAATCAAGCTCCTTCCAGAATGACTCAGTACGGCCAGGGATACTGCAAAAATTGCACCAAAAGGAGTTATTGTGATATTACTCGGGATTCTGGTTCATAGAGTAAACTGATGTGTTTTTCTAATGACACAGGCATATAACAAGGAAACTGCAAATAAACACAGCAGTAGTAGTATCAGTACACAGGGGTCACAATCAATAAAGCACCGTCCTAGAAATTTCCGTGATGTTAAAGAGAATGCAAAGTCTCATTTACAGGTTCTCGTCAAATCAATAGTTGACATATTTACTAGTAAGCTCAAACTACAAGCCACATACAGAGAAGGAGAGGAACAACAAAATGTCTTTTTTTCCAGGAATTCTCTCAGAAAATGGTTCATTCTTTCTCCAAGGCATGGAGTAGAAATAAATTCTACAACTAAGCTAAAAACAATATACTACCAGAAGACCATCTAAGGTCTTTCAATTTCATCTAACAAGCCAATATATCCAATTCTCGATTAACAACCACAGTTTTAGCAGAAACTGGTAAAAAGCACCAAAAACATTAGCTTTGCAATAGCAGGGAGCTGTGGACAGCTTTGAACCGGATGAAAAAAATGTTACCAGCATGATTTAACTTTACAGTTGAATTCCATATAAAACAACCTCATATGTAGTCATCTCTATCAAAAACAAAACTTTCATACTTGGTTTATGTCTAAGAAATACTACTAGAATCAACTTGCTTGATATTTGGACTAGTCATATCACATTTCTTTCCCTGTAGTTTCAAATTACAGTATTAATCTGTTAAATAGAGGAAATTTAAACAAACTTTTTTTTTTTAGGCCTCAAACCTTGGAGCCCTACAAAAAAAATACAAGTCAAGTCTCACTTTCTCATTCTCCTATGCTCAAAACATTTGCACTAGAATAGAACCATAAACTTACTCATCTACAATACCCGTAATTCATTTTTCATATAGCATTTGTCTGCGGCTAATAGTTTGACATAGGTGTGGGTTATTATTATCCATATATATATAAACTCCCTCAAGTCTGGCTAACATTGATTGTGACAAGGTTTAACTCACGTGAAAATGAAATCTTGTTTATGTGATAATGTAGGTGCAATACATAAATTGACATATGTTGAGTGTCAAGATCTGCTACTATAATTTCATTTCATTTCTTACTAAGATCTTAGTGAAGGATTTGTCGAAAAAAACACGTTATAGATCTACATTTGCTTCGTCACATACAGACATACATGGTTCGATTGATAGGATAACTGTGAAAAGTAATTTCAGCAATTGACCCCCAAGATAAAATGTCTAGTTCCAACATCGATACATGTAGTTCCAATATATTGACACATTGTGGCAACTAAGTTGATAAAAATCAGATGCTAAACAACACATTGCTATCAATTTATCATAACTTGGAAGCCTTCATGGAAATAACACAGGAAGCACAAATAACCAGAGGCGAGAAACAAATACCTAGCAAGTCGAGTGAAGAACAGCTGCTTAGACAATTCGTTGCACTTCTCAACTGTCGGTGGCTCCTGAATGTATTTTTTGTTCTCCTCCAGCAACTGCTTGTAGTAAGCAGTTCCATTCCTGGCCACAAACTTAGACGCCTGACACGCCTTAGATTGCAACTGTTGCAATTTTGATGCCATCAAAATCTGCACCATGCCGAAAACATAAATAATTGTTTTGCCCAAACAATGATGCAATTGAACAGAATGCACAAAAAATCAACATAATAAGCACACAAATTGAAGATAAAGTCACTGCGGATAGTGATCGAGCTCTAAAACAAATAGATCTGGAAATAAAAAACGATAAGAGAATAGTGAGAGATGTTCTAAGATCAAGTAAATAGTAGATCTAAGCAAAGGACGTGAATCTTACCTTTGATGAGATAAAAGTAGAAGATGAAAGAGGCGCGCTGTCAATTTAAGGCGAAGACGAAGGGGTGGACGGCTCTTGGCTTATCACGCCGCTTTACCTTAGAAAGATGACCCACGCTTTTGTGATGAGTGGACTCGTTTGCTAATGACCCCCTTTTAGGGTTTTAATTTAGGTTCTATTTTTTTTTATTTATGTAATTTACAAGGGTCTTTTTGCAATTTCAACGAATTAATTTCAGTTTCCATTTCTTAACCAGGGGAGAATATTAGGTAAGCCCTTTTTTATTTCGTTTTTATTACGTTATGGTCCCATTTAGAAAGGTTAGTCCTAAAATTTTTAAAAATTGTTAGGTAAGCCCTTCATTTCTATATATCTATGTTGGTATAAACATCGATAAATATCATCAAACTATTAATAGCTGATATGAATTATAGACCTTGTTTAATAATTGACGAATATTTGATAGCAATTTATATTACATGATAATTGATAATAGATTATATTAACTAATTTGACTAGCTGATTATATAAGAATATTAGTAGAATTAATCAACAACTGATAGTCACTTGCTTATTTGAACAAGCAGAATCACATACATGAGCATGATTATATTTAATATTTGTTTAAATAATTTATTTGTTATCAATATTAAATATCTAATATGTGAAGAGTGTTTACAACTTTCATATCCAATTCTCTAAACCAATAAGCTGCTCTTAGTAGGGTTTTTTCAATTTCTTCACTCTAATTTATTATTACAATTCTCTACTTACCAAACAATCAAATTAACGGACCTAACTAGTTAATTCTTACAAAATAATCTAATTCTTTAATTTTAGCTCAGAATTCTATTCACCAAATATAACGATCAACCATTCTATTAATTGTGAAGGTGAAAGGTGTTGATTAACTTAAAAAGGAACGGGCCAAGTGATAATTCTTCCGAATAGGGGTGTGCATTTTGTTAATTTAGTTAACCAAACTGAATTACCCAAAATTCATTACCGATTTTTCCTTTTTAACCGTTAAATGAACTGAATTTATTTGTAAAAATTTTAACCGAATCTAAAAAATAGGTTAATTCGGTCGATTTTCGAATTAACCGAAGTTTGTCATAAAATTTTGGGTAAATTACACATTTGGTCACTAAACTATGCTAAAATGATCTTTTTAGTCATTGAACTTTCAGTTTATGCTAATTTGATAAAAGTTTAATGACTATTTTATAATATATCAAAAAAATTAATGATAATTTTATAATTTTTAAAAGTTCAATGACCAAAAATAAATATATGTACTATATATAATATTTAATATATAATATTTTTGGTTAATTCGGTTAATTGACTGAGTTCGAACCAAATTAACCGATAACCAAATTTTGAAAAAACTCTTAACCGTTAACCAATTTTACCTAAAATTAACCGACCGATTAACCGAAAAAAATTCGATTCATCCGATTAATTCAGTTAAAATCGAATAATACACACCCTTACTCATATTTCATTGTTTCTACTCCGCACGTGTCAAGCCACGACGTTTGACGTTAGTGTTTCTTTTTCGGCCAACGACTGCAGCATTTTATAAGGGTAAATTATTACCGTATAATTTTTTGTCACTCAATTGTTTTCTTACTTTTATTTTAGTCACTAAAATTCTACAATTCTTAGTTTTATCACTCAACTTTGGCATTATTTATGTTTTAATCACTCGAATATTAAATCATAAATAATGGAGTGACGTGGCTTTTTTATTGACGCGGAAGCCATGTGTCGACCACCTCATCATTCTTTTTCCATTTCATCATCTTTCCATCGATCTCATTATATCTTCACGGCCCACTCTTCTAAAATCAAGGGTGGATCTCGATATAAAAAGTTGAGGGTCAATTTAAAATTTTTGAAAATTATAGAAGTCTAAACTATTTTTAATTGAGATTTAATGAGAAAATTTTAAAAAAGGTTGAAATAGGACTTAATTAAAAATATTTTAAAAAATAAAAATTTATTTTTTAAAGGGGCCAAATTTAAAAAATTAAAAGTTGGAAAGGTCGAATGTGAACTATCCAAAAGTTTAGAGGGACCAGGGTCCTTCTAATCCGGCAAAATTGGGGGAATAATCCCAATTGAATTTTTATTTAGGGAATAAGGGTTGTTCGATTGAAATTTTAGAATGTAGGCCAAAATCCACAGGACCACGCCAAGTGCTCTTGGCGTCCTTGGACCTCGCCATGTGGAGGTGGCGAGGTGATGTGAAATGCCCTTAATCGGCTCAATCAAGGGGCTTGGCAGGCATGACAAGCCACTGCCATGGCATGCAAGATGCGAAATGCAGCTTTAAACGTTGGGCAAAGCTTGCCACCTAGAGGTGGCGAGGTGATGTTGAGTCAGCATGCATGCATGCACAAATCAGCTTTCACGTAAAAGCTGGTCACGACACCATTATTATTATTATTTACATTTTTATAGGCTATATAATAGTAGTGTATGGAGAAAATTTTGAGAGAGTTAGAAATGCATTGTATTTGAGAGAGGTTGAGACATCAATTTGGGTGATCGTTTTTGAACATATATTCGAATACGGTGAAGATTGTTGAAGTGTATTTTTTGTAGATCTTCTCGGTTTCTCAGAAGTAAGCATTTTTAATTAATCTGTTGTTGTTTTTTTAATTGTAGAGGGTTTGTAGATTTTTTTTGTGTGATTGAAGATATATTTGAAGGCTTTTGAGCACATTTACACGGTTTACCATAAGATCCGATAACTTTTTGTATTTTTTTAATTTATATTCGTATAGATCAAAATTTTTGAAGTTAATACATTTTTTGGTTGTATATATATTCGAATGATAATTATTTTGTAGATATGCAAATAGAAAATGGCAGCTGGAGGAGTTTTGTTGTACCGTGATCATGAGCACATTTCGTCTCATATTCATGAAGAGCAAGTAAGTAATTTTGTCGTAATTTAAAATTTATTAGGTCATGTGTAATATGAAATAATTTATTATAATAAATTAATTATAGGGTGTAGAGCATAGCATCCGCCGTCGAGGAATGAAGATCAATGAATCTTCTGATCGCATAGTTTATTACCTACAACTTGCCGGTTTTATAATGCTTTATTTCTCCGTGGATTTAAGATAGTCCCCGGGTTGATTACCGCATTGATTGAACGGTGGAGACCAGAGACTCACACATTTCATTTTTCATTTGGCGAATGCACAATAACTCTGGAGGGTGTAGCAGTACAGCTTGGTGTCCCAACAAATGGGAAGCCGTTGGTTGGAGAGAACAAGTATAATGCATTTGAGCTTTGCAGACAGTACCTTGGTAAAGCTCCTCCTGAGTCATGTGTGGATGGTTTACGTCTCAGAATTTCATAGTTGCAGCGTGAATTTATGGTAACAGATGGATATGGTCGCCGAGAACTTGAGTGTGCAACTCGAGCGTATATACTGCAACTTATTGGTGGGGTATTGATGCCAAATACATCTGGTAATATGGTTCACACACAATATCTGTCGTTCTTGGCTGATTTTGACACAGATGCTACATATAGTTGGGGATCTGCAATATTGGCATTCTTGTACCATAAAATGTGCAAGGTCGCAATTATAAATGATGAGAAAAAGAATTCAGATATGAGTGGATGTCAAATCTTATTACAGTCGTAGGCGTGGTACAGTCTGCTTTATCTAACGCCCATTGTGGAAGTACCTGTACCGTTTGAGTTTCCGCTTGCTGGAAGGTAATATTGTGACTACAGTCTTATATAGATATTTTACTTATCTAATATTTATCTGCAACGACTTAAAAATATAAGTTCAATATCTTTGCAGATGGAGACATAAGTTGAAGAATGCGGGGGTGGTGCACAACACTACCAGAGATATAAGACTAAAGATCCAAATAATACAGAAAGATCATGTATCATAATATTATTTTTAAATTAAATATTGACATTGTATTTTTTAAGTAATATGTTTGTTTGTGTATGCATATTAATATTTGTGTTTTACAGTTTATTTGGCAGCCATACGCGAATGACACAATCAAGGCTTGCCTATCAAACACTGTGCTTCAATGTTCATCATTATGGGGTGCAATTGTGCTTTTGATCAATTTTTCTATTGTTGAGTTTCATTGTGCTGACAGAGTGTTGCGACAGTTCAATTTCCATCAACCCATTCCTAGAGCTCCGCATGAACC
This sequence comes from Hibiscus mutabilis, assembly GCA_019671005.1. Taxonomy (NCBI): domain Eukaryota; kingdom Viridiplantae; phylum Streptophyta; class Magnoliopsida; order Malvales; family Malvaceae; genus Hibiscus; species Hibiscus mutabilis. The sequence goes on from CM033717.1 coordinate 74,520,331, forward strand.
TATTCATATTGTTCGTAGAGGTAGATTCAATGATAATTGGACTCCAAAGCAAGCCGATTTCATTGAACAGTTGGAGGAAAGATAGACGCGGTGGGATGATAATTTGAATCCACTTCAAGCTAGTGATTTTGAATTTAATACATAGTACTATTCATGGTTTTTGGAAAATGGAAAACCATTCATAGTATCTCCCGAAGACGCAAATAAATGGCTTGAAGATCCGCGGTGCTCAAGACACGTACACTTCTCATTCGAGTTTGGTCAGAGCTCTCAAGAACCAACAAACGAACCAAACTTGGAAAATTTTTCGGGTTGGCCTTCTTCGTGGTCACATGTGCAATCCCAATCCCCCCAAACATGTACGCATTAGTCCTTGGGAAGAAGCAATACAACACGGGTGTCCACCATTTGGTAATGTTTCAGAACAACCACCACTTGGAGAAAGCTTAGCATTTCATCAAACATTTGGATTTGGTAATGTTCCGAAACAATCACCAATTAATTTTCCAATTGGTGCTAGCTCATCTTCTCAACTGGCTAACAACGATGATGGAGGATACATATCACAATTTCAGTATCCTCAAACATCCGTATATGGGGAAGGTATGGGTGTTGGTAGTATGACAACTCTATTGTCGACTACCACCATTAGCAGCTCATCATTCCATCTGGAAGATATGTATGGTACACCATTTTCTATGTAAATTTCGGATGATCAATTTGTGAACGATGAGCATGCTCCGAATTGACCACGAAGAACTCATCATCCCCCTCAGTGGTACGAACAAACATCATCCTTCCACCGGTAGGATTTACTGAGGAAGAGGAAATAGGAAATATGGTTTCTTTATTTATTTGTAATATATGTTTCGATTTTAAATATTTGTGGTCTTCGGGTATTTCATGTTATAGCACGTATTTCTTTCAATTTCATTTTGATATTTAAGTTTTTTATATTTCGATATCAAAATTGAAATTCTAACTACAAATTAAAAAATCAAGAAATAAATAAATAATTGAATTTTAAAAAATAGGATAAAATGAAATTAAAAAAACGAGAAATGATTGAATTTGGTTCGAATATTAACTGTAAAAAAGGAAGGTTAATTTTAGTTCGAATATTAACTGTAAAAAAAGGAAGATTAATTTTGGTTCGATTATTAACTGTAAAAAAGAAGGTTAAATTTGGTTCAAATATTAACTGTAAAAAAAGGAAGGTTAAATTTGGTTCAAATATTAACTGTAAAAAATGGTTAATTTTGTTCGAATATTAACTATATATTTTTCGCACAATTGTTTTTTTACTAATACTTTGGTTTGATATTTAAGTTCGTCATTTAACTTCAGTATTCAAATTCCAACTCAAAATGCAAACATGAACGAGAAAAAAATATATTTACATTACCATAAAATGTACGATCAAACAAAATCTAGGTTGATGGTCCAGCACGATAGTTGGAAAGATTGAATTTGTTCGGACACTTGTTTCTTGTATGACTAAGTCCCCTACAAATAGTACAATGTCTACCTTGAACCCCCTCTCTATCATCCGGATCATCCATATTAGTATGAATACGAGTGGATGTCGGTTAACCCTTCAACTTTCTACGAAGCTCTGGATTTGGTAACCATTCTTTGTATATTGGCTCTATCGTCCAATAATCTTGGTTTGGGATTATGTTGAATCGGATTCTGTATATATTTGCTATATTCTCCAGTTTATAACACCCATCCGCAAACCCGTAAGGGTCAAGACGAAAATGTAAGCATGCGGCGTGTGTGTGAGAGCAGGGGTATCTAAATGCTTGGAATGCACCAGAATCATACCATCTCTGAGGAAGGTTTACAGTGAACATTTTTTGCTCATCTCGGACCTTAGCTTCGACAGAAAATTTAAAACCATGTGGGTCGAATGTTCTGACTCGCATAGAGGTTGCTTCGGCTTGAAGTTCGATCATTCTATCCTGCAGGATTTGAGACCAATTTTGTCCGTTGTTTATCCGGGCGTTAACTTCTTCCCCTTTTTCGGACCACACTTTACCCAATCTAAAGTAAGTCTCCCACACAATACTTGCAATTGGAAGATGGCGTGTTCCTTTAAGCACTAAGTTTTATAGCCTCTGCAAGATAAGTTGTCATATGGCCACAACGTCGACCTTCATCGTAGGCTTGTGACCATCTTTCCCTGGGCATGCCATTTGCAAAATTAAATGCATTCCAACCGTGCCACTTCAACCTGTTTATCCTCTGTTCGAATTTTGGTTGAACTAGTTCATACCCTATTTTAAAAAAATAAGTTAAATAAGTCAACAGGATCAGCTCAAAAAAATTATTAATTTTTATAAGCAACGAATAACAACTTACCCGTGCCTAAAATCTCTTTTCGGACCTGATTGTTTCTAAAATGTTTCTTCACATTTGTCGCAATATGACGTACACAATAGGTTGGATATGTATGTGAAGGCTTCCATAAACTTTCATCTCCGTCAATTACTGATAAGAGCGCAGTCCCCTATCGGAAATTATGCAAATCCCATCTTCTTTTACAACATGGTTGTGTAGATGCTTCAAAAAGAATTCGCATCCATCCGCGTCTTCCTTTTCAACTATGAAAAAGGCAATTGAGAATGTATTATTGTCTCCATCTTGTGCAACAACCACAGATAATATATGGCTGTACTTCCCATACAGCCAGGTACCATCCACTTGAATCATGCGTTTGCAGAATGAGAACCCTTCAATGCACGCATTGAACGCCCAAAATAACTTACTAAATATTCTTTTACCAAGAATTAATTCACCTTGTAAGTTGAACGCCAGTTTTGTTTCGTATTCTACCATGGTTCCTGGGATGAATATTTGCATTGCTCGAAAAAGAGCTGGTAGCTCATTATACGATTTATCCCAATCACCATACAGTTGTGCATCGCCTTCTGCTTTGCCATCCACGCCTTGTAGTAAAATGAAATATATCCAAGCTGAGTCCAAATGGATGCTACTAACACTGCAATCGAAATTCTTGGCTCTTGTTCAACCAATGCCTTGGTGTAAGCACATATCAGATCAGAGTCTAAATTAATGTGGTCCTCTGATAAAGCCATATTGAAACATGTGTGCTGCTCAACGAACCGTGACACCTCCCACATCTGACTCCTTTTCTTATATGAAATTCTTACCCACCAAGGACATTTGCTCTTCCAATGAAGACACCTTACACTATAGGTACTTTTATTAGACTCAACAACAGAAAATGATGTATGGTGTTTGATGCAGTGCTCCTGAACTGCCAGCTTGACAGCTTTTTTTGTTTCGAATTCAGCCTTCAATACCAATTCTCCAAAGTTTGACGATGATGAAAAACCAAATACGCGGGCTTGATGTTCTGGATCTCGTATTACAATATAGTCCACCTCATACATGTGGGCTGCTGGAGGTTCATATGATGGATAAATGGGTTCTGGTTGATGGGGCTCTGGTTCAACATAACCCCAAACTGGCTGCTCTTTTCCCAACCCGAGCCTAGCAATAGCCGTAGCCCAAACATCATTTTCAACATCGATACCATTACCCTCAGAAACATCTGTCATAACAGCCTCAACATCATCAGCATCGAGTAAGTGCACGTCATCATCTTTCGTAATAGGCATAATATTTTCTTCATATTCACTAAAATCATCAAGCGATTCGCCCCAACGACCAACTGTGGGTTCGGTGTCACAATATGTTGATGAACTCATTCTCTGTAAATATTAAAAAACATAAGCAAAGATTAAAATTTGATTTTCTTATTAAAATTTTAAAAATAATAAACAACAAACGAATTACAATTTCGAAAATACAAAAAGTTACCGGATTCGACGAGAAATCGTGTATATGTTCTCTAAAGCCTTCAACAATAAAAAAACAAGTAATTATCATTTGAATGAATATATCTTCAATCACACAAAAAAATCTTCAAACCCTCTATAATTTAAAAAAATAAATTAATTAAAAAAATAAATCGCTTTGAGAAACCGATAAGATCTATAGAAAAATACACTTCAACAATTTTCACCGTCTTCGAATATATCTTCTTCAAAAACTATCACCCAAATTTTCAACTCAAACCCTCTCAAATCTTCAACTTATGCAAATTTTTCCTGAACTCCTCTTCTCTATACATCCTATATATGTGTGCGTGTTTCATTTAAACTAAAAAAAACCCTAATCGCACCAGCTTTCACGTGAAAGTCGGCCGATCCATGCATGCAAAACAACACCTCGCCACCTAGAGGTGGCGAGTTCAGTCGACCATTTATCAGCTTAATAAAAGCTGGAGCATGCAGGTGGGTGAAGCTGCCAGGCCTGGCTCAGCTGAGCCATTTTGTCAGGACTACGCCGTGTGCAAAACGGCGAGGTCGGAGAACACCAGGAGCAGGTGGTGAGGTCCATGTTTGCACTATAGCTTTTGGCCTATTTTGCCAAATCTAGGTGATGGAACCCTATAAACCAAACATTTATCTGGTTTAGGACTATTCCCCTAACTTTACCTTATAATCCTCACCAATACACGTCTCTGTCTACAATGATATTATTTTTGGTTAAATCTGACTTTTTAAAACGACGTTATTTTAGCGTCATCTATTTTGTAATAGTCGCTGGTTTTAATGGTGAAATGATTAAAGTAAAAAAGCTTAAATGAAAAATAGGTGTTCAAAGTATATTTTTGTTTAAATTTTAGGTGTCTAAAGTTTTTTTTTTTATAAAAATAGGTGTCCAAAGTTTCAATAGTTATAATTTCAGGTGTATGACCGCTAAAGGGTGTTACAAAAATTGTCAACCAATTAATGCTTGATACATGACACTAATTTTTTTCTAAAAATTTTTTAAGGAAAAAACCCAAAATTTTATTTTTTTTCATAAAATCTCAAAATTTTGGGATTTTATAAAAAAAATTAATAAAAATTTGTTTTAATTTTTGTAATTAAAAAATAAAATAAACATGTCACGTGTCAAGTATTGATTGATTAACAATTTTTTAACATCTTTTAACGGTCATACACCTACAATTGTGGCATTGTAAACTTTAGGCACCTAAAATTATAAAGGTTGAAACTTTAGATATCTATTTTTACAAAAAATACTTTAGGCATCTAAAGTTCAAAAGATATATACTTGAGTACCTATTTATCATTTAAGCCAAATAAAAACAACTAAAAAAATGAAGTGATAATTTTTTTTAAAAAAAATTAGTGATCAAAATAAAAATAATAAAAATTCCATGGCTTCAACATCGCCGTCGTCTCTCTCTCCTCTGCCGGTACCCATGGAACTCTAGGCATCCAACCGTCAAAAGTTACTCAATTCTTTTCGCCAACACCTCTCCGACTCCTCTCGCCCCCATCACGGCTTCGTTCTCCTCCAGGGACTCTTATTTAAGTAATTTCTCAATAACCTCCATTCCCGCGCGCCTTTATTGTAGTTAAAATTTATCGGGTCAATCGATCGAACATGGCGGTGAAGAGCAAACGCGCTATTGCAGCGATCACCTCGAGCTCTTCAGGTACCTCGACCATGCATCTCTTTAAAACCTTAATTAAATTACAATTCAGTTCAAGCAATATAATTAATTGGATTTTAGGCAAGAGAGTTACTTCGCTTACCTGTTTGGTGTGATAGAGCATTGTTCTTGTTCGTTTATTTAATTAAATGAACAAAAAAATTTATTCATGTTAGTTCGTTTAATAAATATATGATCTTAATGAGGTGATTCGTTGGGCTTCTCTCTTCGGGAGCCTGCTTTCTGGCTTTTTGGTGCAAAAAAACACCACCGGCCGAAGACTAGTGGTAGGTTGTCTTGCTAGGCTAAATGAACCGAACAAACAAAAACAAGAGAATATTTATATTCGTTTGTTTAATTTTAACCGAATAAATGAACAAACAATTAAACGAAAATAATTTATTGTTCATGTTCGTTTGTTAAAAATGTAGCTTGTTCGTGTTCGTTTATATTCGTTCGTTAAAATAATAAACGAACACAAATGAATGAACATGAACTGACATATGTGAATAAATTTAAACAACAAACATATGTGAATAAATTTATTTATTTTTAATATAATACTTTGGTTATGGTAAATAATAAATATAAATGGATATATGTTAATAAATTTAAATGCACAAAAACGAACGAGCATAAATGAACGGATTGCCGAATGTTCATGAACGAACAAGCCCTTTGTTCTTTCTACAAGTTTATGCAGCATGAAACATTACCAAACATAAACATTACCATTAAAGGACCCCTATATTATACTTCTTAATTACGAATCATTTTGCGTAGTTTAGAAAACAGTCACTGAATATCGTATGGTCTAAACTTCTATAAGTTTTAGGGACTACACTGTAAAACTGATAATTTAGGTGTCCTTTAATGCAATTAACTATGCCACAATGAAACTCATCTCAATAGAAATACACTCATAAATTTTCATGATATTCCAATAACATTTACCGAACAAATTAGACCATACGATATTTAGTGACCTTCTTGTAAACTATGCAAAACTGTTCCATAACTTATTTAACCGAATTAACTAACACAGTACCGATACACTTGCGGCCGTATTGGTACGCCATACGTAATTTAAGAATTCCAGATTCAAACATAACAAGCCCATATCTATACAGTTGGGCCTGTATCGATATAGGTTGACCGCATTAACTTCGTATTGATACGCCTTGACCCCGTATCGATACCACTTTTGCACCCAAGTTCTAGTAGCCAAAATATGTACCGATACGCCTAAGTCGTATCGATACGCCCCTTTTTGACCAACATTGACCTGACCAAATTTGCAAGGCCGTATCGATACGACATTACTTGTATCGATACGCCCTGCACTGTAATGATAGATTTTAGCTGGTTTTTAATCAAATTAACCTATCAATTGATATCCAAATGCAATGAAACTTTACTAGCAAGGTTAAAACACTATAAACTACCAACAAGCCAAATTTTACATTCGTTCAAATCCGTTTACTAGGTTTTACCTTTTAAAGCCAAATATGTCATTTTAGTCACTTTTAACACAACATAAATGTCATTTTAGGGTCATACCACCCTACACAAAACATAGGCGATACATACATATCCAAAAGGCCATAAGTGACCAGTTTAACTACTTTGCCACCATCCTAGGAGTTTATAAGGTCGATATACATTACTTTAACTTGCTAGTGACTTGTCAAGCTTCCAACTTCTCCGATCTCGATTCAATAACTCGATCAACCTGAAATGTATGAGATGAAATACATTAGGCATACTTTGCCTAGTGAGGTAGCCATAACCAATGTCAATATCAATGATATGCATTCCCATCTATACAATAACAATGACAATACAATGGTTCAACTATGGCAATGTGTATCGACATTTTTTTTAAAAGCTACTAAACTATCCCACTTTTTGAAAAAGATTTGTTTAAAAGGTGAATTTCTTTTGAAAACTCTTGTTCCTTTGAAAAACGATTGAAAATTTGGAGTGGCCACCGACCACTTGGATAAGGTAGGCCAGACACCACAAAACCAGAGATTTGTTTTGAAAGGGTTCGTGAGTTGGTTACGCGTGGGGAATGATTAGCACCCCCATCATGCCCGGAAATCGGTACCAAAATATTTGTTGCTTTTAATTAAAGGAAATTGTCAAAATTTTAAAGGAATTTAATTTGGCGACCTTAATTGAAAATTAACCTTAATTGAACGGGCTTTATCAAATTGGGGGTTCAAATTAATTGGACATTTAATTAATAAGGTTGACGATGCATTGGACCATAGACTAAACCGACATTATATAAGCTTGACTGCCATGTTAGTTTATGGTTCGAATCTCGCACGTCACCTTTATGTATGGTGCAAGCAATTAAAATATGATGTAATGATTTGGCTAAGTTTTAATTTTACCTTGAGTCAGCAAGGATTAATTCAAACATTTGGTCAACATCCGTTAAGCTCGGACTGTTACGACGTAAATATTGAAATTGATGAATACATCCTCTTTTTATGGTTTAAATTAATTAACATGTAAATCAAATGGGCCAAATGATGACAAATAAAATGAATGCCAAATAAGGGCTTGCAAATTAAACACACAAAGGCCCACCTAAGGCCCTAACCTAAAAGACCCAAGTTATGGAAGATCCAATTAGTGATCTAGTTACTAATTTGGTGATTCTAATATTAACCCTAAATTAATTAAACCCTAAAAAAACTAGAAAACCCTAACAAATTATGAATTATCTTGTAACATGATAATTAATTCAATCGATTTTGAACTAGTGTTCCAATAAGCCAAGAACACTATTTAAAACAAATTGAGTTAATTAACCATGGTTTAAGATTAAATGTCAATCTAAACTTACAATTGATTTTATCCCAAAAATGATTAAGAAATGTTCAATTAGTTTAATAGATTTAACATTTATCCCAATAACCCAAGGATAAATTTAAATTCACTAAGTTAATTCGAACCTAAATCCAACTAAGGCTCTCAAGAATCTAATCTTAGAATTAACTTAATTAATTTAAGGATCGTGCCCCTATTAGACGAGCACACGACCTAAATTAATTAAATTAATTCCTAAACTAATCTAAAACTAACTTAACAACCCAAGGCCCACTAAACTAAGACTAACCCTACGCCCAAACATACAAATATAAATATATTTAATGTACTTTCTATACTAAAAACATATTATATAAAAAACCTTATATGATATATATTATATGAAAACAAGGAACCTATATTATATACATGCATAAAAACTATATATTATATGTTTTATAAAAACTACGTTATATATTATGCACATTATATATATTATAAGAAACCCTAGGTTATATTAGGACTATACATTATATTCTGTATGAGAAAAAAACTACATGTTATGTATAGTATATGTAAAAAACAACTATATATGTTACATGTTATGTAAAACTATACACTATTAACTATATATTATGTAAAACACATATGTTGTATATGAACTATGTATTATGAACCAAATATTTTATCAAACATAATCGTATGCTAAACATGGCAACCACATATATTCATCATCAACCAAGGTTTTAAACAACACATATATGAACAATATAAAGTGAAAACATAAATAAAAACACTACAAGGCTGGAATTTAAACATGCATGAACCATGGGGTAGGCTAGGGGGTTTCAAGTCTAGATTTGGGACCGGATTTAACACAATCTAAAGCTTAAAAGACCAAAAGAGGATTTTCTCGAGTCTCAAAATTCGGACAAGATTGAAAGCTTAAGGGACCTAGGATGGGATTAAAATAGGCAGAAGCCTTTATTATCGCAATGAGCCCACATGGAGAGACTAATACCATGATTTACCCATGCGAAAAGACCGCGGGGAAGCATGGCTAATACCATTTTAAAAGCGGGGGCCAAGAATAAGAGTTAATTTTTTAAAAAAACCGAACCATTTGCCCTCTTTCTCCCAAAGAAATGAGAACAAAAGTGCTCTTCAAAGTTTACGAGGTTCATATGGTGTTCTTCGAGAACCCATATTCTGGCGGCTCCTCCACCGTGGTTTCTAGAAACCAGCGACCTCTATGTCGTACTTCGCCATGTAGGCCACCGTTCGACAGCGGCCGACAAAACCAAAAACCCCAGAAAACACTTCATTTTCACGATTTAAAACCTAATCTAAACCCTATTTTTCCAAAACACGACCCTCTTTTGTTTGAAAATCCTTAAAACCAAAACCCTAAAAGCCTTTTTATCATATTTTTCCCTACTGATTCAACATCTACAGGCTCAAAAGCACCAAAAGTCTTATCACCGACGGGGAAGCATGATGGCCTAAGGGAAAATAGAGCGACGCAAAGGTAAAAGAAACCCTAACCCCTTCTTTTTTGTATACGATATGCTTTGAAATGCAAAAGAATAATAGAATATACCTCTAGAGGCTATTTTTGATTCTATTCTCTAAAATATCCCCAAATAGTTCTTGGGGTTTTACAACTGTTGGTTCAGTTTTTATAACCGAGTATTACATGTATTTTGTATTTACATGAAAATCACAACGAAAATTGCTATTGGTTGCTGCTGTTATTTGTTTGCATCTTTCTGAAACCTCTGAAATGTTGTTAAGATATATCGTTCATAGTCTGACATTTTTTCCTTTGTTTGTATGTGACGAGAGAGGAGGGGACCATCCATGGTTGCTAGCGTGGCTGTTGGCGTGGCAACTGATGTGGCAGAGCGATGGTGAGGTGGCGTCGGGTCACCGGTTTTCTTCAGTCGACGTGGAGCCAGTGTTGGAAGAGCAATAGACGCAGACGTATGATGTACACGCAAGCGGGGAAGCTGTAAAGCCACACGTGGGGGATCGTGTGGAATCTGGAAGATTCCCTTGGCTGCATCATGGCCGTTAGATCAAATCTTGATCTAACGGTGGGGATGAGGATGCGCCAAAGAAACATATATTATTAGGATTTTGTTTTATCAGATTAAAGCTTTAGAGTTTGGGCCTAAACGAGCCAGATGTGTTATATACTTTGTAAAATGGGCTGATATATAAATAATAAACTTGGGCTTTTTATTTAACATTATTTATTGGGTTTAATTATTAATATTTTTAATGATTTTTTTAGTTTAGTTTTATGGCACCAATAATAATAATAATAACAATAATAACTATAATCGTAATAAAAATAATACTAATAACATATAGTAGTAATAATAAGCTACCAAATAGTAACTAAAAACATAAAGGAAACAATATAGCAAATCACTTATAGAACCACAAATAGGCCCCCTAGCGAAGTATAATATATAATCAAAGTATATTAAAACCATATGTTAACAAACATTACATCATATAATATATAATGTATATAATATATAGTTTAAGAAAAGCCCATGATTCATATTTTCCTTTATAGACGATATATATATATAAGCTCATTATTGAAAACAAAAATAAAGCGGGTCCACCCCGGACAAAATTAGTTATTACACAATGCAATGATCATGTTCAATAGAAATACTATCATAATCAACAATAACCCTTGGATCGATCCAGAATAGTGGATACACGAATTCCTACGCCTCGCCAAATTAATGGATGGTCTAGTCCCTCCGCCTCGCCAATATGACAAATATCACAACACATGAGATGAGACATCGAATGTATGATCCTGAGGCTGTGAGACACCGGGCCTCACTCAGAGTGTATGCTCCCAAGGTTGTGTGACATCGGGCCTCACTCCAGGTTTATGATTTGATGCATATGTTTGCTTTGTGAGGTTGATTCATCTTTTGCTTGCTATGTGTTTAGGCGTGTAATACCCTAAAAACCGGCTCAGTAGAATTTTGATTTCTGATGAAATTTTTTTTTGACAGTTATATTCATTCATCTGAATTAATTGATTCGATTAATTTTAAGTAATTAAGTCTAATTTAGAGAAGTTAAGAAGTTAAGGATCAATTGGTAAAGATATAAAGGGTTGGGTCATTAGTATAAGTAATGGAAAAGATGAGTGATTAAATGTGTAATTAAGCCAAAAGCTATTTATTGAATAAAGTGTAAGAAAGTAAAGTTATCTAGTGACTAAGTTGTAAGAAATTAAAGTTTAGTGTCCATAAAGCAAGAGGCGAAAAACACAATAGCCTAGGTTGTGATTATACCCTTGTTGGATGAATCACCATCCATGTGTCTACCTTTCATGTTTTCCTAATTATAAAAAAAGACAGAAATTTATCCAATAATGGCAGAACAATTTTCGGACAAGAAAAGAAAAAAGAGTTGTTTTCTCTTTCTCAACTTATCCTCACGCCATTGTTGGAGCTTCAAGAACTCTAGGCGTTCAATTGGAATTTGCTTACAAATTAGTCACCATTTTTGCAATCTAAACCCACTTTTGGTAAGCCCATATCCTAAGCTACATTTTGGTACCAATTTTATCATGTTTAGGGTATATGTGCTTATGAATCCTAATCCCTAAATTTAAGGTTTTGTGAAATTAAGGATTTATATGTGAAATTAAGACAACTATAAGCTTCATGGTAATCTTTCCACAATTTTTAGGGCTTTGGATAATCAAAGCCTAATCTTTTGAATTTAGACTTCTATGTTTATTAGAGATTGTATGATATGTTGTCCATTGATGAAACCCTATGTGAAATTCATGATTAGATCAAGCTCCGGTCATGGAATTCTCATTTCAACAATGGTAAATATGGAGGATTAAACTCGGTTTATCATTTTGGATCAATAAATTTATTAAATCAAATATAAATAATTAAAGTCTCAAGAATGGTTATGTCACCATCTAATTAAATTTAATTAATTTTATTAATATAAAATTAGTGATTTGTTTGAAAGAATGTTAAATATTTTGATCAAATGAGTAATTATACCCTTTTTTTGTTTAACCTTTGATATTTGCTTTTGTAAGTATAACTTTAGTTTTGATATGATTTATGTTTTAAATGAAAATAAGATATTAAGGGCTTAATTGGTAAAAATTGAATTATGATTAATGACAAATTATTATGATGTGTTGAATTTATGGAGTTCAACCCATTAAGTTATGATGGCTAAACTATGATGCTAAAACAAACTATGAATTTTGATAAGATTCACTTTATTGTGATATAAATATGTTACGGTATTTTGGAGATTAAAGCTCAATTTGAAACTATAAGACGACACTTTAATAACAAAACTCAAAAATGATCTAAGGAATGAATTAAAGGCAAACCTTGGACACTTTGTTCTTTGGTACAATGGTATATCATAGAATTATTGAGCTCATGTACGAGTTTGGATTACGACGATGGGTTATATATGATATGCTTGAAGGATCATTATTTTTGCTTTGGTCATGTGCAATAGTTGGAGGGTTGGCCATTCTCGGTTAAAGGATTACAATGCTATTATGTCCAATGTGATCCAAGGCAAATAGTTGTTGGGAAAACGCATGAACTCAAATATGAATTCTTATCCAAGGGAAAATAAAAGAAAAAGATATGATTATAAGACATGAAAAAATAAGAAAAATTTGAATAAGAAAGTCTTTGAAAACTTTGATTTATGATAAGCTTTCATAAAAAAGCTAATATGTTTATATGACTTGAAAAATAAGATTAAGATTATTCTCAACTTATATAAATTGAATAATATTTGATATCTTATTTACACACATTAACTATGATCTTTTTAACATTGAAATATTTATATAACAATTATATTTTTGTGTTTTAACTACCTCACTAAGCTATGTAAGCTTACCATATTTCTTTGTATACATTTTAGGTATAAAATCTCCGTAAATGCTCAGGATCGAATTTAGGGGTTGCAAGTCACTCTTAAGCCATTGAGTAAGTTCCTTTGTCAAACTCCTAGTTTGTGGCATATGAACTAAGCTTTTGCAGTAAGATGAATATGATTTTGGATTGATATTATGATTTGAATAGGTGGTATGGAATGAATATGATATGACAACTAAGAAAGAATAGTTTAAGTTATGTTTATAAGTTTGATTTAATGACTTAATAAAGAAAGGTATCAATCATGTTAATATTGGTTTATGTTATAACTTATATGTTTGGATATGTAAGTTAATGAAACAAAGCAAGCTATTGAATGGTAAGTAAAGTATATATAAGCTTATACAAGTTGGTAAATGAAGCTCTATGCTAGGATTTTGTATGCATGCTTATGAAAATATGTGAAATAAGGTAAGTGATGAAATGAACCTATAAAAAGTACTTGGTAAATTGTATGGTAATTTAGTTTGATAAAATTATATTCCTTGGTCCACTAAATTTTTAGAAATTTATAAGTAGGTCCCTAAAGTTTTAAGAATTTATTGTTTAGTCCCTAAATGATAAAGATTGATCTATGTGGATAATTTTTATTCATGTGTAATCCATAACAAGACCCAAATCTATAATAATATGAATTGTCAAAAATTTTCAGTTAAGTCCCTAAACTTTGGTAAATTTACACTTTAGTCCTTAAATTTGGAAAACTTTGCAATCTAGTCCCAGTTGTTTTAAATCAGAACTTATTTTAATTATGATATTTGATGATGAATAATTTTCTTTAGTGTTATGTATGTTTTGTATATGTTTGACCTTGATTTGAATGTTGATTGTCCCGATTTAATTTTCGGTAACACTTCTGATCCGATTTTCTTCCAGACCGAGTAGGGGTGTTACAAGCCGGCTAAAGGTAGCGTCATATGTTGTTATGTTGCCATGTCATCATCTCTAGATACATGCTCATATTTATGATTTGCATGAAGCATAGTAGAGTGTATCTACGGAGCTTGTCAGCTTAGCATTCAGAAATGTTGTTTCCGTTCGCATGTTAGTAGGTTGGTACGTTGCTTCGGAGGAGCACCATCGGAGTATGATTTCAGTAGGTTGGTATGATTTGAATTTTGATTGTCCCGATTTGGTAACACGTCTGATCTGATTTTCTTCTAGACCGGGTAGGGGTGTTATAAGGCGGCTAGAGGTAGCGCCATATGTTGTTATGTTGCCATGTCATCATCTCTAGCTACATGCTCGTATTTATGGTTTGCATGAAGCATAGTAGAGTGGAAGTGTATCCACTGAGCTTGTTAGCTCAGCATTCAAAAATGTTGTTTTCGTTCGGATGTTAGTAGGTTGGTACGTTGCTTCGTAGGAGCACCACCAAAGTAGGATTTCAGCATCGACTTGTTCAGAGTACAATACTTGGATTTATAACGCGAGTCGAGTGCTTTTTATATTTTTAATTTAAACGGAGCTCCCATGTAAATGTTTTCAAAAGTTTATCTATGTTTAATATGTTTTGAACTTAATGGATTTTGTGAAAATTGGTTGTGGATTGGGCTAAACTAGGTGAAATTTTATGGTTGCGAGTTGGGCTTGAGGCCCAAATGTGGCACCGGGTTTAAGGTGTTACATTTAAGGGTTTAAGTTGCAGAGTCTATAATTTAGGATTTAGTGTTAGAGTTTAGGGTTTATGTTCAGGATTTTAGCTAGGCTTAAGAATTTTTATTTTAAAAAAGAGTTGTGTAATATTTTTTTACACAAGCTTGTTTATCAAAATATAACTCTTCATTTTTATTAAGTAGATAGGTAATTACATTCCCAAGACAAATGTTTAGATTCGAACCTATACAAAATGAAACAACATCCTTGACCACTCGACCATTAGTGGATCTCAAATATAACCCTTCATTCTAAGGTTATAAAAGTGAAGATATTAAATTTTATCAAATTAAAATAAAAAATGAATCTAAAATTTTAGTATAATAAAAGAACTAAAATCACAATTAAATCTTAAAGTTTTTAATGTTTAATTAAGTTTACTGATTTTGCTTTTATATGGTACAAAGTTAGGTCACAAATAAAAAGTCGTGTACCCGTAAAACTCGTATACCCGGTTCAATTTTTTGTTATCTTTTAATCTAATTTAAAAAAAAACACACACAATGATTCGAAATTAGTTTATCAAAGCAATGACAAGTATGATGAACATCGTGCTACAGTAAATAGCTCTAGTAGCAGTGAGGAGATAGACGTGCACTGAATTCAGCCCACATCAGTATGAAGATTTGGCTGCCAACTAAAACCTTACCTTTACACTCTTTTGAACTGTATGATTATATTTTTTTCTATGCTGTTACACTGAATTTATACCATGGTTAGTGTCAATTAATACAAATAAAATAAGGATTCAAATTTAGTTTTAGGGTAAAATGGTAAGAACCTAAAATAAAAATATAATTTTAAATTAATATATATATTAAAAGTACCGGGTCGGGTCAGGTACCCGGTCACCAAAAAATTTCGGCTTAGACCCCGCCCAACTACCCGGGAAAAATTACCGATCGGGTACCCAACTCGGTCGAGTAATTTTTTAAGAAAAATACCCGATTTTTAAGGTTTAGGTTGACGGGTCAACGGGCCGGGTATTTTTGAACACCCCTACTGCCAAGAGTGTTGGTAATTATGGAATACTTAACTGAATATTACTACTTAAAAGTACATTTATTTCTACAATCGATGACTTGTCTATCCAAAAAAACTAATGTTGATGAGCAAGCATTTGGCCAGCCGGCCAAGCTGCTCATCTTTGTTCCCTCGTATTCTCATAGGTTATAGGTTCTAGACCCACTAGGATCACCTTCTTTTCCTCCCCTCTAGGTAGGATTATGATTAGAATTAAGATTTGTCAAAAATAAAAACTAATGTTGATAAGTTATCACTAGAACGAGTTTAATTATTAATTTTCAGTGTTTTGTTAACTTATATAATAATAGACATTGATCACAAGTTTAAAGCTGATCCATGTCCAAAACAAAAATGGAATACTTAACCATCGGTTAAGATAGAAGAGATCATTATCATCTTAATTAAGTCTTATATTTTGAATATATATATAAGGGTAAACGATTGAAAAGGTCACTTACGTTTAGTAAGTGTAACTTTTGGTCACTGATTTCAAAAAAATGAACGTTATGACCACTTACGTTTTCGTTGTGTAAACTTATGGTCACTCGATCATTTTTTGTCGTTAAATGTTAACGGGAAACTGATCCAACAGGGGTAAAAATAGGGTAAACTACTGAAATTTTTTCTTATGTTTAGTAAGTGTACACTTTTGATCACCGATTTCAAAAATGAACGTTATAATCACTTACATTTTCGTTGTGTAAACTTATGGTCACTCAAAAGCTTTTTGTCGTTAAACGTTAACCCTGTCTTCATGAGCCACATGTAACCGTTGTATCTGTTCTATATCGTCAAGAAAACACTCTTAAAGCATCAAACCCTGTCTTCATGAGTCACACATGTTGTCATAGTGCTCTGGTCACCTTTTCCGAGAAACACCGGTCCAAAACATACCCTTTTACCGTATTCATCTTTTTCATTGGGTTAAATCTACCCAAACGAACCAAAGCTCTTGCGCCACTGTATAACCATTGTATTTCAGTCACTATTTGCTTCAATATTGGTGTTGAATCAAAGTTCAACACCCATATTAATATTGTGTTGAATTAGGTAACAATTTAAGAAGTTACTGGTCGAATCATGGGTGATGGCTTTGCGGAAATGAGCCGAGGCATGCAATAGGTGTATGTGTGAGATAGCTCGACAGTGAGCGTGGCGATAATCGATGGGTGCGAAAGGGCTCTGGTCTTGTTGTGCAAGTACACAAAGGGGTCGTAGGTGTTGAGCTTCAGAAGTTGTTGCTTGCAATGTTGAGGTGCTCGATAGTGTGGTGTGTGGAGGCCTAGTGTAGGTATGAATGGTGGTTTGTGAATAAACTATAAATTGGTTTAGGGACTGTGAGACTCGAGTGTAGGGAAGCTCGGTTTAGTGCAGTAAGTGGTGCATTGAGCTGGGTAGTTGTTACGAGGACTATGGTAGTGTGTGATCCATGAATTGTGTGTTGTAATGGGTTTAGGTTTTGGCTAAGGGTGAGCAGTGTGGTTATGGAAACTAACGAAGAAGTCGCGATTAACAGAGGGAAACCTAAAAGAAAATTGGCTTCTTGGCCAACGGGTTAAATACGAGCACATAGGGTGATTACGAATTTAAGGGGAAACTATGAAAAAAATGAGCAGAAAAAAGAAGCTATGTATTTTCAGCCATAGCGCCACATACACTAGACCTTTTGGTCACCCCACGAGCTCCGAAACTAATTCTCAGGCCATTGTCCATGCATGCGAGCCTTACCATACTCGAAGCCCAAACACACCCTTAGCCAAAACCTAAACCCACTACAATACACATGGTGACTGAAATACAGTGGTTATACAATGGCCAAAAGTAAGTGACCATAAGTTTATACAACGAAAACATAAGTGACCATAACGTTCATTTTCTTGAAATCGGTGACCAAAAGTACACACTTACTAAACGTAAGTGATCATTTCAGTTTTTACCCTATTTTTTACCCCTACCAAATCAGCTTCCCATTAACGTTTAACGGTAATAAACGTTCGAGTGACCATAAGTTTACACAACGAAAATGTAAGTGACCATGACGTTCATTTCTTGAAATTGGTAACAAAAAACGTACACTTACCAAACGTAACTGACCATTTCAATTGTTTACCCTATATATAATTATTCACCATATATTTTAAATCGAAGGTGTCATTGACAATATTTGAAAAAATCACATCCCAAAGAAGCGAGAAATTATATCATAGGCACAACTCGCCACATCATCCATGGTTACAACCAATAAAAACCATTAATTTCATCAATTTTTCCATGTCATATTTTTTTACCAAATAAATCTTCACTTAGTAAAAAAAAATTTAATTTAATTTACAATAAATATAATTGAAGATTCACTTTGGTAAAAATATGATATAAAAAATAATAAAATGAGTAATTTTTATTGGTTGAGACCATTGATGACATGGAGAGCCGAACCTATGAATTTCTCGAAAGAAACATAAAAATTAAAAAAATGATAAAATTAACAATGAAATTGAAAAAAAGAAAAGATTTGTCATTATGATGAAACGTACTACCAAACCATTAATTTTCATTATTATCTGCACGCGTTCTTTTCAAGCATATGATAAAATCACGACTCGGTATCTGATCTGATCTACCGGTATCCGTTTATTGTTCTTGATCATTTGATAAGATATACACATTTTACAAACAAGTTGTTAAAATTCGAGTCTTTTCAAGATTAATTCTTTCACTGAGATTACCCGGAGGATTCAAAAGCTGGTTATTCTTAATAATAAGGATCTTGTAACAAGGGTATCGGTGCACTCAATTGCTTCGGTCAATAAATCCTTGTGTGACTTAAGTAGCGAACATCGAGTGACCAAACATAACACGAAGAGGGAGATCGACGAGAGAGAAACCAAAAGTTTTTTTGGCCGATTCGTGAACTTCAGAGCACTTTTCGAGAAAATGGAGGTCGAATTCAGACTTAGTGGGGGCGAGACAAAGTGATTGGTGAAAATTGAGACCGAATGACCACCATCTATGACTATTTGGGGTTTAAGAGTGACAAAAAATGTTCAATGTCTAAAATTTAGTAACAAAAAAGTTTAATATCTAAATTTTAGTGAGTAAATTGAACATTTTAAAATTTCAGTGATCAAAATAGGTTTAAGAATAAAGTTTAGTGATGATTTACGTAATTTATCCTTAGTTTTAAAAAAATAGTCTTAGATTTTATCGAGACATCTCATCTAATAATGTCCATACATATGCACTAGTGTCAACTCAAGATTTTTGTCTTGCGTCCAAGCATATAAGGAGTTCGGATTGGACCAAGACAATTCTCTTAGTATTATTCTCAAATTTAAGATATTGTTTAAAGGATATTGAACTTATTATTCGATCCACAAATTGTATTTGCTTTCTGGATTCAATGATTACATTCGTCCATTATCAAGATCTTTTAGGTTATTGATTCCTTTGTTTTTAATTGGATGAAAGATAGGGTTTTGTCCAGAAGAGAAAGGACCCAAATAACTGGTTGAATTATCAATCCATGTAGCATGGTCCCAAGTTCATGGTATAGGACAAGATGGACCTTGTCTTTTCTTGTGTATTTATTCACCTCATGTGCCATGAATGTACCTTTCATGAAAAAGTGCAGTCTCTTCAACATTTCCTCGTAAAATTTGTAGAGATATTGTAAAGGATATGGACCAGCTGTAAAGAGTAAAAATCCAAAATTTTACACAATTTTCTTGTAGATCATGTAATGGAAATGAAGAAGATAGAATAAATTTTGATGTCATTTTATATCTTGAGAAAAGATAAAAAGTTGTTTGTAATGTTGAGATTTAAATTCGAACTTCAAACGTACTGAATCATAGAATACGATTTCTTTTAAAGATGATTGGATTGAACTCCAAGTTCATAAACTTGATTAATAGTAAAGCTATTTGGTAAGCACTTAAGTACCATAGCTAAACCATTAAAATGTCATATGGTACTAATCTCTGTGGGTCTAATGGTAAGAGCATAACATCTTTTAAGTAAAGTCTCGTGTTCAAGTCTTATGGTAAAAAAAAACTACCCGAATCAATTTCTGATGTAATCGGAACCCACCTGATGATTACACGAGCTTACACATTAAATAATATGTTGCCTTCCATTGAAGGATGGTGGAGTAACAAAGATGCCTTAACCTCTTATCATATCAGTAATACAATAACAATGTATATAAAACTCAGCACTTGCTGCTATTTCTGACTTTAAGTCCTTGAGATATTGTAATCAACTGAGTTTATGGATAATGAATGAAAGGAAGATTCTACTAAGGAAGGATTAATTAATTAAAGACTGGTAATTAGTGACTATTTTAGTATTGTCAAGTAACTCTGATAAGGAGGGTTGTTGGGGATGACTTGTTTTCTTCTAAACCCGGCCTCGGGCCGGCAAGCCTGAGCTCGAGATCAGGCGTCGTGTTTGAAGACATGGATTGTGCTGCATTTGATGTTCTTGTCTTGGCACCACTGAAGTCATGCTGCCAATCGTCGACCTGAATGGGACGATGACGATCCAAATCGAATCGAGGGATTGTGAGACTAGGAGGAGGTCTAGGCATGCTACTGCTTCTAACCTGTCATGGGATCAAAACAAGGAATTAGACGGAAAATCTCAACAGATAACCGGACCTATTGATCCGTGTTGCGGATAACGTACCATGTCGAACAGGCTGGAACGTCTGTTCTTCTTGTTGAGAGTTGCCTGTCGGAGAAAATACTTTTGAGCATGGCTTGCAACTTGGGTCGGAGTTCTTGTAGTAACAAAGTTTCTAGAGATGCCTCGCCAGTCTCCTTTCCCTAGCTGCTCAAGCCCTACTAGAAAGATTCTGTGTTCCTCTTCTGTCCATGGAACTCCTGATTTTACATATCCAATCCATACAAGTAAATATATACATACATACATATATATAGCAAATCGAACTTCTATAAGTACCTTTTTTTCTCTCGGGAGATCGGCCCGTGAGACCATCAGACAGATAACCGACGGAGATTTTATTGGAATTCTCATAGACCGAAACTCGAGAGCAAGACCAAGAAGAAGAAGGAGAGGCCAAAGAAGAAGGAAAGCAATCCATGCTGAAACTCTTCTTCATATGATTAACAGCACACGACGATGACGAAGATGATGAAGGTATGTCGAGTTGCAGCTGAACACCGAAGAGCCGAAGTCCACCACCACCAGTAGTAGTAGTACCCCTGAAAGTGGGGGCACAGGTCCTAGAATTATGGCCTATGTTCCCACAATGTGAGCACTTCCTGCCCATTTCCTTCCGGACAAAGCTTTTCCACCCAATTCTCAGACCAGCAACAACCAACAGATACAAACTCACAGAAAGACAGAACTGGAAGCAAATATGTTTGGTGAAATACAATATGATGAATATAAAAGGTAGGGTTCATGAAAATGGAGGCAGACCTAGATGAGATGATTGGATGGACCTAATTTATTGTCATTTTGTTGGGATATTTCCTTCCAACTTGGGTTCAAAATAAATTCTTTATCTTTCATATTATATTATACTATTTCATGTTCCATCAAATATATTGTCACTGGTATACGTATACGTACAGATATACGTATATATAATAATTTTTTATATAATTGCAGTATGTACACAAATCCATACTGTTTATTTCTAAAACTGACAAAAAGAAAAGAACAAAAAGAAAATGAAAAGAGTAGAGAAATACAAGGGAGAGAGAGGATGATCCACCAATAGTTCAGAGGTGGCCGGTAGTTGGATGACTTGATATCATAGGCAAAATATATTTGTTAATTTCAGTTTTTTAATTCAATTTGTAGGTTAAAAAATTTTAATTATCTTAATCTAAATGTTGATATTTTATTTCGTTAGAACAACTGATAGTTGATAAAAAATAATTATTCATTAAACTATAATGTCACTTCCACACTATCCAATGTATTGGCTATGAAGTTAAAAAAAAAATTAAGTGCACCAATAAATTAATATATATATATATATTAAATTCTATCGCATACACAATGTAATTATTTCTTTTAATAATATTATTTTTAAAATTTGAATAAATTTTTCATTAAGGTATAATGTGACTTAATAAGACACTAAACATTACCAACAACTAGTTGATCTAATGGTATGAGGTACTAGATCTTTTAAACAAAGTCAGTGGTTCGAATCTTGACGTTGTGAATGAAAAAAAAAACTAAGTTGAAGGGTCATCCTCATAATGAGCATTTGTAAAACTCAATGCAAATTAATCGGCTAATGAGTCAAAAATCCGTGGTTAAACAAAAAAAATACACCAAATGCTCGTTGAGCTCGTGTATCTTTTATGATTATTTATTCTTTCTATAGCAAAGATACCATTTGCCATTTGGCACTAATTGAATGGGAGAGGAAAGTATAGTATATTCTCTTTCCCGTATAAGTAAAGTTTGATTAATTCTTATTCAAAAAAAAAAGTTTGATTAATTAATTCATTATTTAAATACTTAGATGGTTATCATTGAAATTATTTAAATGTGTTATTGCAATTTGAATATAAGTATTAAATTTAAGCTTGTATTTATTAATGATTGTTGAGTTGAGTAGTAAGAAGTTTGATGTCCTTAAGTAACAATTGACTATTTGAATTTTGTGACAGGAAGAAAAAAACATCGAGAAAATCTTACGCTCACATATAGAAATTTGATCGATTCGACTTTAGATATAATCGAAACCTATAAAATAACTTAGGGTAAAGTACACAAATGGTCATTAAACTATCTCTAAAAATACAAAATGGTCATAAAACTTTCAAATGTTACATAATGGACATTAAACTTTAGTTTTTGGTACAAAATGGTCACTAAACCATTAATTGTCGGTAATT
The DNA here is from genome assembly GCA_019671005.1 of Hibiscus mutabilis. Classification (NCBI taxonomy): domain Eukaryota; kingdom Viridiplantae; phylum Streptophyta; class Magnoliopsida; order Malvales; family Malvaceae; genus Hibiscus; species Hibiscus mutabilis. The sequence goes on from CM033717.1 coordinate 74,543,235, forward strand.
GGGTGACGTGACAGTTAAATTTTTTTGAATAATATAACATTTAATCCTCCATACTGACACATTTAATCAATTTATTCTTAATTTAACCCTTATTATTGATGTCTAAATTGATTGAATGTGTAAATATTGATGATTAAATATGTTATTATACAATTTTTTGTAATTGTCTTGTCTCCCAGTTAATGACAGTTAACGACACGGTAACCATTTTATAATAAAAATTAAAGTTTAATGACTATTATGTAATTTTTAAAAGTTTAATGACCATTTGTGTACTTTACTCAATAACTTAACATCGAAGTTTCTTAAAACAAAGAAAGATATTATATATATGAGCAATTGCACTTGAAATATATATTGAGAAAATCATTTAAATAAGATAAAATAATCACATAATATAATTAGAATTTTTTCATATAATGTTAAATTGTCCATAATTTTAGATTAGAGACAATTGTGTACCTACATAAACTCGTGTCTACGTTCTCTGGATTATTACAATAATATCAATCGAGGTAAAATTTAATTAATATAATTGATAATTTACTTTTTTATTTAAATACACTTATTTTACAAATCCAACAATTGTAATTGATTTGATTATTTTTAATGAATTATAATCTAATACCATACCATAAACTAAAGTTAGGGAAAACCTATTATAAAATAATGGACTATGGGTTTAGTGTGTAGTGTATAGAATTTAAGATTTATGGTTAGAATTTATGAATTTAGGGTTTAGGATTTAAATCTTAAATACACTTCTTTTAATGACATATATATATATATATATATATATATGAAAAATACTTTGATACACAAGCTAGTTTATACAAGCATTTCAATTTTAGGGTTTAGGATTTTAGGTTAGGGTTTATGGGTTTAGTGTGTAGGTTATAGAATTTAAGATTTATGGTTAGAATTTATGAGTTTAGGATTTAAATTTTAAATTTTATAAAAAAGTTGTGTAAATTTTTTTATACCGCTTGTATATTAAAATATAACAATATATATCTTACCTGACTAGCATTTGTCAATTATATTCTGATTTTTATTAAGTTAATAATGGGTGACATTCATAGGCCAAATTGTTGGATTCGGGTCCAGAGAAGTGAGTTTAGTTTTGTGCATTCTGGAGCTGGATTCACGACTATTGTGCTATAGCCTATATATAGGCGCATGGAAACTGCAATGTGTAGCCTACCATATGACTGTTACGTTGTTATTTTCGGGGTAAAAAAATTACATAAATATTAAATTTTAAACTCTAAAATCTTAAAATTAAATCATAAATTTTAAACTTTAAATTTTAAATACTGAGTCATAAAACCTAAGCCTTTGGATGTAAACTATCAAATAATTCTCCTTTATATATTATTGAAACCAAACATATATATATATATATATATATATGCCCTGATTGGTAATTAACGGATAGCGGATTACATTAGCTAATAGCGGATAGCGGATGGTATTAGTTAATTTGACTAGCGGATTACATTAGCTGATTGTATAAAAGTATTTGGTAAAATTAACTGATAGTTGATAGTTATTTGATTATTTGAACAAGCAAAATGACATATAAGAACATGATTATATTTGATACTTATTTGAATAATTTATCAGTTATTAACATTTTGTACCTATTAATATTAATTAGATTATAAAAATTATTTTTTAATATTATTACCGAACATATATGAGGATGTACATATTATTTTTTATTTGTGAAATTATCTTTTTAATATATTTTAATAATTATTAAATTTAAATGTATATATTAATTTCTTATTTATAAAATTATATTTTGAATACAATTTTATTAATTATTAAATTTATACGTATTTATTAATTTATATATTAATTTCTATTTTATGAAATTATTTTTGTTTAGTTTTATTAGTTAATTAATTTTATGTTATTTAGAGAAATTTTTATAATTATCAAGGACAAAATAGTATTTACAAGTCTTTTATCTAAACCTCTAACTCAAAAAGCTCCTAAAATAAGTCTTTTCAAAATGAGAGGTTTCACCTTAATCCGCTATTACAATCCTCCATTTACCAAAATCTTCATTAGCCGATTTAACTGGTCAAACCTTTAAAAATATTTCAAACCTTTAAACCTTTAATTTTAGCTCAAAAAGTTGTTTACCAAACATGATATAGTTGGGCTTAAAGGAGAGTGAATCATCTCATGCCACATGAGACTAATACTTTAATCTTATACGTATATGAGTCTATTTTATGTTTATAAAATAACTAATTTGATCTACAATTTTGCACTATAAAACTCAAATCTTAAAATTTTGACTCTAAACCCTAAATTTTATATCCTAAATTCCAAATACCTACCTTATATTCAAAACCTTGAAACATAAACCCCTAAACTAAAGAGAAAAACTTCAACATACAGGCTGTGTAAACTTACACAAGCCTTTTAGTTTTAGGGTTAGGGGTTTAGTTTAGGGTTTAGAGTTTAGGGGTTTGTGTTGTAGTATTTAGAATTTAAGATTAATAGTTAGAATTTAGGGTTTAGAGTTTGTGGTTTAGTTTTTTAGGGTCTAGGTTTAGTAATTTAGGATTTGAGTTTATAGTATAAATATGCAGACTTGTATAAAAAAAATTTATTCGACTTGTGTATCAAAATTAAACCTTAAACTAAACTTCTAATCCCTAAAACTAAAAGACTTATGTAAACTTTAGTTTACACATACTCTATATCAACTTTTATTTATAATTGTTTATATCTTAAATTGTTTATATCTTAAAAAAACCTTTTAGTATAAATCAAATTTTTATTTATAAGCATTTCCTGCTTTTACCAAAACAATTTTTCCATATTTACAAACATTAAAATTTTGAGTTCAATTTTACAAAATTCAGATTTTATGATAGTAGATTAAATTTAAGAAAATCACTATAAATTCTTAAATCAGGCCTACAGGTTAGGACTCTAAGAGAAAACCACTTCGCCGTGGATTTTACTGCTTTTAAGGCTGGTATACCTTTTTCTTTTATTTTATCATTTTAATTCAAATTAATTCTTATTATAAACAAGTAAATTAAATAAAAAACGAATCCTAATTCTAGTTTATTACACAGTAATAATCCAACTAATAGAAAGTTGTTATAAATGAAAAATTATTAGATAAATATTGTTCATCACATCATCCGTGATTTTTATCAATTAAGTCCGTCTATTTTAATGTTTTAAAAAGTGAATTATAACCTCTTTCCTTATGTAATTAGAGAGTGAGTAATTATTTTGAGATGAACGAACCTGATTGGTTGGATCACGGATGACGTGATGAACATAGGAAACCATCTGCCCATAAATACGAGGTTTTCCTTTTCACAAAGGAATAAACCTCAGAAAAAACACATAAGAAAAACCCCAGAGATTGTTCTGAGAATTGTTTCTATTATACCGTTAAACATGCTGTCGAAAAATTTCAGAACGTAAGTAACCAAATCCAACCATTCTTTCTTTCTTCTTCCTCTAAACAACTGTTGGTTTTTCTTCTTTGATACTGAAACTTCATCTGTTGCAGGGGTTCAACCAGGAGTTGGCGTCAATACTACGGCATCAACGACGACGATGACGATTCTGGGAATTCTCGGATTCTAACCAAAACCATCAATTGTTACTTCAGACGGTTGTCCGAGAAAAGGTTTAATATATGCACACACATATATATATGTACATACATGTATATATTGTTTTTAGTTTTTATGTAAAATTTCACTTGTTTCAATCCAACTTGATGCAGGGCATTGGTGAGAGAGGAAGCACTGTCAGGAATCGTAAAGATTTTGGTTCACGAAATAGAGGTGGATTTCGTGGAGAACAAGTAAGCAATGTTTTTCCTCGCGAAAAGAAAATTTTATTATTTAATACCAGAACATCACAATGTCAACCTTATGTATTGACAATCTTGTTTGCAGCTTTGTAACACTTGTTTACTACTGCTTCTGCTGTATTCGAAAAAGCCGTGTGACCAAGGAGACGGAGAATGCTGTATATACTATCGGTAAGTTTAATCTTTCATGATAATGAAATTATTCGTTAGATTTTGAACTTCAATTTACACAGTTCTGATACATGTTTCTGTTCTTGTAGGATTGGTTGCAATGATTACTAAATCTGTCGACACTTCGCACCAAGTGTACATAGATGTATTTTCTGCAATTTCCAAGGGACTTAAATCTAAAGTTGACATTGGGAAGGTAACTGTTGTATTATAATCAATCAATCGGCTATCTAGTTGGTGTTTGGTTTTTTGTATTGAAATTATGTTTGTATGGTTATGATTGATGAACTTTGTTTGCAGGTTCTTGAGTGCTTGGCTATTGTTACATTCTTCGGTGCGAAAAATTTGGACGAGACCGAACAGGCAATGCAATTGATATGGAGCTTCATTCTTCCTGCACCTGGATCGACTGTATGTAATTTTAATTAAAACCTTGGTGTTTAGTTACTCTCCTCAAGATTTTTTCTAATTTGCTTAATCAATTTAGATGAAAAAGGAACATTCACCGGCTGTTCTACCTGTTGCTATATCCGCTTGGACCTTTCTCCTTACCACCCTCGACGGATGGAGGCTGAGTTACAAGATTTGGCAAAGGTGAGTCTATCGATTAAACAGTTCGATTCGCTGTGAATATTCTGTGTTCTTTTATACTTAGTTTAATAGTCTTGGAAATTCGGATGCAGGGCAACTTCATTCTTCTCAAACTTACTAAACAACGAGGACGAAACAGTTTGCGCAGCGGTTCATGATGCGCTAGCTTTAATTTCAGATAGCAACTGTCTGGAGAAATTCTCAACCAAGGCTAAGGATTCCGAAAAGTTGCTTGTATCCATAACTTCCAATCAGAAGTGTCAAACTTATTGTGAGACGATAAATGGCCGGAAACTCAAATTGTCGACACGGTCTCAGATAATACAGGTACTGAATTTTGTTCTCGTTTCTTTGATGATCGGTTTACCTTTTGCTCATATCTTGTAAAGAAGTTGAACCACTTCCTATTTGACTGCAGATGAAATATCTAAAGCAATTTCTAGGAGAAGATGGATTTGTCAAGCATATGATGGTATATTTAATCATCTTTACCTTTAAATTCCTTTACAGTTTTTACTTTATACTAAAAATACTCGCTTGTTCCATAAACAGAAAAATGAAAACTTTCACCACATCTTCGAGTTTAGTCCGAAAAAAGAGAACTCTTGCAGTGATATGTTATACGGACCCGAAAGAGAAGAGGTCAGCTTTACTGGTTCCTTCGAATGGTTGCAAATATAGTGTACTTCTTTTGGCTGTTAGATTGATCATGTCTAGTTTCTTGCTTTGATTCTACAGGTTCAAATGCGTTATTTCCATAGTCCGGTTTCGATACAGCAGGATAGCTCTCTTCTACCATTCGTAAGCAAAGAAAACAGGCAAATAGTAAAGGTAACTCTTTTGTTTTTAATTATAATGGTGTACTAAGGAGATGAATTTTGCTGTAATTTTGTTTTGAATGCTTCATTTCCTTATCAGAGAATGACCAAGTCTAGCAATTCTAGCTTGAGCAAGGCAAGGACTCTGCTGCTGAAGAAGAAACGATCGATCCAAAACGGAGAGAATGATCTTTTTGCTGTTGAGAATGAAGATTCAAGTAGACCAGAACATTAGATTCAATGTCAAGAATGTATGATTTATTTAATGATAGCTTTTGATTATGTGACTGGCATTATGATTCTTTTTTGGAAATAAGAATTTGAAGATTCCATGAACACAAATGAAATTAAGCTTGGCAATTGGCAAAGTAAACTCTTTCCCACATGTTATATCACTCTTCCTGAGAATCTTATGTTAACAAAATCATCTTAAAATGAGTTCGTATTCGCTACTTTTAAAGTCGTAAATTCTCTCTTTCGGTTTTCATTGAGGAACTTACCTGGGATTCAATGATGAACTATTACTATCTTTCTAAGATTAGCTTTGAAAAATAGGGTACAACACTTGCTGTTGCTGGTGGGGGTTGTGCATCAATCAAGCTGTGGGACACTGCAACATGGAGGTTGGTTTCGACTTTATTGGTTCCTCGTCCTGAAGGAGCCAAGCCTTCTGATAAAAGCACCAGCAAGAAGGTTGTACTGTCCGTCGCATGGAGTCCAGATGGAAGACAACGTATTAGCATGATGTACGTACAATCCGTATATGACTATATTTTTTTGTTAGATTTTAGTTTAAAATTAAAAACGTAATTTGAATAGATTGTTACACAGTTTCCTTTGTAACTCTATAAATATCTAATGAGGATCGGTGTTCAATTTAAGTTGTAAGTTTGATTAATCACACAAACTCATTTCTCTTGTGGTAATCACACAAAAGTAGAATCTCTCTATCCTCGTCAAAGATACCGGTTTTTATCACAAATATATAATACAGTTAATGAGATTAGTCCAAAGTAATAAACAACTTGATATCGTTTAAACATGTCTCGAGTTTGAAACTTTATGTATGGAGAAAATTTCTACTGAAAGACATATTCATCAAAACTATGATTGCGGCGTGAATCAATCTGGATTAATTAAAACAAAATTTAAAAAATTAATAAGACAAAAAAAATGAATATTGAGTTTGAATGAAGGTTACATTGAACTTACAAAACAATGAAGAAATCACGGGTCGGTATGGTTCTTGGTCTCTTTCCATTGATGGATAATTCCATATTTATTCTTTCTTTAAAAATCAATATTTAAATTTTAAAATTTTCTAATCTTTTGATTTAATTTGGAAATTTGTATTTTTGATCTCTTTAATCTAAACTGTTCATCTATCCCACCAGATGCTCGATGTACGGGAGGAGATACACTACAATTTATTTGAAACAAAAAGGGTAACTTAGGTACTCTCAGCTAATAATTATATTTTGATGCACAAATTGTTTAAAAATTTACAGAACCTTTTCTATCTAAATTATAAAATTTAAAACTTAAATTTCTAATCTTACCATCTTAAAATCTAAACTTTAAACCATAAACTTAAAATTCTGATAATAAATCATAAATTCTACACCCTACAACCTAAACTATAAATCCCAACATAAATTTCTAAACCCTAAATTTAAAAAAATTATATAATTTACACAAACTTATGTATCAAATTATTTTTTTTCAAATAACTCGGTTAATTAAGCACAACAATTATCTGACAACAGCCCATAAAAGGCTCAATAATTCTTTTTTCGAGATATCAATGTCTAGTAATCACATGAACTCCGACTATATTCTGAATCATGTCAATTTTCTTGTTTATGAAACATCGGATTCTTATAACTTATAACGATGGTTCAACTCTAAAAAAAATTGCCCAAAAAGGAGAAAAGTTTTGTAATTTGCAAAATATTCACACAATTTTACAGTAACATTCGAGTATGACCATAAAATAAAATATATACCATGTATATTAAAATCAAAGGGTGACATTATTTCCAAGTAAATATTTGCTTCAATGTTCAAGAGTGAGCTGTCTATCTACTCTTTGTACATGGTGTAGCTACTAATATTTTCTGTCAAGACCATCATGTTGATATTCAATCTAACTGCTTCGGCATCTCGTCGGATGCACTTTAACGACCCCCGGAAGTTCATGCATCGAAAGGCAAATTTGTGATGACGTCCCCCTCTAACATCCGAAGTACCTTCACGGTGTAAACACGACTGAGTTAACTGTAAACTGTGAAAGGTTAACATATGATGCTTACAAGAATCATAGAGGTGACAAGGAACAGGCTTCTAATTGTTGAACATGAAACGCATTTATAGCAACCACTGCAAAATGAACCGACAGTTTGTTGGAAACGCGGAGCAGATACGCCGCACACGGAACTATAAGTTTGACGTACACGTGCATGCCTAGTTCTCTTCTGAGTTTCAGGGATGCTGGAATTAGGGGACGTTCAATGATCATTGAAACAACAATGACTGAATAAATGTGTCTTGGAAGGGATTTTTATCATGTAATTTCTAATTTTCCAACCTGAGACATACGAGGCCTAGTATGAGGATCTAGCCTGATGCACAAGGAAGCGCATTGCAGCATGCCGTAAACCTCTTGCTCCACGTAGCTGCTCCCCAAGCGGGGGTCGACAAGTTCCCGTATGGCATGATCACTTTCTAATAAAGGACGTGCCTTCAACATATTTGAATCAATGAAAAAATCACCTTAAATAAATTCCACAAGTTTGTAACCTGAAATAAGTCACACACGTACCCGTTCAGTGAGGCACTGTTGTCCCTTCGGTCGACTGATGTCCATAGCTTTCCGTCCTGTGATCAGCTCCAGCATTACAACCCCAAAGGAGTAGACATCAGCTTTTTCTGTGATTTGTCCACTTTGGGCATATCCTGGAGCTAAATACCTGCCAAGAAGAGTGTTTTCTTGAATAAATTTGTCCTTGCTAGATAACTTAAGTAACAAGGAATAGAAAAGCTATGTACCCAAATCGGCCAATCACTCTAGTTTCTACTCCTCTGTCTCCATCTGGCTGCCACCTTGCCAACCCAAAATCACCAACCTAAATGGGAGAAGCAATAGTCAGTTTACAGTCTGTGTCATACGCTTTTTTTTTTGTATAACCACCGGTATATGTGCCTTAAGTTTGATACAAAAAGAAAACCGTTCAGACTTGAACGAGCCGAGCATGAAGAGGAACAAACAGCTGATCGAAAGAAAATTGAAATTTTGTTGACGTAGATCTTAGAGATGTGACATACTAAAGGTTCAAAATCGTGAGTGACAAGGATATTGTTGGGCCGCATATCCCGGTGTACAATACAACCAACTCTGCATTCTTCATGAAGGTATCTCAATCCTCTTGCTGCTCCGACAGCAATTTTTTGTCGTGCAGACCATTGCAACGTATCATGATTTTGCCCTGAAAATTTCCCATTTCATGATTAAGTTACCTATTCAGAGAAATCATCAATGCTCATGAAGGACAAGAGACATATCGGACTCATAGCTTGCTCACTTTCGAGGATCAAGCAGCATTTTTCTTTAAAGACAGTTCTGACCCATGATTGTATACACTTCAACCAAATTTCCCGACCAAATGTTGTATACAATGTCTTGACTTAAGGACATTCCAATAAACTCATGTTAGTCAATCAAACTATAGTTTCGGAGATGTGAACTACCATAAAGATGAGAATCCAAAGACCCATTGCAGACGTACTCATAAACTAACAACCTTTTCCCATCCTCAATGCAGTATCCGATCAGCATTACAACATTCCGATGCTGTGCACAACTTAACACCTCAACTTCTGAGCAAAATTCTCGGTCACCTTGAGAACTAGCCAACTTATGTTGCTTCACAGCAATCACCTGACCATCAGGTAAGATCCCTCTATGAACAGAACCGAATCCGCCTTCAGCCAAGAAATTTGATTGCGAAAAGCCATTTGTAGCACGTTCCAGTTCAGCATAAGCGAACCACCTTGGAGGGTTCCCAAAAAATGGTCCCTTGTGCTGACATATTGAACATAATGGAGGCGGTCCAGGAGGAGCATTTCTTGACAGTGAGATAGCTTCCCTCACACTTTTGCTGACATTCAGATCAAGTCTATAATTAAGGACCCTGACATCAGGTTCTCTATTCAATGTAGATGATTTCTCCAACAAAATGTTATATGTTGAAGTTAAAGATGAATCATTCAGCCTCCGTAAATCCTTGCCGAGATGCTTAGAGCCGGTGCTAGAACTACGAATGTTGGACATCCATGAAGGGAAATATGATCTGGTTTTAAGAGGATCTAGCTCACTTTCAGAGTCCAAATCAGAATCAAACAGACTTTGTCTTTCTTCAGTAATAAATGAATAATCTTTCTTCAAACTCTCATATACCCCAGGGAGAAACAACGGCGAGGCCCCTGAATCTGAGCCAGATACTGATGAAGTTCCGATATCAGTAGCTGTCAGGGATGATTCACGCTCAGGACTACTGACCGGAGTCACAAATGGCCCTTTAGTTTCATCTAACAGGTCGTGCTTGCTGTTCCTACGTGTAGGATATGTTTCTGATTCAAACAATAATGACCAAGCCACTTGAGGTGCCACGTTCGGTGATCCAACCAAATTCAACCGAAGAACCTTCGGCTGAGATTGCTTCATGACCACAAGATTGCATTGCATCTCTTCCAGACAATGTTTCTTCTCATGTTTTAAGTGTCTGTCCAAGGATTCAAAAGCAATAAGAACAACAATTAATTGAACAAAATAGAAGAACCGAAAGAAGTTACAGAACATCAGAATGTTGTCCACTAAACAAATGGGTTAACTAAGACTTTGTGTGATTTGTGTAGTCACACAAAACTAAAACTGCATGCCTTGAGCTAAAGAACAGAATGTGATATATCATGCAAGAGAACAAAGTTTACATTGTATATATTACTTATCCAATATAACCCGGTTGGATTGAACTTTCTTGGCCTCAGTAGAGACTATTCCGTACGGTGATCCGGGAACCATTTTCATCCTGACTTTTATCTGCAAAGACAGCAATTGAATTCCAGGAATAAAGAATTTAACAACCAAAGAAACTTCTGAAAATAAAGTAATCTACAAACCTTCTCGGGGTCATAAACATCTTTTAACTGAAAAATCATTTGGGAGCATGAATCTTTAAGGTCTTGTTTTGCATCAGAATTATTAGTTTCCGAGAGAGACTTCCAATGACCGGTGGCACAGTCACTGGTAAATCTCGAAATTCCCCATATCCTTTTACCTGATAATGCATGAAGCTATCATCAGCAAACAGCACGAAGTGAATAGTGAAAATAACAACGCAATAGAATGCTAAACCATGTTCTTAGCTGTAACGATCATATATAACTGAATCCGGTAATCGCGTATTATCAATTATGACTTATGAGCCAACAAACAGCCCAAGTTCAACAAAGGAGTAAAGGAACATTATGCAATTTCATCACAAGCTCACTGAATATAACAATGCAATAGAAGGCTTAAACCGTGTTCTCAGCTGTAACGATCATATATAACTGAATCCGGTAATCGCGTATTATCAATTATGACTTATGAGCCAACAAACAGCCCAAGTTCAACAAAGGAATAAAGGAACATTATGCAATTTCACCACAAGCTCACTACAATCTACTCAAACTCAGATTCAGAAACACAGAATTTAATAATTTACTGGTGTCTTAAAAGGCAATATATTTTGTTGTAATGAATACATCTTGCAACTTGTAAGACATAAACATACAAAAGTGGAGTAGAAGTAGAACAAACTTGTCTCCAAAAGTATGAAGTAGAACCCAATGCAAGCTCAGCTTCTGTGCATATAATTTCAACTAGGTGACTCCTCTAACCCCCCAAATTTACTCAATGATTTTTATCATCATACAAAGAGTAAAGAGAAAACACATAAAAAAAGTGAAAGAAGATTAAGAGGAAAAGTAAGTTACTTGAGGAGTGGACTGGAAAAACCACAAGCAGCTTAATGCAATCCCCAGGCTGAACAACATGAGTCAAGGCCCATACCAGAGCAGTCCTTGGAATCTCTCTTGCTGCTTTAACAGCCACCACCACCACTTTACTTACCAAATCTGAGCTACCCTTCTGTTTCATCTCCAAAACCCAGCTTGAAACTAAACCCTTAAACACCTTCCAAAGACCCCATAATCAAAACCCAAACCCTCCATAAAAGCAAAGCTCTTGATCAAAAAAGATTGTATTTTTTTCTGATTCAGAATACCCAAGATGCTTTTTTTCCCTCTTCAAGCAGAAAAGTTTGATTTCAAAAAAAAAAAAAAGAGTAGCAGACAGGGACGTGCACTTCAAGCTCAGCTTTCTTTCACAGAAACTGAGGCTGCCTTTTTCTTTTTAGTCCGTGTAAACTATGTGAGCTTGTTTTCTTTTGAAAAAGAAAATATGATTCTTAGTGCAACAAAGCGGGTGGCCTAAGAAGCCTTTCAACTTTGTTATTGTTCATAAATAATTTTCCTCCACCTTTCAACAAAGTTACAACAAAGCTTAATTGGCAATTAATAATAAATTGTTATGTAGATAACAAACGACAAAAAGAAACATTTGGGGTATTAAGAAACGACGTCTGTTTAATACCAAACCATAGCTCCATGATTGGAGGGAATATTTATAATTTCCCTTTCAATCTCCCTCAATGTGGACGTTAATAAACAATGAAATGCAAATTAATTAGGGGTTCTATGATAAAGAATTTGATGTTCTTTAAAAATGGTTCGAATATTTTGGAGAAAAAAAATAAGAGCTAAATTAAATATGGTCGAAACTCATATGATCATCGGACACCTTAAGTATGAAAAAATGTAATTTGATTCTTTTGTTTTAGACAGAAAGTTGAGAGTTGGTAATGGGGGGAGCTGAATTCTTTCAGTTTTGAATATGTTTAGTAGAGTTTGGTCATGTGCCTTACCTCCCTTTTGTTTTTGATAACGACCGGATTTTAACACAAATAATTCTTATGGAAAGCAACATATACTTTAAGATATTGGGATTCCCCAATTGTTTTATCACCATTTCGGATTAAAAAATCCTGCCATTATTTAATCTACAGTAGTTCTGTTTAAAGGCAATTTACAGCAGTACTGCAATTTCACATGCAAATAAGTAATATGACCTTGTTGTTTGACTATACAAGAAATGGAGCAGAACAGATTGAAGGGTAAGTTGGAATCTAGCATCCAAAAACCTATACAATGTCTTAACAAAACACGGCTCACATGATACATACATATACATGAACAAAATAGGACAGTTAAAAGAGCTGTTACTTCGGTAGCCTCGCACCCTCCCCAAACATAGACCGTAAGATGGACATGCATATTACTAAAAAAAAAGAGCTGTTCCTTCGAATCACATAGCATCAGTAGCTATGGATTTTGACAGCCTACTATAACCGAGACACAAGCCAAATGCTACTTTTTAACAGATACAGAATAACCCTCTAGAGCCATTGGCAAGCAAAACTTTGATTAATCCTGAAAATCTTCATTGAGCAGCTTCCCATGCCATCACTATTGTAATTTGATCACCTGGAGCTTACAAGCAATCAACTTAACTACCTAAAGAATATAATGATAAATGAATGCATGTTGAACCAAAAGTAGATACACATGTGTTATGTGCATGCATGTATACATACATATGTGTTCCGCATGTTCCTTCCATGGAAATGATTCATCCCATCCCATCTCTATGATGAACCAACCCCGTTTCCTCACTCAATGAAAATGCATCAGAAATATTACTAGAGATATTGACAAGAGAGATATAGATCCTGAAGGACGGTATTACAATATTCAGCGGAGTTTTATCTCCGTTATTTATTGCTCATTGTTGTCATCATGAATAAATTACACTCGTAACATATATAATCGAATGACTCCTTTATGACTGACTACGAAAGAATGAAAAATATGAATCTATAAGTGAAAGCCTCTTGTTTGTATAGGAATTCCAAATCTGTGCACCCTTAATCTATATGTTCTTTCATTTTTCTTCACTTATATCTACAACCCTCCACATCCCCCTTCTGCTTCTGCCCTTCTTGTACATTTTCTTTTTCCAAAAAGATTACCAAAAATTTTTATAAAAAGAAAAAAAAAAGGTTAACTAATTCCCCCCACTTTATCAAACATAATGTGAAACACGGGTTTTTATAGGTTTTAAATTCAAACCCGAGCTTTCGGGAGAGAGAAGCTCCGATGAGATGCAAGATGGACTTAAGGGGCTCCTTGGGCTGTCACTCAAATAGCAAGTTCTATACAACCCATATCCCATGAAGAAGTACTCCATGGGTATCAACATTGCATGTGGCTGTTCTTCTGTCACCATTGATCCGCAAGCCTGGACCTGCACAAACAAGCATCGTAACCCCGTTAGGCATAAATTTTATAACTACAAAAAAAAAAGCAAAAAAATCATCCAACAAGCAGGTGAGAGACTACTAGATACTCAAATAGAGTACCACAATAGACAAGTATCATTCAACATCGTATTAGCAATTAAACCCGAAAATTGTGCTACTTACCTCAACTAAGGCACTAAATCTTCTATCCAACTTGGATGCCATGTATATGGCCTCGGAATGAAACGGTGAGCTATCCCCAACAAATACTAAGGTTCGACATCTGAGCCTCTTCAGCCCATTGGTAAGGTCAGGTCTCCTGCATGTTGGTGAAGTTTTGAGCACTTGAAATTTCTTTACTTAAATGTACAAAGAAAAGTAATATGCAAAACATGAAGTGACAATCCAATGTAGTTCCGTTATTTTGTATTTTACCCGTTAATTGCTTGAAGAAATTGCATCACATTTGTTCCACGCCTTTCATCTAGCAACTAGGAAAACAAACATGCTAAGGAATGAGCCATGTTAACTTTAAAAATCCACTGTTTGAAAGGAAAGAAGCCGCAGGAGAATCCAGATCCAGTATACATGCTATTCGGGAAAGAAAAATGAAAGGAAAAAAGGAAATGCTTAAGCACTAACTCTTCTGCATGCTTGAACTATATCCGACTCGGGAACTTCTGTATTACCGCGAACTTCCTGCTTCAATTTAAAGAAATCTTATCACTCAACCTAATCTGTAGTGCGGATATAACCATAAAAAAGAAACTTAAACGATAGATTACTAGGATGGACATGCTAGGTACCTCGCTAAAGTAACGTTGAAGCAAAAGCTCTTTAAGCAATCCACACATTCCATAAAAATACAACAAATTTGACATCACCTACAGATAATACTTCATTTTAGCAATATATGAGAAATTTATGCATAAAAACCAACAGCCTTAGGAAGGAACCTTGTTATAAAACCATTCAGTCCAAGAGGGTGCTCTGCAAAGAGGGGATATAAGTATCAACCCAAGAACACGTTTTCTGTATTTCATCTGCAACCGAAAAGCTTGGTTAAAAGAACTAACAAAAAAGCATTTAAATAATACTTTTCTTAGGATTCACTCGGAAACATACAGCAAATAGAGTAAGAATGTAAGCACCCGCTGTCACTCCCATGCACATCACTGCACCAAGCCTGATGCAATCAGAAACAAAGTCATCTTAACTATGAAACTTTTAACAAAAAAAAAAAAAAACCTTCTCAACCAAAACATTGACACTGGTTAAATCTAATAGCTTCTAAAACGCCAAGTGAGTCAGCGTCAGCTAAGAAAGAGTCCTGTAAAATTACCCAAAAAAGTTGAGAACCTCAAGGATATGATCGGCTAAGTCGTCAGCACACTGTGCAGAAGCACTTGGACAAATTGGAGCAGCTCCCAACTGCAAGAACTCTTGTGAAAGTGCCAGAAAGGAAATTATGTGAATAATAGAACCCAACAATTGATTTAGCCTGCTACCAGGAGATAAAATAAACCATATAAAACAGAAACAAGGAAAATAGGCATATGCCAACTAATTTATAGACCTCGTGCCCAGGAGGGCTAATATGGTAAATGCAGAAATTGTGGAGCAGCAAGGAGGCCGCTTCTGGACAGAAGAACAGCCCTTGGAAACAAGACACATCTGAAGGGAAATACAGAAGGAACATTAAACTTGTTAGAAAGAAGATTTGGACATATACACCAACTAAAAGAACCGAATAGATATGCATGGATATAAAAATCGATCCAGTAACATCATAAATCATGAATGAAATAACATGTATATTGCAGAATTAGCAAAAGGAGAATATTCCAAGTTCAGTATAGCAAATACAAAATTTACATAACTGGGGAAGGGGAAAAAGGAGAGGTTGCAGTATGAACAGCATTATACATACGATTCAAAGCCAAATCAGGATATGTGATTAATGCTGGCTTGTCTTGCTCCCCGTAAACTATAACAGACACAGAACCACAGCGCGTTCGTACACGATGTTCCTGGAAGTTGCTTACATTAGCACATATTAAGATTTATACCAATCAAAATAGAAGCAGTTAAGCGTATCGAACAATCATAGAATAGATGCATTTGAAACTATGAGTACCATATGTTTCAAACTACTGAAATAGTTATTCAATAAGAATAGCTTGTTAGTTAAGTAATTTGTTTCATGTGACCCTTCCCTTTTAAAAAAAGAAAAGAAACACCTAAGTTATTCGCCAAAAGCAATCCCCATGTGCACGCTCGCCTCTTTTAGGGGAAAATAATGACTAGTTCCTGAATTTGATGAATTCTTCAAAAGAGATGATAGTCTAAAAACAAATGTAAATTTACAGGTAGCCTAAAAAGGAAAAAAATCTCCAAACCAATCAAAAATGAAAAAGTTAAAGCAGATATAACGCAAAGGCAATAACATTGTAGCAACAAGAGATAACGTTATAGAAATACAAAATATCAGCAGAACAATCAAAATGGGGTCTAACTTTGTAATTTTAACAGCTGAATTTTATCAGCAGAACAACCAAGATGCACCCTTTACCGTTATAGATGCATAAAGACAAACAAAGAAGGCTGAGAAAAATCCCAGAACAAAAAATGATTGCTTTGTATATAAAATAAGGCGGGAAGGGACAATTGAAACAGGAAATGGAAATTCCCCTAGCTTATATATATATATATATATATATAAGAGAGAAAATATGACCATGCAGGAAATTCGAATCAAAACATATTTAACTGAAATTCGAATCAAAATGACCAGAAAAATGGGGTCTTTCCCATAAAACTGAAAACCCAATGAAACATTAAAGAAAACATAAAGGAAAATGAAAACCTTTCCGCCAAGATAAATCTTTTGAGTATCAAGAGGAATGGAATCGTTTGAGTCCGCCATGGCTGTGGCTCTTTCTCTGTTATCGACAAAACAAAGAAAGAGAGGGAAAGCCTTTTTTTGCCCCGAAACAAAACAGAATTTCTCTTCTTTCTTCCTTCGTTAATAATACAAGCTCCCGGGTATTATGGTTTATAAAAATATAAAGGATAAATTACTTTCTTCATCGTTAAACTTTTTCTATCTCTCTCTCATTTTAGGTATTGGAGTTAAAAATGTTTTAATTTAATCATTAAATCTTTTAATTTCTCCTATTTTGAACACTCCACCGTTAATTTTTTAAATGTGTTATGACATGTTAGATGATATCAAAATTACATGGATTTGGAAAATATGGATCTCTATAAAAAAATACATTTTATTCTTTTTTTCTTCATTTTTTCATATCGTTAGTCAGGGGCGAAATGCTATGGGGACCCGTGAAGGCTAC
This sequence comes from Hibiscus mutabilis, assembly GCA_019671005.1. NCBI lineage: Eukaryota > Viridiplantae > Streptophyta > Magnoliopsida > Malvales > Malvaceae > Hibiscus > Hibiscus mutabilis. Next base: position 74,560,489 of record CM033717.1, read on the forward strand.
GATCTCCCAAAATTTAAAATATAATTTAGACTCTTAATATTTTTAAAAATTTTAATTTGGCCCTCACAAAATTTTTAGAATTCATATTAAATTGTAATCTTTTAATGTTCTTAATTAAATCTCTCTCATAATCTTTTTTTGAATAGATCTCTCATAATTTTTAAAAATTCTTGTTAAGCTTTTCAAAAAAAATTGTTAGACCCCATTTTTTTTGAAAAATATGTGAAGTAAACCTTACTTCAACCTAAACTCGAATTCGAACTTGGATTTGGAGAAAAAAACCCCCTTTGTCCTAGATCTAAGAAAAGAAGAAACGAAAATCGTATATGTTTTTTTATCTAGACCGAAGGAACATCTTTTCCTTTTAGCCGGCTCACCAGATCAAGGCTTGTTGCCGGTAGAGGAACTGACCACCCGAAGGTAAAACCTCACACTCATTTTCCTTTGTTATTTTTAGAATACATACATGCATGCAACATTCAAGATGGATGGATACCTTTGTATGATCTCTGTAAGTTTTTGAGAAAATAACGAAAGGATGAGACTTGTTTGTATTTCTGAAAAAAGTGGGTTACAACTGAATTGCTTCTTTCGTTTCTTTTCTTGTTACATATATCTCTCTGCCTTTTGGTTTTTCTTAGACTAGTACATAAGATATCTCTTTTTCTGATCTGATTTTCTAATGCCTTTCTGTGTTTGCGTCTTTGGCATGTCCGGCCATACTTGGTGGTTGGTACGGCCGGCATGGGGAGCGGCATGGTGGAAGTGACCGTTCGGCTGCGCAAACTGGCGTCTCGGGAGGTGTAGCGAAGGTCTTTTTTTTCTGATACTATCGCTAAAATAAAAACGATTGTGTTTTCGAAGGATTTTTGAAAGGTGTTTGTGACTCTTTTGGATATAAAATATTTATTCCGTGGGGTTTTTAAAAGAAACCGTATTAAAAAATGGAGTCGCCACCGCCACTTAGGTAGGCGGACACCATAAAACAGAGATTCAAAAAGATTGAGTTCGGGAGTCGATTTTACGGATGGGGAAGGATTAGCGAGCCCCACACCGCCAAAAATTGGTACTTTAATAATTACCGCTTTTTATTAATATTGATTTTCCGGATTAGAGTGACGATTATTTTAAAATTCGGTCATAATTGCGAATTAATTTTAAGGGTCCCGTTATCCGAGAGTAAACGCCTAACCACTATCACTACGCTCGAGCATCGCCCCGTTTACGCTCGGATAAAAGGACACCGCATTAACAATTTATATATCATATGCAATCTTAGTGGCAAAAATATAAAACATGGCAAAATATTTAAATGCAATAAATATTGACATAATGTAATACTAATCTAACATAAATGATATACTAGACTAAAACATGCATATATACATATTAATCTAACTCATAAATAAAAATATATCTAGCATAAACAAAATACTAATATTCATAAATATTAATCTAACATAAAAACAAATTCATAAAATACTATTCTAAAACATACATACATAAATATTAATCGACTCATAAATAAAAAAAACATATCTAACATAAATAAAATATTAATATAAAACACAAATTTAAAACATATTAAATATTAATCTAAAACATAAACATAAAAAATAAGACTACAATTTTAAAATAACTAATACTTCATTAATTTATAAAAATTACAACACTAATAAAAAGGGAAGAAAATATACCTAACTAGGAGCTCGAACGACGAACTCCGCCGAGATCTACCGCGACCCCTCCAAAAATTTAACTAGATCGGACCTAAAATAGGACCCCGATCGAATGTTGGATCGAACCAACTGGGGTTGAGGGCACTGCCCCCAACCCCGGCCAGCCTTGCGGCCGGCCATGCCCCCATGAATTGGGTGGCAATTCAATTGCCACTTTCATGGCAAAATTGGGCGTCCATTTCTCTTCAATTGGGGTGCCTATTTATAGGCGAATGTGATGGAAAATTGGGTGACGTGGAGCACCCCGCTCCACGCAAATTTCCTTTTTATATATATATATATATAATTTTACTATTATAATAACACTAATAACACTAAAACCCGGTCAAAAATGAGTGATTACAGTTGCCCCTCTTTGCTTGTTCTTGTGAAACGAGGGCAAAGCAAAGATCAAAAGCACTCATTTTTATCAGACTTTCCTGTTTGGTTTGTAGCCTTGGAAAAGCGAATTTTTTTGGACATCTCCGCTCTTCCTTGGCTGAATCTTCAGGCTCGTAAGTTCTTCCTATATAGAGCTTCGTCACCTTCCGATCTTGGAGTTTTATCAGACTTCCCTGTTTGTAGCTTTGGAAAAACGAATTTTTTGGACATCTCCGTTCTTCCTTGGCTGAATCTTGGGCTCGTAAGTTCTTCCTATATAGAGCCCGTCACCTTCCGATCTTGGAGCTACGTGTGCTCTTTTCGACATTGAACCTTCGCTCTGATTTTTAGCTTTGGAAAACGAATTCTTTTGGACATTTCCGCTCTTCCTTGGCGAATCTTCAGGCTTGTAAGTTCTTCCTATATAGAACTTCGTCACCTTTCGATCTTGGAGCTACGTGCTCTTTTCGACATTGAACCCTTCGCTCGATTTTTAGCTTTGGAAAAACGAATTCTTTTGGACATTTCCGCTCTTCCTTGGCGAATCTTCAGGCTCGTAAGTTCTTCCTATATAGAACTTCGTCACCTTCCGATCTTGGAGCTACTGGCTCTTTCGACATTGAACCCTTCGCTCCGATTTTTAGCTTTGGAAAAACGAATTCTTTTGGACATTTCCGCTCTTCCTTGGCGAATCTTCGGGCTCGTAAGTTCTTCCTATATAGAACTTCGTCACCTTCCGATCTTGGAGCTACAGGCTCTTTCGACATTGAACCCTTCGCTCGATTTTTAGCTTTGGAAAACGAATTCTTTTGGACATTTCCGCTCTTCCTTGGCGAATCTTGAGGCTTGTAAGTTCTTCCTATATAGAACTTCGTCACCTTCCGATCTTGGAGCTACTGAGGCTCTTTCGACATTGAACCCTTCGCTCTAAGACAATGAAGCTCTGAGTCTTTCCTATATAAGACTCTTTGCTTTTTTGACACAACAGTTTCCTATATAACCCCCGTGTCATAGGTGAATTGCTTTGATTTGGAGTTCTTCCTATATAGAATCATGAGTCTTCACCTTGGAGCCATCGGTTCCTCCTATATAGAACTTTTTGGCGTCCGGAATCTCAGAGCCCACAGGTTCTTTTTCGACACGTAACCTTCACCCTAAGACAATGGAGCTCTGAGTCTTTCCTATATAAGACTCTTTGCCTTTGACACAACAGTTTCCTATATAACCTGTGTCATAGGTGAATTGCTTTGATTGTGAGTTCTTCCTATATAGAATCATGAGTCTCACCTAGAGCCATCGGTTCCTCCTATATAGAACTTTTTGGCGTCTGGAATCTCAGAGCTACTGTGTTCTTTTCGACATAGAACCCTTTACCCTAAGACAATGAAGCCTTGAGTCTTTCCTATATAAGACTCTTTGCTTTTTTTGACACAACAGTTTCCTATAAAACCCCGTGTCATAGGTGAATTGCTTTGATTGTGAGTTCTTCCTATATAGAACTACGAGTCTTCACCCTAGAGCCATCAGTTCCTCCTATATAGAACTTTTTGGCGTCTGAAATCTCGAGAGCTCTGGTGTTCTTTTCGACCACGTAACCCTTCGCCTAAGACAATGAAGCTCTGAGTCTTTCCTATATAAGACTCTTTGCTCTTGACACAACAGGTTTCCTATATAACCCCTGTGTCATAGGTGAATTGCTTTGATTTGGGAGTTCTTCCTATATAGAAGCTGAAGTCTTCACCTTGGAGCTTTCGATCCTTCCTATATAGAACTTTCAGCTTTCAAGCCTTGAGAGGTAGATTCTTCCTATATAGAAACTCTCTCTAGAGCTTGAAAACATGTGTCTTTTGTATGTAAAACATTGTCTTCTCATTTGGGATTTACACCGTGATGGTCTTCGATGTCTCTTTGGATCTGCAGATACATGCGAGATGAAAACAAAAATGCTATGACAAATGAATTGACATGCTCCTAATCCTAGTGATGTCGACTATTCATGATGTATGAGATTCAATATCTTGGTGGGCTTGTTTTAGTCCTTATTTGACGTTCACTTTCTCCTTTTTCTTACGGGCATCGATACCCGCTTCACCGCCAAGTTCAACCATCTCGACCTTTCTTTTTCCTCCAATTATGATTTGGAATTTTAAAGCGCCTTTCGGGTTTTCACTTTAAAGAGATTTTTTTGAGATAGTATTTCTTGTGGCATCAGAATTTACGGGATTTTTCAGCTCGTCCCCCGTCCATTTCTGTTAGGATCGTGGCTCCTCCCGAGAAGGCCTTTTTATGACGTATGGTCCTTCCCGGTTGGGCATCCATTTTCCTCGAGAATCTTTCCGGATAGGGAGGATTTTTTTGAGTACAGATCCTCTTCTTTGAATTCTCTTGGCGCACCTTTTTGTTGTAAGCTTTGCACCATCCACTTTTGGTACATCCGACCATGACAAATGGTTTTTAGTCTTTTTGCCAATGAGATTTAGTTGGTCGAGTCCGCCTGTACCCATTCAGCTTCTTCCGTTTTTACCGTTTAAGACCCGGAGGGACGGAATCTCTACCTCAATTGGGAGTACTGCTTTGGTACCATACACCAAGGAGTAAGGTGTTGCCCTCGTTGATGTGCGGATGGACGTTCTATAGGCGAAAAGGGCAAAAGGCAACTTCTCATGCCAATCCTTGTAGGTATCCGTAGTCTTCGCTATGATCTTCTTTATATTTTTGTTTGCTGCTTCCACTGCTCTATTCATTTTAGGACGATAGACTGTGGAATTATGGTGTGTTATTTTGAATTGAGTGCACACGTCCTTTATCATTTTGTTGTTCAGATTGGAAGCATTATCGGTGATGATCCTCTCTGGCAATCCGTATCGACAAATAATTTCCTTCTTTAAGAACTTACAAACTGTAGTCTTGGTGATGTTGGCGTAAGACGCTGCCTCTACCCACTTAGTGAAGTAGTCTATGGTGACCAAAATGAATCGGTGCCCATTGGAAGCTTTCGGATGGATCTGCCCGATAACGTCCATGCCCCATGCTGCGAAAAGCCACGGAGAATTCATGGTGTGTAGAGGCGATGGGGTGCATGAATTTTGTCAAAGATAAATTTGACATTTGTGGCATTTCTGGCGTAATCGATGCAATCCCCTCCATGGTCAACCGAAATAACCGTATCTCATAATTTTCCGAGCTATAGACAACCCATTGGCGTGCGTTCCACAGATCCCGTCATGTACCCGGCTAAGATTTCCTTTGCCTCCGGGCATCCACACATCTCGGCAATGTTTGATCATGACTTTTCCTATACAGATCTCCCCATCTAGGGCATATTTCGTTGCCATTTTTTCCAGCGCTTTTATTGTCATTGTCGTTTGCCCTTACGGATACTTTTGAAGCTTGACATATTGCAAGATATCATAGTACCATGGATTTCCGTCAATCTCTTCAATGAGCAGGGCTTTTCAAACGCGTCTGCATCTCAATGGGTCTCATTTCTGCCCGGATGTTTGTTTTAAACATGGGACGCCAAGGTTGCCAATGCATCCCGCCATCCGATTTTCTTCTCGGGGGCAGGTAATTGAGTTTGACCTTTTCGAACTCTTTGACGAGCTCTTGGATTAATTCGTGATATTTGACCAACCGGGTCTCTGGTTTCCCACTCCCGCGCAATTGGTAAATGACTAAGGACGAATCTCCGAACACTCGAAGTTCCTTAACCTTTCTCTCGATGGGTGAGTTTAGTCCCATGATGCAAGCTTCGTATTCAGCTATATTGTTTGTGCAGAATAATTCCAATCTGCTTTGGTGAAAGGATAATAGACGTCCTCGGGTGAAATTAGCACGCCCCTATCCCATGTCCGAGGGCGTTGGAGGCTCCATCAAGTAAAGTTTCCATGACTCATCATCCGAAATCTCTTCTTGGTTGTAATGCACATCAAGTCTTCGTCTCGGGAAACTAAAGTTCAATGTCTCATAGTCATCCAAGCACGACTAGCTAGGAAGTCCGCTACGACACTCCCTTTACGGCTTTTTGATTAACATATACGATGTCGAATTCGGATAAGAGCATCCGCCATCGAGCCATCCTTCCCGTTAGTCTTTGGCGCTTCCATTAGGAACCTTAATGGGTCTAGCTTGGATATCAACCAGGTAGTATGGTACAACATGTCTTGCCCGAGCCGCTTAGTAGCCCAAACTAGAGCACAACACAGCTACTAACTGCCTTTGGCGCGGGTACCGTGTTTCGCAATCATTGAATTTCTGCTTAGGTAGTAGATGGGCTGCTCCTTTTTCTTGACTCATCGTGTTGCCCCCAAGACACATCCCATTGAATTCTCGAAGATCGTTTAGTGGTCGACTGTGCCTTTGGTGCGACTAAAATGGGAGCATTTGTCGTACTTTTTTTTGTGCGAAAGGCTTTCTTGTCTTTAGAGTTATCACCCGCCATCATAAATGATCGTCTGTTCTTATATTATTCTTATATGAACCCTTGTCATCTTCTTGGCTTGGCGTTGCCCCATTCAACCACGGGCTCCATTTGCTTTGAATTTTTCGGCCTATCATATAGAGCCTTGATCTATTTCTAGTCACGGGGTGGGCCAAGATGCTTCCATCCCTTAAGCTCTTCCTTGATCTTCTCGTAGCATTTCGATGGGAACTAACTCTCGGTCCCTATGCTTTAAATCTCATCATCATTCATTTTTAAAGTAAAGTAAAAGGCAATTTACTTGTGTATATTTCAAAAATAATGATTGTTTGAAAAGATAATATGATCATTTTGAAAATCACAACTTGGACATTTTGAAAACATTGTTTGGAACAAATGGTAAACATCATAACTTTGGGAGAAAATGTCAAACCTTTTAAAACATGTTTGCCCCGAAATATCAAACACCATAGCGCATCTGTTTCAAGTTGCCAGAAACCAACTCTAATGAAGCGCATATTTAGAAGATCTTGACCATTGTGGAGATATATGCCAATGTATAGTTTCTTCGGTCTAAAAGGCTTTTGAGAGGAACAACCCTACCTAGTTTCTACCCCGTTTAAGGTGGCTCTCTTAATCTCACTATCTCACCATGCCCCATCCTTCCCTCATTTGGGTGTCGATCAAGCACTTCGAAGTTTGACGTTCCTTGAAGAAAAGTTAACCCTTATAGGCGGAATGAAATCTGAAGACATTCTCATTCAACTTGGATATCTATGGATGACCAGAATGGTCTTTGGGGCTTGTAATGTAGGCCTTTGGTTTATGGTTAAGTGAAACAGTATTTTTGTACTTGTGTAACTTGGATATGCCCATTGTTCTTTCCTTCCTTTCTTTTGGATCACTCTAGATCGCCCGTTTGGGTTTTCACCCTAGAGTTCATTTCCTTTCTTTTTATTGTATCTTTGCCTTGCATTCTGGCTATATACTGATGTTCGTTTTTTGTCCAAGAATGTTTGATCCTCAAGAACTTCTCGGAACTGAGATTTCTTGAAGGACTACGAATACATTTCTGGGAATTCTTGTGATTGGCACGCCCAGATGAAATGTTATTCTTGCTTTCTTTTTCTCTCTCTTTTTTCTTTTTCACCTTTTCTCTTGGATCGCTCTAGATCGCCCATTTTTGGGTTTTCACCCTAGAGGTCACTTCCTTCTTTTGTACCTTGAGATCAATGTATTTTGGCTGGATATTGATGCCAGTGAGCTCAGGTAGACTACTCTTTTTCTTCATTTTCAGGATCACTCTAGACTGCCCATTTTTGGGTTTTCCCTAGAGGTCATTTCCTTTTCAAAATTGGCGATCTTCAGCCGACTTGTCTTGACTTGGCTTCAATTCGAGCTTCTATACTAATTTTCAAAACTGATGTTTACTTGAAATGTGGATTCCTTACGTCTCTTGCTCATAGTTGAAGTCTCGTTCTTGTATTGTTTGATCTGTGTGTGAAGCATAGATTGTATTCTTTCTTTCTTTCTTTTTTTTTTTTTTTTTTTAGACTGTTCACTCGGGTTTTTAGCATTGAATCTCTTTCTTCTTATTCGAGTCTATGAATGTATCCTCGAATCAACACGAAGATCTATATTGGTATTGATGCGATCTTCCGCTCGGAGTTAATTGCCCTCTCTGTAGCTCTTCCGATATTTACTCGATCCGGATTGCTTGACCTTCCGATTACCATTTATCTTCTTTTTGGTTTTTCATTTGGACATATCCATGTTTTCAACCACTTTCTTACGATGATTTTTGATCTTCGTACCTAATCTGTATGGTCTCATCTGTGTCTTACGGTAAAGTAAAAGAACACCATTCGTTGACGTATTCACAAATGTCCCGAGAATGCCTTGGGGGTAGAGGTTTAGGTCAACTTTCGTTTCAAGGATCTTAAACGACAAGTGCGAGAAGATAAATTCTTAAAATGGGAATTGCCCATTGTCTAAACACTCGCTTTTGTTACTCTGTTGGCCTAAGTAAACTAGCAGATACTCACATTTCTGAGTATCACCACAACATTCAATCTCTTCTAAATATATGCAACTTAGAGTTGATCTTTGGGTTTGAAGCAAATGTACTGTTGCATTCAAAATTCGAGGACCTTGTATAGAACTGATATATACATATGTCCATTCAAAAATGTGTGTATATGCATATGGGAAAACTACCCCATAAAAATGAAATGTTTAAAGAATCAAGAATGTAAATATGTTTTTCTAAATGGAAATGTGATTTTTAATTCTAATAAACAATGATTTTTTTTGTTGAGAATTTCTTTGTGAAATGATGAGAAAACCGTAGGGACCTTTGGATTATCTCCAGGGTGCTAACTCATTCTGCCCCTTCCAAGGTAGTGTAGGTTTGCCTCTTCTCTTGTTTTTCCACATTTGGATGGCTATTTTTGTCACGACTCCTTTATCGACCAGCTTCTTAATTTTTAACGACCCCAAATTTCTTAGTATCATGCCCCAGGGCCTCAATGTTTTTGAAAGTGATACACATTTATCTCTCTGTTTCCTTTTGCTCCTAGGCAGGTCTGGTCTTTAAACTAAGGTCCCGGAGTGCATGTTTGTTTCTCGCTCTGACTGTCATTAAGTCCTCAAAGCTGACCTTCATTTTCTCGAGCATATTATTAAAGAATAAATATAAAAGATGGCATAGAAGTCAATTTCCTCTTCATCGGGGGGGGGTTGCACTTGGGTCACTAAACACAGACACCTCAAAGCATATTCCTTGAAGCTTTCATCAGGTTTCATCTTCGTACCCTAGAGATACAAGCGACTTAGTGCTAGGTCCAAAGCACATCATATCACGGTAGGTCTTGCTAGACTGTCGGGAAGTAGTGAATCGGTAATTTTAATGCATCCCTCCATCTTTTGCAGAATATGGCCGCGTGAATCTTGAGGCATCTTGTTCCATCATCATGTGCAAATCGAGAATCTTTGGAATTGAAGGAACGACCAACGAGTGGTTCAAGCGAGTTTTCTTGCATTAAAGACATCAAACTTCTTGTTTTTCTTTTTTCCTCGAGCCCATCTTTTAACCGCTCGGATCTGGATTTTTGAGTGTCTTCAATTCATGATAAAACTCTAATTGTTCTTTGGATTACCCTCAAAAAAATTTTATGCAAGGTGTAAAATATGTCATGATTGTACAATGTAATGCAATGCAATGCAATGTAATGCAATGCAATGCATGAATGCAAATGCGGTGTTGATTCTCGAACAGTCCTTAAAAGACTTTCAATCAGTAGAAAAATGTCTGGTTGCAAGAAACTAATAATGAATTACTGGTGTGATTAGCTTCTTCCGGAGATCTTGACTTCGGGAAGCAAAACATATGCTCCATGTCTCGACGTCGTCTTCAGGATGATGGATGACTTCGTCTTCTCTTCTTATTCTATTTTATGGACTTGTGACGTCATGATCTTTATTTTTGTGGCTTCTAAAAATGACATCAACAAGTGCAGGCATAATGCGAGATAAGATTTTTCTGGGTGCAAACGAATAATACGTCTAAACAGGGATGGATTCTATCGGTCCTAAGGGAGTACTTTAAAAATTTTAGGGTTTAAATTAAAATTCTCAAAGATCATTTGGTTCAAAAATTTTAACTTACTTAAAAATGAAACTTTTAGGTTTCTTTTTGTTATTATTATTCTTCTGAAAGTTTTATGAGAGAAGAAGTTTCAAAGCAAAATAATAATATTTTTAATTTTTTTGAGTTAAATTAAAATCTGAGAATTTAAAAATGGTCAAATGTGAAGATTTAAAATTAGGATTCTGCGGCCCTGACTGAATCTTAAGGCGTCATACGAGACGTGCCTTATTGTCGCATCCGCCTTCTTTTCGCGATTGGTCTTTGCTCGACCTAACTTGATACTATAATATTATCGTCCCCGGCAAAGCAGACTTTTTCTATTTTGAAAGCCTTTTAATGAACTGTTCTTGAATCAACACCATGTCATGATATGCAACATGAATGCAAATAAAGGCGTTGATTCCGCTGGTAATCACCCTTTCGAACGACTTTCATGGGAATTAAAGGGTCCAGATTACAAAAAGATCCATATTACAAAAGGAGTCCCTATTACAAAAAGAGTCTATTACAAAGTCTTAATTACAAAATAAAATTCTACACATAAACTCTAGCTCTACCTCCTACCTCCTCGACAGCTCTCCGAGCAACTTGATAAACCTTGGTGCTTCTTCCATGTCGGGGTTATGAAAGGTCGGAGAGTCGTGGCTTCGTAGCTAAGTCATTCACACACCTTGTAGCTCGTTGTATGTCCACCATTAGGTCTCGTGTGTATACTTTGGCACTACACGCTGTTTCGCAAATTGTAACGTCGGATCTCGTTGAGTAATCTCTCGACCGATGTCACGTGATTGGATCGATGTTGTCCTTCCTAAGACACCTTTTTCCATGATGAAAGATTTTCTAATCGGCAAAACCACTTGAATCAACGCCTCATTATGTAATGTGGATGCAATGATAATGCAACAAAATATGTGTAAAAATAAAATAAAAAACAAAAGAAATGAGTTAGTACTAAGGATAAAAATAATAAATACATAAATAAAAGGACAAATTAAATAAGGTAAATAAACAATTTTTAATAATTACCTTATTAATATTGATTTTCCTGATTAGAGTGACGATTATTTTAAAATTTGGTCATAATTGCGAATAAATTTTAATGGTCCCGTTATCCGAGAATAAACGCCTAACCACTATCACTACGCCGACATCGCCCCGCTTACGCTCGGATAAAAGGACACCGATTAACAATTTATATATCATATGCAATCTTAGTGGCAAAATATAAAACATGGCAAAATATTTAAATGCAATAAATATTGACATAATAATAATACTAATCTAACATAAATGATATACTAGACTAAAACATGCATATATACATATTAATCTAACTCATAAATAAAAATATATCTAACATAAACAAAATACTAATATTCATAAATATTAATCTACATAAAAAAACTAAATTCATAAAATACTATTCTAAAACATACATACATAAATATTAATCGACTCATAAATAAAAAAACATATCTAACATAAATAAAATATTAATATAAAACACAAATTTAAAACATATTAAATATTAATCTAAAACATAAACATAAAAATAAGACTACAATTTTAAAATAACTAATACTTCATTAATTTATAAAAATTACAAACACTAATAAAAAGGGAAGAAAATATACCTAACTAGGAGCATAAGGCATTTAACTTTTGAGATCTACTGCGACCCTCCAAAATTTAACTAGATCGGACCTAAAATAGGACCCCGATCGAATGTTGATCAACCAAACTGGGGTTGAGGGCACGCTTTTCAACCCCGCCAGCCTTGCGTCGCCATGCCCCATGAATTGGGTGGCAATTCAATTGCCACTTTCATGGCAAAAATTGGCGCCCATTTCTCTTCAATTGGGGTGCCTATTTATAGGCGAATGTGATGAAAATTGGGTGACGTGGAGCACCCCGCTCCACGCAAATTTCCTTTTTATATATATATATATATAATTTTACTATTATAATAACACTAATAACACTAAAACCCGGTCAAAAATGAGTGATTACAGTTGCCCCTCTTTGCTTGTTCTTGTGAAACGAGGGCAAAGCAAAGATCAAAAGCACTCATTTTTATCAGACTTTCCTGTTTGGTTTGTAGCCTTGGAAAAGCGAATTTTTTTGGACATCTCCGCTCTTCCTTGGCTGAATCTTCAGGCTCGTAAGTTCTTCCTATATAGAGCTTCGTCACCTTCCGATCTTGGAGTTTTATCAGACTTCCCTGTTTGTAGCTTTGGAAAAACGAATTTTTTGGACATCTCCGTTCTTCCTTGGCTGAATCTTCGGGCTCGTAAGTTCTTCCTATATAGAGCTTCGTCACCTTCCGATCTTGGAGCTACAGGCTCTTTCGACATTGAACCCTTCGCTCTGATTTTTAGCTTTGGAAAAACGAATTCTTTTGGACATTTCCGCTCTTCCTTGGCCGAATCTTCAGGCTTGTAAGTTCTTCCTATATAGAACTTCGTCACCTTCCGATCTTGGAGCTACAGGCTCTTTCGACATTGAACCCTTCGCTCTGATTTTTAGCTTTGGAAAAACGAATTCTTTTGGACATTTCCGCTCTTCCTTGGCCGAATCTTCAGGCTCGTAAGTTCTTCCTATATAGAACTTCGTCACCTTCCGATCTTGGAGCTACAGGCTCTTTCGACATTGAACCCTTCGGCTCTGATTTTTAGCTTTGGAAAACGAATTCTTTTGGACATTTCCGCTCTTCCTTGGCCGAATCTTCAGGCTCGTAAGTTCTTCCTATATAGAACTTCGTCACCTTCCGATCTTGGAGCTACAGGCTCTTTCGACATTGAACCTTCGCTCTGATTTTTAGCTTTGGAAAAACGAATTCTTTTGGACATTTCCGCTCTTCCTTGGCCGAATCTTAGGCTTGTAAGTTCTTCCTATATAGAACTTCGTCACCTTCCGATCTTGGAGCTACAGGCTCTTTCGACATTGAACCCTTCGCTCTAAGACAATGAAGCTTGAGTCTTTCCTATATAAGACTCTTTGCTTTTGACACAACAGTTTCCTATATAACCCCGTGTCATAGGTGAATTGCTTTGACTGGAGTTCTTCCTATATAGAATCATGAGTCTTCACCTTGGAGCCATCAGTTCCTCCTATATAGAACTTTTTGGCGTCTGGAATCTCAGAGCCACAGGTTCTTTTCGACACAGAACCCTTCACCCTAAGACAATGGAGCTCAGAGTCTTTCCTATATAAGACTCTTTGCCTTTGACACAACAGGTTTCCTATATAACCCTGTGTCATAGGTGAATTGCTTTGACTGTGAGTTCTTCCTATATAGAACTGCGAGTCCTCACCTAGGAGCCATCAGTTCCTCCTATATAGAACTTTTTGGCGTCTGGAATCTCAGAGCTACAGGTTCTTTTCGACATAGAACCCTTTACCCTAAGACAATGAAGCTCGGAGTCTTTCCTATATAAGACTCTTTGCTTTTGACACAACAGGTTTCCTATAAAACCCTGTGTCATAGGTGAATTGCTTTGACTGTGAGTTCTTCCTATATAGAACTACGAGTCTTCACCCTAGAGCCATCAGTTCCTCCTATATAGAACTTTTTGGCGTCTGAAATCTCAGAGCTACAGGTTCTTTTCGACACAGAACCCTTCGCCCTAAGACAATGAAGCTCGGAGTCTTTCCTATATAAGACTCTTTGCTCTTGACACAACAGGTTTCCTATATAACCCTGTGTCATAGGTGAATTGCTTTGACTGGGAGTTCTTCCTATATAGAATCATGAGTCTTCACCTTGGAGCTTTAGTCCTTCCTATATAGAACTTTCAGCTTCAAGCCTTGGAGAGGTAGATTCTTCCTATATAGAAACTCTCTCTAGAGCTTGAAAACATGTGTCTTTTTGTATGTAAAACATTGTCTTCTCATTTGGGATTTACACCGTGATGGTCTTCGATGTCTCTTTGGATCTGCAGATACTGTCTCGAGATGAAAACAAAAATGCTATGACAAATGAATTGACATGCTCCTAATCCTAGTGATGTCGACTATTCATGATGTATGAGATTCAATATCTTGGTGGGCTTGTTTTAGTCCTTATTTGACGTTCACTTTCTCCTTTCTTACGGGCATCGATACCCCGCTTCACCGCCAAGTTCAACCATCTCGACTTTTTCTTTTTCCTCCAATTATGATTTGGAATTTTAAAGCGCCTTTCGGGTTTTCACTTTAAAGAGATTTTTTTTGAGATAGTATTTCTGACGGCATCAGAATTTACGGGATTTTTCAGCTCGCCCCCCGTCCATTTTGTTAGGATCGTGGCTCCTCCCGAGAAGGCCTTTTTATGACGTATGGTCCTTCCCATTGGGCATCCATTTTCCTCGAGAATCTTTCTGGATAGGGAGGATTTTTTTGAGTACCAGATCCTCTTCTTTGAATTCTCTTGGGCGCACCTTTTTGTTGTAAGCCTGCACCATCCACTTTTGGTACATCTGACCATGACAAATGGTTTTTAGTCTTTTTTTGCCAATGAGATTTAGTTGGTCGAGTCCGCCTGTACCCATTCAGCCTTCTTCCGTTTTACTTCGTTTAAGACCCGAGGGACGGAATCTCTACCTCAATTGGGAGTATCGCTTTGGTACCATACACCAAGGAGTAAGGTGTTGCCCCGTTGATGATGTGCGGATGGACGTTCTATAGGCTAAAAGGGCAAAAGGCAACTTCTCATGCCAATCCTTGTAGGTATCCGTAGTCTTCGCTATGATCTTCTTTATATTTTTTTTTGTTTGCTTTCCATCGCTCTATTCATTTTAGGACGATAGATCGTGGGAATTATGGTGTGTTATTTTGAATTGAGTGCACACGCCCTTTATCATTTTGTTGTTCGATTGGAAGCATTATCGGTGATGATCCTCTCTCGCAATCCCAGACGACAAATAATTTCCTTCTTTAAGAACTTACAAACTGTAGTCTTGGTGATGTTGGCGTAAGACGCTGCCTCTACCCACTTAGTGAAGTAGTCTATGGTGACCAAAATGAATCGGTGCCCATTGGAAGCTTTCGGATGGATGGATCTCGCCGATAACGCCCATGCCCCATGCTGCGAAAAGCCACGGAGAATTCATGGTGTGTAGAGGCGATGGGGTGCATGAATTTTGTCAAGATAAATTTGACATTTGTGGCATTTCTGGCGTAATCGATGCAATCCCCTCCATGGTCAACCGTAAATAACCGTATCTCATAATTTTCCGAGCTATAGACAACCCATTGGCGTGCGTTCCACAGATCCCGTCATGTACTTGGCTAAGATTTCCTTTGCCTCCCGGGCATCCACACATCTCAAAGAATGTTTGATCATGACTTTTCCTATACAGATCTCCCATCTAGGGCATATTTCGTTGCATTTTTCTCGAGCGCTTTTCTGTCATTGTCGTTTGCCCCTTCTCGATACTTTTGAAGCTTGACATATTGCAAGATATCATAGTACCATGGATTTCCGTCAATCTCTTCAATGAGCAGGCTTTTCAAACGCTCGCATCTCAATGGGTCTCATTTTCGCGGATGGATGTTTGTTTTAAACATGGACGCCAAGGTTGCCAATGCATCCGCCATCCGATTTTCTTCTCGGGGCAGGTAATTGAAGTTGACCTTTTCGAACTCTTTGACGAGCTCTTGGATTAATTCGTGATATTTGACCAACTTCGGTCTCGGTTTCCCACCCCGCGCAATTGGTAAATGACTAAGGACGAATCTCCGAACACAAGTTCCTTAACCTTTTCTCGATGGCTGAGTTTAGTCCCATGATGCAAGCTTCAGATTCAGCTATATTGTTTGTGCAGAATAATTCCAATCTGCTGGTGAAAGGATAATAGACGCCTCGGTGAAATTAGCACCGCCCTATCCCATGTCCGGGGCGTTGAGGCTCCATCAAGTAAAGTTTCCATGACTCATCATCCAAATCTCTTCTTCGGTTGTAATGCACATCAAGTCTTCGTCTGGGAAACTAAAGTTCAATGTCTCATAGTCATCCAAGCACGACTAGCTAGGAAGTCCGCTACTACACACTCCCTTTACGGCTTTTTGATTAACATATACGATGTCGAATTCGGATAAGAGCATCCGCCATCGAGCCATCCTTCCCGTTAGTCTTTGGCGCTTCCATTAGGAACCTTAATGGGTCTAGCTTGGATATCAACCGGTAGTATGGTACAACATGTATCGTCGAGCCGCTTGGTAGCCCAAACTAGAGCACAACACAGCTTCTCTGATTTGGCGGGTACCGTGTTTCGCAATCATTGAATTTCCGCTTAGGTAGTAGATGGCTCGCTCCTTTTTCTTGACTCATCGTGTTGCCCCAAAGACACATCCCATTGAATTCTCAAGATCGTTTAGTGGTCGACTGTGCACCGGTCGTGCGACTAAAATGGGAGCATTTGTCGTGTACTTTTTGTGCGAAAGGCTTTCTTGTCTTTAGAGTTATCACCCGCCATCATAAATGATCGTCTGGTTCTTATATTATTCTTATATGAACCCTTCATCATCTTTTCTTGGCTTGGCGTTGCCCCATTCAACCACGGCCCATCGCTTTGAATTTTCTCGCCTATCATATAGAGCCTTGATCTATTTCTAGTCACAGGGTGGGCCAAGATGCTTCCATCCCTTAAGCTCTTCCTTGATCTTTCTCGTAGCATTTCGACGGAACTAACTCTCGGTCCCTATGCTTTAAATCTCATCATCATTCATTTTTAAAGTAAAGTAAAAGGCAATTTACTTGTGTATATTTCAAAAATAATGATTGTTTGAAAAGATAATAATCATTTTGAAAATCACAACTTGACATTTTGAAAACATTGTTTGGAACAAATGGTAAACATCATAACTTTGGGAGAAAATGTCAAACCTTTTAAAACATGTTTGCCCCCAAATATCAAACACCATAGCGCATCTGTTTCAAGTTGCCGAGACCAACTCTAATGAAGTTTATATTTAGAAGATCTTGACCATTGTGGAGATATATGCCAATGTATAGTTTCTTCTGGTCTAAAAGGCTTTTGAGAGGAACAACCCTACCTAGTTTCTACCCCGTTTAAGGTGGCTCTCTTAATCTCACTATCTCACCATGCCCCATCCTTCCTCATTTGGGTGTCGATCAAGCACTTCAAGTTTGACGTTCCTTGAAGAAAAGTTAACCCTTATAGGCGGAATGAAATCAAGACATTCTCATTCAACTTGATATCTATGGATGACCGTAATGGTCTTTGGGGCTTGTAATGTAGGCCTTTGGTTTATGGTTAAGTGAAAAAGTATTTTGTACTTGTGTAACTTGGATATGCCCATTGTTCTTTCCTTCCTTTCTTTTGGATCACTCTAGATCGCCCGCTTTCTGGTTTTCACCCTAGAGTTCATTTCCTTTTTTTTATTGTATGTTGCCTTGCATTCGCTATATATCGATGTTCATTTTTTGTCCAAGAATGTTTGATCCTCAAGAACTCTCTGAATCGAGATTTCTTGAAGGACTACGAATACATTTCTCGGGAATTCTTGTGATTGGCACGCCCAAGATGAAATGTTATTCTTGCTTTTTTTTTTTTTTCTTTTTTTTTTCACCTTTTCTCTTGATCGCTCTAGATGCCCATTTTTGGGTTTTCACCTAGAGGTCACTTCCTTCTTTTGTACCTTCAGATCAATGTATTTTGGCTGGATATTGATGCCAGCAGGCTCAGGTAGACTACTCTTTTTCTTCATTTTCAGGATCACTCTAGACTGCCCATTTTTGGGTTTTCCCCAGAGGTCATTTCCTTTTTCAAAATTGGCGATCTTCAGGCCGACTTGTCTTGACTTGGCTTCAATTCGAGCTTCTATACTAATTTTCAAAACTGATGTTTACTTGAAATGTGGATTCCTTCTGTCTCTTGCTCATAGTTGAAGTCTCGTTCTTGTATTGTTTGATCTGTGTGTGAAGCATAGATCGTATTCTTTCTTTCTTTCTTTTTCTTTCTTTTTTAGACTGCTCACTCGGGTTTTTAGCATTGAATCTCTTTCTTCTTATTCGAGTCTATGAATGTATCCTCGAATCAACACAGATCTATATTGGTATTGATGCGATCTTCCGCCTGAGTTAATTGCCTCTGTAGCTCTTCCGATATTTACTCGATCCGATTGATTGCTTGACCTTCCGATTACCATTTATCTTCTTTTTGGTTTTTCATTTGGACATATCCATGTTTTCAACCACTTTCTTCTCGATGATTTTCTGATCTTCGTACCTAATCTGTATGGTCTCATCTGTGTCTTCTCGGTAAAGTAAAAGAACACCATTCGTTGACGTATTCACAAATGTCCCGAGAATGCCTTCGGGGGTAGAGGTTTAGGGTCAACTTTCGTTTCAAGGATCTTAAACGACAAGTGCCCGAGAAGATAAATTCTTAAAATGGGAATTGCCCATTGTCTAAACACTCGCTTTTGTTACTCTGTTGGCCTAAGTAAACTAGCAGATACTCACATTTACAAGATCACCACAACATTCAATCTCTTCTAAATATATGCAACTTAGAGTTGATCTTTGGGTTTGAAGCAAATGTCTTGTTGCATTCAAAATTCGAGGACTGTATAGAAATGATATATACATATGTCCATTCAAAAATGTGTGTATATGCATATGGGAAAACTACCCCATAAAAATGAAATGTTTAAAGAATCAAGAATGTAAATATGTTTTTCTAAATGGAAATGTGATTTTTAATTCTAATAAACAATGATTTTTTTTTGTTGAGAATTTCTTTGTGAAATGATGAGAAAACCGTAGGGACCTTTGGATTATCTCCGTGGTGCTAACTCATTCCGCCCTTCCAAGGTAGTGTAGGTTTGCCTCTTCTCTTGTTTTTCCACCGCTGGATGGCTATTTTGTCACGACTCCTTTATCGACCAGCTTCTTAATTTTTTAACGACCCCAAATTTCTTAGTATCATGCCCCAAAGGTGCCTCAATGTTTTGAAAGTGATACACATTTATCTCTCTGTTTCCTTTTGCTCCTAGGCAGGTCCGGGTCTTTAAACTAAGGTCCCGGAGTGCATGTTTGTTTCTCGCTCTGATGTCATTAAGTCCTCAAAGCTGACCTTCATTTTCTCGAGCATATTATTAAAGAATAAATATAAAAGATGGCATAGAAGTCAATTTCCTCTTCATCTACGGGGGTTGCACTTGGGTCACTAAACACAGACACCTCAAAGCATATTCCTTGAAGCTTTCATCAGGTTTTTCATCTTCGTACCCTAGAGATACCGACGACTTAGTGCTAGGTCCAAAGCACATCATATCACGGTAGGTCTTGCTAGACTGTCGGGGAAGTAGTGAATCGGTAATTTTTAATGCATCCCTCCATCTTTTGCAGAATATGGCCGCGTGAATCTTGAGGCATCTTGTTCCATCATCATGTGCAAACCGAGAATCTTTGGAATTGAAGGAACGACCAACCTGTGGTTCAAACAGAGTTTTCTTGCATTAAAGACATCAAAACTTTTTTTTCTTTTTCCTCGAGCCCATCTTTTAACCGCTCGGATCCGGATTTTTTGAGTGTCTTCAATTCATGATAAAACTCTAATTGTTCTTTGATTACCCTCAAAAATTTTATGCAAGGTGTAAAATATGTCATGATTGTACAATGTAATGCAATGCAATGCAATGTAATGCAATGCAATGCATGAATGCAAATGCGGTGTTGATTCTCGAAACAGTCCTTAAAAGACTTTCAATCAAGAGAAAAATGTCGGGTTGCAAGAAACTAATAATGAATTACAGGTGACAGTTAGCTTCCTTCTCGAGATCTTGACTTTGGGAAGCAAAACATATGCTCCATGTCTCGACGTCGTCTTCAGGATGATGGATGACTTCGTCTTCTCTTCTTATTCTATTTTATGGACTTGTGACGTCATGATCTTTATTTTTGTGGCTTCTAAAAATGACATCAACAAGTGCAGGCATAATGCGATAAGATTTTTTCGGGTGCAAACGAATAATACGCCTAAACAGGATGGATTCTATCGGTCCTAAGGGAGTACTTTAAAAATTTTAGGGTTTAAATTAAAATTCTCAAAGATCATTTGGTTCAAAAATTTTAACTTACTTAAAAATGAAACTTTTAGGTTTCTTTTTTGTTATTATTATTCTTCCGAAAGTTTTATGAGAGAAGAAGTTTCAAAGCAAAATAATAATATTTTTTATTTTTTTGAGTTAAATTAAAATCGAGAATTTAAAAATGGTCAAATGTGAAGATTTAAAATTAGGATTCGCGCCCCCGATCAATCTTCGTCGCGACGTGCCTTATTGTCGCATCTTCTTCTTCTTTTCGCGATTGGTCTTTGCTCGACCTAACTTGATACTGTAATATTATCGTCCCCGGCAAAGCAGACTTTTTCTATTTTGAAAGCCTTTTAATGAATTGTTCTTGAATCAACACCATGTCATGATATGCAACATGAATGCAAATAAAGGCGTTGATTCCGCTGGTAATCACCCTTTCGAACGACTTTCATGGGAATTAAAGGGTCCAGATTACAAAAAGATCCATATTACAAAAGGAGTCCCTATTACAAAAAGAGTCTATTACAAAGTCTTAATTACAAAATAAAATTCTACACATAAACTCTAGCTCTACCTCCTACCTCCTCGACACTCCGAGCAACTTGATAAACCTTGGTGCTTCTTCCATGTCCGGTTATGAAAGGTCTGAGAGTCGTGGCTTTCGTAGCTAAGTCATTCACACACCTTGTAGCTCGTTGTATGTCCACCATTAGGTCTCGTGTGTATACTTTGGCACTACACGCTGCTCGCAAATTGTAACGTCGGATCCATTGAGTAATCTCGACCGATGTCACACGGATGGATCGATGTTGTCCTTCCTAAGACACCTTTTTCCATGATGAAAGATTTTCTAATCGGGCAAACCACTTGAATCAACGCTCTATGTAATGTGGATGCAATGATAATGCAACAAAAATATGTGTAAAAATAAAATAAAAAACAAAAAGAAATGAGTTAGTACCGGATAAAAATAATAAATACATAAATAAAAGGACAAATTAAATAAGGTAAATAAACAAAACGACCCTATTTATCTAGTCCAAAACACCTAAGGTTATCCGCATGGCTCTAACAGGGTGGGTTTCTATGTTCTCTACATGCAGTGTTGATGTCGTGAGGTACCCGAATTGTCCTTGCTGTCCCCCCTACTAAGGGTAGCAAGGCCCCGATCATCACCCATTATAGGCTCCTTTCAACCGGGTTCAATTCTGGGGGACCCATTCGCTTATGCCCGCATTTAAGGAACGATATCTTACGAAAGCATAAGGTACTCGAGCCCCAAGGTACTTGCTAGGCCCATACGGGAGAACGATATCTCCACGAAAGCATTAGCGTTTTCCCCCCACTTAAAAAGACGGGTTTATATGCCATATTTTAAATGCGTTAAAATAAACGCGCAATTATGACCGAATGTTAATTTAATAGTTACTTTAATCCGGAATTTCCAATATTAGTAAAGCGGTAATTATTTTAAAAGCTTGACTCTCATTTGTTTTTGAAAAACAAAAATGTCCCAATGAGTCGCCATCCGTAGCGTGAAGGTCTCTTTTTTCTGATACTATCGCTAAAATAAAAACGATTGTGTTTTCGAAGGATTTTTGAAAGGTGTTTGTGACTCTTTTGGATATAAAATATTTATTCCGTGGGGTTTTTTAAAAGAAACCGTATTAAAAAATGGAGTCGCCACCGGCCACTTAGGTAGGCCGGACACCATAAAACCAGAGATTCAAAAAGATTGAGTTCGGGAGTCGATTTACGGATGGGGAAGGATTAGCACCCCACACCGCCCAAAAATTGGTACTTTAATAATTACCGCTTTATTAATATTGGATTTTCCGGATTAGAGTGACGATTATTTTAAAATTCGGTCATAATTGCGAATTAATTTTAAGGGTCCCGTTATCCGAGAGTAAACGCCAACCACTATCACTACGCCCGACATCGCCCCGTTTACGCTCGGATAAAAGGACACCGCATTAACAATTTATATATCATATGCAATCTTAGTGGTAAAAATATAAAACATGGCAAAATATTTAAATGCAATAAATATTGACATAATGAATACTAATCTAACATAAATGATATACTAGACTAAAACATGCATATATACATATTAATCTAACTCATAAATAAAAATATATCTAGCATAAACAAAATACTAATATTCATAAATATTAATCTAACATAAAAACAAATTCATAAAATACTATTCTAAAACATACATACATAAATATTAATCTGACTCATAAATAAAAACATATCTAACATAAATAAAATATTAATATAAAACACAAATTTAAAACATATTAAATATTAATCTAAAACATAAACATAAAAAATAAGACTACAATTTTAAAATAACTAATACTTCATTAATTTATAAAAATTACAACACTAATAAAAAGGGAAGAAAATATACCTAACTAGGAGCTCGAACGACGAACTCCGCCGAGATCTACCGCGACCCCTCCAAAAATTTAACTAGATCGGACCTAAAATAGGACCCCGATCGAATGTTGGATCGAACCAACTGGGGTTGAGGGCACTGCCCCCAACCCCGGCCAGCCTTGCGGCCGGCCATGCCCCCATGAATTGGGTGGCAATTCAATTGCCACTTTCATGGCAAAATTGGGCGTCCATTTCTCTTCAATTGGGGTGCCTATTTATAGGCGAATGTGATGGAAAATTGGGTGACGTGGAGCACCCCGCTCCACGCAAATTTCCTTTTTTTTTTGATTTTTTTATATATATAATTTTACTATTATAATAACACTAATAACACTAAAACCCGGTCAAAAATGAGTGATTACAGGAGGTGAGGCGATTATTATTGCCAGAACCGTTCCTATCCGTTGGATCAGATCTGATCCAACGGCTAGGACTGCTCGATGATCAGGTGGCTGAGATGAGGCCTCGGAAATGATGCATTGGTCTGGGATCGCGCCACGTGGCCTGAAGAAGATAGACGGCCTTGCACGTCTCACACGCGCGAGTGGGGAACCCAACAGCCCGCGCGTGGACTTCACGCGGTAGATGAGGCGTCTTTATGCTTCAATCGTGGCCGTTGGATCCAAATCTGATCCAACGGCCCTCGTGTAACTGCGCATGATAAAGAGAGTATTAATATTTGATACGGGCTAGGTTTTTTTTAGGGTGTGGGCTGGTTTGGCCGAATGGGCCATGTATCTTATTATTATTATTTTTGTAATAATATGGACATTTAATTTAAGTGGGCTTTTCTATTATTTTTCAAGTTTGTCCATTCATATTAATAATAATATATTAATATAATAGTAAATACAGATACATACATACTTACGTATACATACATACAATTATGATGAAATACGTTCACATGTACATATACTTAATAATAATACATGCAACACTTATTCGTATATATTCAATAATAACAAGGACATTAATAATATATACATGCAAACATATATAGACCTACTCATATACTAACATACATTGTACGATACTCCCAACATAAATATAACCATATCACACATATATTAATAGGTACGTAATACACCATACAAATACATGCACCATGCATACATTCACACCTATATCATTATGTAATATACTAACGTATACACGAGCACACATATGTAATCATGCACTAATATGTTAATATGATACTTAGAGGTTAGATAAAAATGAGTGATTACACTTGTGTAAATAAAATGGGCAGAAAGACCGAAAGGGTAATTTAAAACGCGAAAACCCCTCCGCTTGTAATAAGAGTGAGGCGGAGGGGTTTATTAACCAAATAACCCAACTTAAAAAAAGGACCGGGTATAAAGGTCAAGAAAAAATAAGATGACTCATTTTGTCACTTCATTTTCATAACCAGAAACTAAATCTTCTAAAAAATAGAAAGAATACCGTCGTGCGTTTTCCGTTTCCCCTCAAACACTCAAAAACCGACGAAAGACCGATCGTCTTGATCAGTGCAAATGCAACTTTAGTACCGAGGAAAGTACAAATGGACATAAAAAAATTTACGTGGGTGCTCATTAGAAAGATGGCGCAAATAGGACCAAAGGTGCGATCACCGCAACCTTGAGTATTCCACGTAAATTTTTTTATGTCCATAGAAACAAATGGCGAAGAAAGTACAAATAATATTCGGAGCTATTCAACCATGGGCGATTGGCCATTAGGAAGCTGACTGCCGGAGATAACTTCAACCGGGATAGGGAGATGGACTCCCCCCGTCACCTGTTATTTTATGTAATTCCAAAAAAAAAACTATAAATTATTGTAAAAAAAATTAATTTCACCACACGTCTCTAAATTATAATCATCATTTTAAATTAATCTTTAAAATTTTAAATCTTTGAATTCATCTTCAAATTATAACTCATATTCTAAATTTTAAACGTTCTAATTTAGTCCAAAAACTATGATTCTCAGTTTAAATTGATCTCCAAATTTTTTAACGTTTTAATTCATCCCAAATTATCAGTACATGCTAATCATATTCCACGTTAAACATTGATGTGTACTATGAATAATATGATGTGACAAATAATAATTTTTTTAATTAAATAGAGAGATATTTACACTCTCAAGGTAAATGTCGAAATTCAATATCATACAAGATGGGGCAACATAGACATCATTGACCACCAGTGGATCTCAAGATGACCAATGAAGTAATTTTTCAAGTAAATGAAATGTGTAATCACTAATTTTATCCGAGGTGTTAACTCATTTTTATATTTTGCAATAAAAGATTTTGTTTCTCTATTTATCTATTTCATTAAGTATGTATCATTAGAGTTAAAAGAAACACAAAAATATTACTAATATTATTATTTGCTTATTACAATTAAGTATTATTAGTCTTATGTTTTATTATTACATATTA
Organism: Hibiscus mutabilis; assembly: GCA_019671005.1. NCBI lineage: Eukaryota > Viridiplantae > Streptophyta > Magnoliopsida > Malvales > Malvaceae > Hibiscus > Hibiscus mutabilis. The sequence continues at coordinate 74,585,586 of CM033717.1, forward strand.
GTGATATATATAATACTATTTATTATCATGTTTGGTTACAATTATTATGTTATTATCCAATTGAAAAACCAAAAAAAAACTTAGTTAAATAAATATAGCCCAATTAAAATAATAATAGCCTAAGTTGTCCACTTACATTAAAAATTCAAAACAAAATATATTACATATATATATTAGGCCCAACAGGCTCAGTTTCTAATTAAACCTAAACCCTAAAATTGATAACTGATGTATCCCTCTTCTTACGCAGCCGAACTTGAGACGTTGGATCATGAATGATCGTATGGCTCAGATCAGTGTCAAGATGCCCCTTCAATTCAATCACGTGCCCACGCGCCCGACCATACAGCAGCCCCTGGCGTTTTAGCTCCCCTCACGTGCTCGTCTCCAACAGCTCTCTGGTCCCCTCCTCCTCAGCAGCAGCACATACAAACAAAACAAGGGAGGTCAGAACCATTTTGGACACTGAACCAACATTTTAGATGGCAGATGCATACAAACAAATGATCAAGAAAATTTTTTAAATTTTCAGAGAAAGGCACAAATCAATAGCAATTTTTTAGGAATTCTTTTTATTTTTCTTAATTCATGTAATTTTCGGTTATATAAATCGAACCAACACTATTATAAACCCCTAAGTTCAAACTCTAGGGATTTCAAAGAAAAACCAAATATCCCGGACTTCACTTGGTACCAAGGAAATTATGCCGTCCGTCTTGATCAGTGCATTTGCAATGACTATTGGCTCGAGGCATTCCCCGACTCTATGGTTCATCACTTACTCCGTATGAAGTCTGATCACATGCCTCTCCTTCTATCTATAGATCACTCGACTATTCTTCCTAAGCATCACCATTTTCGGTACTTCTCTCGATGGCAAAAACACTCCGATTTTGATAGAATGGTTAAGAAGGCCTTATTTGCTATGTCTCCACTCAAATCTCCTGGTTTCGATGGTCTCCATGCTCACTTTTTTCAATCAAATTGGAGCCCTGTTGGTCCCTCAGTTTGTCAAACGATTCATCAAGTGTTCTCTGGCTCGGATTTGGACCCTCAGATTAACAACGCCATTGTTAAACTCGAGCCCGCCACTGATGGATCTACTCGCATTCTCCCAGAAGGTCCTTCGGCTCTTAATATTCTCTTTCGCCTAGGGTTGTAAACGAACTAAACGTTCAGCGAACCGTTCGGCTGGAAGTTTATTTATGTTCGTTTATTTATTAAACGAACGAACATGAACAAGATTTTTTGTTCGTTTAATTAAATGAACGAACACGAACAAATGACTTGTTCGTTCATTTATATTCGTGAATGTTCGGTAATCAATTCGTTTATGTTCATTTAAGTTTATTCACATATGTTTAGGGGTGTTCATTGTTCGGTTAAACCGAACTAACCGACGAACAAAAACAAAATTGGTTAATCTATTAGATAATTTCATATTTCGGCTAATGGTTAAGAGTTTTTTCAAATTTCAATTATCGATTAAGTCGTTTAAAATCGATTAATTAACTGATTAATCGATTAATCGAACTAACCCAAAATATTAAATATTTAACACATTATATATGTTCGTTTATGTTCATTTGTGTTTGTTTATTTTCGTTTATCATTTAAACGAACGAACATGAACAAGCTACATTTCTTAATGAACGAACACGATCAAGAATTTTTTTGTTCGTGTTCGTTTATTTGTTTGGTTAAAGATAAACGAACGAACATGAATACATCATCGTTAATATTTATTCGGTTTACATGCCTACTCTCGCGACCTTCATGGTCTGCCTCACTTGAGGACAATAAACTCTTGATGTAAAGGCTTAGCCTCCCTACTATTCTAAAAAAAAAAAGGAAGAAGCAAGCTTCGGTATTTTATCTGCCACTTGATTCACTTCACGGTACATGTAATGGATTTTCACTTTTCCTTTTAGGATGGGCATAAATTTTTATATTATACGTGAATTTTTAGAAAATTCAAAACCTTTTCAAAAAGACAAATTTAAAAAATATGTGTTTAAAAATTAGAGTGAAAAAGTTGAGTTAGAGAATTAGTTACACGCAAAGAAAGTTAAAGATTTAGAGTTTATGAGTTTAGGTTTTAAGATTTAAGGTTGAAATTCGAAAATTATGTTTTAGTGTTTACGGGCACGTAAAATTAAGTATTTTAGTGGAATATTTTTTCCACTGCTATTGTATGGAATAATAACATGTGAAATAATAATTAAAACAAGGGTAAACTACATAAATGGTCACCGAACTTTTAAGACGGATTCATTTTGGTCACCGTACTTTTAAAATATTTGATAAGATCACTTAATTTTTACTTCAATTTCAATATAGTCACTTAAGTTTTAGTTAGCTTTCAATATGGTCCCTCTCATTACTTCCGTTAGAAGCTGATGTTTTTGTTTTTCCTTAATAAAAAATGGGTAAACTACACCAATCATCACTCAACTTTCTTCTCACTCCTATTTTGGTCACTAAAGTTTAAAAAAATTCAATTTAATAACTTAACTTTCGAATTGTTCATATTTTGGCCACTCTCAAATGACATGTTTATACAAATAGAAAAATTCGATTAATCCTTAAAAATTATTTTGGTTAATTGGTAAATTTAGATTATTCAATTATCGATCTTATATTGTACCAATTAAATCAGATAATCGATTAACCAATTAACCGAAATATTTGATTATGGAAATGATTTTTTACTTTATTTATTAAAATATCAAATACGATAATATGGTAAATTTAATAATTGTTCGGTTGTGATAAAAGTGTAAAAACAATTAGAAAGTCAAAAAAATGAAAGTTCACACCTATTAATCCGACCCAGAGCCAAAACTCTTTTTTTAATCAGAAGGGTATCAAAATCACTAGACTATAAGATATTGCAATGCATAAAATTTAGAAATATTGTATATAATATATCAGACCGGTTAATCAATTTTGGTTAAAACTGTGAACCGTAATCGAATCAAAATAATTTATTTTAAAAATTTGTACTGAAATCGTGTTCGATTAACCCTTAAAAATTATTGGTTAATTGCTAAATTTAGATTATTCAATTCTCAATCTTATATTGTACCAATTAAATCGAATAATCGATAGACCGATTAATTAGAATATATGATTCGAGTAATATTTTTTTGCTTTGCTTATTAAAATATCAAATATGGTAATCTGGTAAATTTAATAAGCAAAGTAAAAAAACTATTGCCCAAATTTTATTTAAGGATTAATTGAATTTTTCTATTTGTATAACCTTGTTATTTTGAGAGTGGCCAAAATATGAATAATTCGAAAGTTATGTTATTAAATTAAAATTGTTAAACTCTAATAACCAAAATATGAGTAAGAAGAAAGTTGAATAATGATTACGGCCGCTAGTAATTTAAGAACGTAAAAGCACATTCTCCCCCAAATGAGATCACATGTTTTCCAAGATCGTCGTCACCCGACCGGCAATAGACCATATATCGTTGTTGATTCGGACGATGATACATTCGCCCCATGCTAGAAGGAGCATGAAGAAGATGAGTGGTAAAGACAGGTATTTACTTGAAAACGCCATGGTAGATTCAAGGACAACACTTGGTTTTGTTTTGGTTTTGGATTATTTTTACGTTTTTATAGAGGATTTAAGTCATGTGAAACGAATGAACTGTTGTTTCTATTGAATTAATTACACTGTTTTTTTCAGTAATTAACTCATCTTTAAAGAGGATCCTTTAATCTTTATTCATTAATGAAATTTTTAAATATGATAAATTAAGTTATTTTATATTATAATCAAATTGGTAGGATGTTTAAATTTTTAGGACTAAATTTTTATTATACCAAAGCACAGTAGATATTTGTTTTGATTTTAACAGCGAAGATTTGATTATAATAAATATTAAATTAAGTAATTAAATTGTAACTTAAAAAACATGATTTGTGTTCTTATTAGCATGATTAATGAGTATCTATTAGTGATTATAATAAAAATAATAATAATTGATAAAAATGTATGCGTAAAAGTATGGTAGATTGATTAATGAAATAGTTATTTTGGCATATATTTGAGATAATTTTTTTCTCCAAATATATTTAGGAAGGTTTTTTAACAAGATCTCAATCTTTGTTGTTTAGTGTCTGTTCTGATCCAACTAAGCTAATGCATTATTTTTTTTAAAAAATGCGATCAATTGAATCTCTATAATTATCGTAGTTGATCACACTAACAACGGTTAAGTTTGTTGATGTGACAAAATTTGATTGACTGAAATTTTATTTTCCTTAAAAACAATTAAAATTTAAAAAATTATAAAAATAATATTAACAAATTGTTTTATATTATAAATAGTTCTAATAATAAAAAAATCTAACAAGTTCTTGAAAAATCAGAAAATTCTAAAAGTTAAATTGATTTTATTTATTATCTAAATAATTAAAAAAATGTAGTATTGAAAATTAAGCTCGTAATATAATATAATAAATAATAGTCAAATTATGATTTTCTTTTTTAATAATCTTAGTATACTTGCAAAATAATATTTATTTATTTATTTATTCTTAACTATTTAAAAACACACGTACAATGCACGTACATTACAAACAAAATCGTTTAATCTCAAATTTCATAAAATAAATATAATCCTCTTATCCACTAGTTGGTTCATTCCATATTATGATTAGGTAAATATTACACTTAATTTAAGTAAAACATGGTACACTTTCAAAAAAAAATATGGTAGCTACATAAATACCATATTTTTATTATATTGTTTACACATAGATAATATTGTTTTATACTTCTTTATATAATTTATTTCGTACTTTAATCCAAATTAAAATTGGCATAGAGAGTAATTCAAGTTTAAGAATATCAAAAAAGATCTTTGATCCTATTTTCCTCAGGCAATCATGGTAAAGAATCAATGCAAATATTAACGTCGACTAACCTTACATCCCGGACGAAAGAACCGATATATGATTGTCTCGTTCTTAAGCAGTTGAGGAATGGTAGAACAAGAATGCATTAGAAATAGCACCAGCAGCCTATGCCACACAGCTAGCCGACGATATCAGCGCATCTTGTAGAACTGAGCTCTTGAAACCACACAGCGTCGACCGTTCAATGAATATTTTACCATTATATCAATGTCTCTGGGATTCTTCTTGTTTTGTGCAACAGTCATGGTACCGATTATTGCCTCCCCTTCGCAAATGGTTAGCACATCCTCTAGGTAAAGGACTGTTTGCTTCCAATGTGTAGCTCGTGATTTCGGCCCTGTATTTTGTTTTTGATTTGAAAAAGTTAAACAAGGAAGCTTCTTTTACTTTTTTATAAAAATCAGAAACATATAGTTGCGGCAGAAGTGATACATAGGATTTAAAAGTTTATAATCTAGTGGATAGAATGAAACGGAAATGCGTAAGAGATAAACCTGTAGAGAAGCCCATCAATTTGTGGCACTTGGTAAATGATACATCAAAGTACGCAACAAAAGCATGGATGTAATCATCACGTTGTGCGACAAGCTTAAAAGATGCAGTGAAAGAAGCATCACCAGGAGCCATCTTGGAGATATCCATTGTCTGAATAAAGGAAAAAAGAAATGAGCGTGGCGGACAAGTTCTGAAGACAATAAGTCAAGAATTTTAGGCGAGCATATACACAAGTAAATACACAATGATATACACATGGGTTACACTTGTGCTATTATTTATTCTCACCTTGAGAAGGTGGCTATTTGTCACAATCTGATTCATGTCAACTGTGTCCACAAGTGGTTCCATCATAGCTTGCTTTTTGATGCAACTCATGTCAAACCCATAAACATTGTTCCAAACTGTAAAAAGATGATGTCATGGATAAAAGATGCGTAATATAAGAATAAAATAACTAAATTGCAAGGAACTACAATAGAAAAACTGATTGGAAGCCTATAACTACTTATGAACTCGAATACAAAGAGAAGCCTTCAATGCTCACATTCGATCTTATCATCTTTGTAATCTGCATCCTCTATTGCTGTCAAGTAAAGAGAAGCCTTATCAGGTAGCACAACACCGTCATTGACCTGGCACAAGCAACGGAATAAGAAAACTGAATGAATAAAATACAGCATATAGGGAACCAACAAAATTTTGCTTCAAGAGCAAAACAATAAACTTAAGGGCCACTTGGCCACCGCACGAAACCACAAGCAAAATATTGCTCAAGGGAAGATGAAACGAGGATCTAGTTAAAGTCTCAAGCAATTAACAGTAAATTTGGGAACCTAAGCCCTCATTTACAACCCACTTTGCGCAAATCATAGCATCCAACAGAGGATGTAAGCAATCATGTTACAGATTTTAAACAAAGTGCCCCCAACCAAGTGAAAAAAGAAGAAAAAGCAAGTGGGGTGTTGGAAATGTCAAGAAAACAAGGATATTGACCATGCATCATTGATGTTTGTTATATTAAATTTTTAGGTCAATCACACGAGTGCGCAGGGCAAAAATATCATAGGAAACAACCTATAGAAGGCAACATGTTTTGATTGTCGGTTAACAACACCCTAACCAACCGAAGCCATACCTAACACATACAGCTTCAAAATGAGCCATTATAGCATACATTATGCTGACTTTTTGATTTGTATATGCAAGCATGTCTTCCAGGCTGCATATCAGTTTTACACAACATGCACATAAATGAATCATCAAGGAACTTCTGAGTACATAAAATAAACACAAAAGCACATCCCTATATCAGCAACCATGAAAACATATCAAGTAGGAATCTTTAGAAGTATCAATAGTAGCAGGCAGCAACTTACGAGCCATTTGTCACGAGCATATAACACTGTATTCAACATATTCTCAAACAACAAAAAGTAACCCATCCACTCTGATATAATGATGTCTACTTTGGCAACAGGAAGCTCAATCTCTTCAATCTTTCCCTTCAAAACTGTAACATCTGCAACATGAAATAATTCTCGTGTAAACAGCAGGATGAATAGAGGAATCAATACGATAAGGCACAACAACTTTAGTAAACCCACCATCAGACAAGCCATTTGTTTCAACAATTTGTTTAGCCATATCAGCCATATGAGAGCACTCGACCTAGGAATGAGAAAATATTAAGCACGGTAAACAAACTTGGGATGGACAGTAAGAACGAAATAAATGTCACAACAGATAAAACGAAAATATATATTTACATATAAAAAACAGAAACACATACTGCATAAACATGTGCAGCCCCTGCCTTCGCACAAAACAAGGACAAAATCCCAGTTCCAGCTCCCACATCAAGAACTACTTTATTCTGGAATAGAAACTTATTTTGATAAATAACGTTTTGATATGTTTTAGTCCGCACCGTATCCTTCAGCATTTCCTGAAATACAGGGATTGTCAGGTTTTTCCACGCAAAAATGATCATTTTTTTCGGACAGTAAGCATGACATATCAATTCGCAGTCAGCTTAAATAAACCGAACAGTTACAGCTGAACGGTTCTATAAATAACTGAAAACAACCAAGCAAGACGATGCACTGCATTTAAGCGTCCAAGTCCAGCACACTTACTTCATGAATTCCTGCATACAAAAAAACGAAGAAAACAAAACAAAATCAGCTTCAAAGAACGTGTTGTCCGAACACAAAATAGTACTAAATCGCCAAATATACACGTGCTAAATCGCTAAATTTATTATTCGTATAAGATTTAATAAGAAATGATATAGCTTCGTTAACGTATATATTGCCAAACTATTGTGCTGAACAAGCTTTAACTTGTATAAAGATTGAAACTTTCTTCAATCATGGAAGCTTCCTCCTAGGCAAAGCTAAAGCCAACACTAAAAACTCAACACTTTCCCATAGTTTTTTAATGAATCCTAAGCAAAATAAGGGGAATACGAAAACATACCGAAATGAGAGTACGAGTCGAAGTAATAATCAGCACTGGTTTTATCATCACCGACATCGCTATCAGCAAAGGAGACTTCGGGTTCTCCCATGGAGACATCTTCAGTAGCTTTATCAACGCCGATGACGGATTCCTCGAGATTGGAGCTGTCGGTAGCGACTGCATCGTCTTCGGCGTCTTGGAAGCGAATCTTGGTTCCTTCGAATTGGTTCGTGGAGGTTTGAGCCGTGTTGCTTCCTTTGCGGCGACCCATTTTTTGCTAATGACGGTGATTTAGGGTTTAGCGGAGGATAGTGGGCGAAAGTTAAGGTTTTGGGGAGGGCTGTTATGCTTATGTGTTGGTGGGAAAGGTGAGCTCCACTTGTGGGCTATTTGCAATTTAAGTGAAGATTCATTTTTAGAAAAAAATTACATGAAAAATAAAAAAATTAATTAATTATTTTTTAGTGGATAGAACTATAAATGAGTGGTGAGTCGAAATTATATAATAAAATTTTTTACTTAAAGGAGGAGAAGGTGAAATTTATTCATATTAAGTCTAAATCCACGATTTAGGAAGAAAAAAAGATGTCAATTAAAAAATTTTAACCATTTATTCTATAAGTTGTTTATTAAATTTTCAAAGTAATATAGATTAATTACGTTTTTCATCAAATTATTTATTAAATTAAGCACAAAATGCAATTTCGAGTATGACAAAGCAAATCAAACTATATGTACATGTGAGTTTTCACATGAATAAATTAGATCTAATATATTACAAAAACGTCGATGGAGATCTACAAATTGGTCAAGTAGCCAAATATAACTATTTTATATGAATTTAAATTCCGACATTTATTTTGAGAATGTAAATAGACATCTCTAAACTTAATAAAAAAACAACATCAATAAGATTCAAGGATGTTATTTCTTTGTTTTTTAAACATGTTTAATCTATGTCATTTTTCGATTATAAAGTAATATTTTAGTTCGATTTCAAATTTATAAAAACTCACACACATCTTCAGACTATAATGCTCAAACCTAAATACCTAGGATGAAGAGCATCATCCTTTAATATATTTTAGTCAGATTTTCACTTGTAAAAATGACAGAGCGCCTAAGAGTTGGTCAGTGAATATTTTTACTTCATTTCCCGGGTTATTACCGTTTAGCGATCCATATTTCAGGCATAGGAAAACTAGAACAGTCGACATATCCAAAATGTTTATGTAATTTTGCAACATATATAAGATAACAAATCTATATAAAATATCCATAAATCAAAACATGTCAACTTTTGGAATGGCTGGTAGAGAGATCTTCCCGGGTCCCCTGTTCTCGGGTATTATTAACCAGAGGCCTTGTTGGGCGGCCATGGTCCCCCTGCCATGACAGCTTCGACATCCCATGTTTCTCGAGGAACTTTCGTCATGTACTTGCTACCGTTGGCCGTTACAAGCTGCAACCGAAGAAAGGAGCTGTGTGATTAAGTGAAAACAATAAACATGCACATTCGATCCTAATAGAAATTTTTGCAACATATATAGCATAACACATGAAAGTTATTTGACTGGATTCGTCATACACGAAATGGCTTTAAAGCATACATGGCTTTTACAAGGATTGCAGGTATTCAGCAAGTGTTGTTCTTTTATATCCAAAACTTGGTTTTGGTGCCATGACCCATATGTTTTGCTTATGTTTATTAACATCATATCTGTGCTGAAAAAATAAAATGCTTAGTATGATAACATTTTTAGTTCCCAAAATTTATATATTCTATTAATTTGTTCATAATTCGAAGATAATTCAATAAAATTAACCCTTTAAATTTAAAAAAAATCATTAGTGAAATGACTGTATCTACTAGTGTCACAACCCTTTCGTGCCCAACTTTAAAACAACACGGAGTCATCATCAATTTTTTTAAAAAAATGTGATTGGATCACTTTAAAACATGGTTATTTTAATAAAAAAATTATTTATTAAAAGAACATTTCTAGTATGCAAAAACAAGAACACATGTTTGGGAATCGATTGCATGTGGAGAAGGATTAACACCCCACAACGCTAAAAAATTGGTACCTAGCTGATTACAAAATGTTTTAATGTCGGAATTTGCAAGTTTATATAAGATTCAATTTATTTGTCTATTTATGAATATGAATATATTTTAACGGTCTTATTATTCA